>VYXB01002323.1:39294-151098 GCA_013397135.1 Pachyramphus minor | reverse complement strand
GGCATGATTACAAGACAGCAAAACTTCACCCCATGCAAGTAAAACGAAAATGTGAATGTTTCCATGTGAATTCTGGCCATGTTTATCAAAACCTGCAAATTTCATCACAACTTTTAAAATTATTTAAGAATTTATTAACCCACTAGTTTCCAGAAAAGCTGAGTCCTGTAAGCCCCCAATAACTGTTGAACCAGGTACAGTTGTACAGACTGCTGAAAAAAAATCAGGCTACCATTTCTCACAAACTAAACTAAAATATATTTAAAAACAAGGACTCTTTGTAACCAAAACTTGCATATTTTGTATAAAAAAAGTTATTGCTTCTGTGATATGTATTTACAAGATGTTTTACAAAGTGAACCCACCTCAATTGTCATTTATCAAGTTAAAAAAAAAAAAGTGCATTATACAAGTGGAATCACTGATTGCAAGGATGAACTAGTGGCAAACTCAAAATATAAGCAACACATTTTAACAAATCCATGCTGCAAAAGGACACAGAATCAAGCACATAGCAAAAGCAGCAGAGTCAGGAAAACATTACCACAGTCGTTCTTAAATGGAAACCCATGGAGTGAAAGGAATTAGGCCAATGGAAGACTTGGGGGCCTAAAGTAGGACATAAGTGGAATTTAGATGTTTGGGTCTATTGATGAAATACTGAAAATATCAGCTCAGCTCTTGCTCTGGTACCCCTTCAGCTCCATTGGCACTGGGGCTTGTGACCTACAAAGCTGTCCTGGGTTCACACTCACTGGGCTCCCTCACACAAGTGAGGTTTGAGTAGCCCTGGGTTTGAGCCGCCACCGGGGCTCCACAGCCTGTCTGTGTGCTCGGGCTGCCTGCAAACCAACATCCTGCACCCACTCTGCAGCTCCACAAGGAAAGGGATGGGTCTCCAAGTCCTCCAGGACCAAGAGCTCTAAGACACATGCAGATACCCGGAAAAGCTGAGGAGGAGAGCTTGGAAGCAGGTTTTTACAGAGAAAATTGCATTCTTCTCTCAAAGCTTTACTGAGGGACAAAATTTTTATTCCTGTGTCTGCTACTGTAGTTAGAAGTGGATTGAGATCCTCACCTTAGGCAGCCACTCACTGTCTTTTGTCTCCCGTTCACTTCCACACAGATCCTTGCCACCTTCTGGAAATTCAAGTGTTCGGTGTTTTTACAGAATGCAAAGAAAATAACTTCTGAACTGAAAACAGGTCTTACAAATCTGGGCCAAAGTCATAGCGGAGCAACTTGATGTAACTCCAAACTCAGCATGAGATTGGTCATTACAGATTTTATGCCTTACTTCCTTTTCAAATAATTCCTTTCTTTCTTTTTTTTTTTTTTTTTTTAAACTAAATAAAGAGTAGTCACTTTTTGGTACAAGAGGTACAATGTTCCCTAGTCAGCTGTAATATGCAGCCTGTTAAAGCAGCTGCTCTGATACTATTTACCCATTTGTAAAGGAATTTGAAATCAAAGTTGCCTGTGAGACAGGAGTTCAGAATATGTCTTGTGGTGCTCTCTTTTTCCTGATGTTCCTCAGGCTGCTCTTGCCTGTGCAATAAATACTCCATCTACTCTGTTTTCAGCTGAGTCTGACTTCTTTGAGAATTTATGCATCTATGAAGGGAATAAATTAGATGTGAGCTGAGATGATGGAATGCAAGAGAAATTATTTTCTTTCCTTTATAACTCCTACAGATTCATTCTAGTGCCTTAGCCATTGTTTTTAAAATTAAAAATGGAAGACTGCCAATTGAGTTTACATGGTATCTCTGTGATTCCTAGAGAACTGAATTCAGAGCTAGGCTCCTGCACAAGTAAAATGGACATAGGTATTTAATCTCCTTTCATGTCCATTATGAAAAAATGGAGTGGTGCTGAGTCCTGTATGAGAGATGCTGCACAACCCCCTGACCATTTCTGTGCAATTTGCTCACATTACAGGTCCCCTTCTCTTCTTTTTCTCCCCATCTACTCCCAGCCGCTTTAAAATAGCTTATCTTTGAAAATGATCAACCTACACTTCAGATTTGCTTTCATTTCCTCCAAATTATTTTCCATAGCTTAACTCCATGTTCTCTATCAAAACTATATTTTTACTAAAATAGCCTGTGGTCTACAGTGGTCTAGAGCTCAATTTTCAGGCCTAAGCTAACAAGAAAGACATTTGTGTATTTGTCTATTTGTGTTATATTTAAATGGAAGTCTGCATGATGCCCCACAGATTGCACAGCCCCACCCTCCAAATGTAAACGGAATTAAAATGCTCTGACATTTTTTATGAATGCAGAAGCAATTAGGTAATGGACATCAGTTTGTAAATCTTATTAATTACAGAGGATTGATGAAGCACAAAAGAAAGATGGTTCAATGAAGACTTGTCATGTCTGCTGATATTGCTCTGTGGCCTCAGGCAAGATATGGGCTAGTTCATGAAATGCCTGTAAATGGCTCACTGACTTCCACAGGGCTGAGTGCCAGGGAGCAGCAAAAGCAGGGCTGCTCCACCAGGGAGAAGGAGCTGAGGGCCCAGGGTGACACAGGACACCGACAGCACCTGAGCAGGGCCGTGGTGACAAAAGGCCCATCCAAGGTGTAATGGTGGATTAGATCAAGGTCTATTCAGTGAGCTCCAGCAGGAGACCAGTGTGAGACAAGCTACCAACACAGAAGGTTTGGGGGTGGGGAGGGCATCCTGGGAGGGCAGTCAGTGCCAGGACAGCAGGAGTCAGGGGTCAGGGACACCTGCAACATAGTTCAGGCAAGACTTGGACACCTGAGCCTAAGCTTAAACAGAACTCCTGGGCCATGATCAGAGAGTGTGGACAGAGGTCAAAGATGAGGCTGATCAGGGCAGTCCATGCCTATTAGTGCAGTCAAAAGCCTGATGCTAAGTGTCAAAAATCTTTGAGGACCCAGATCTTAGCTTCTCTGTGCACCAGCCCATGGAAAAATTAGGACACTACTAGCTCTATTCCAGGCTTATCTTTAGAAGACATGTGATGATGTTCAGGATTTGTCCTAATAATACAACTTAGAGGCCAAAAGTAGTCATTATAGTAAAGAAAAGAGCTTGCCCAGCAGTATTGCAACTGTTCAGGTCTTACCTACGTATTCTGTTCTTGAATATTCTCTAATGAAATAAAAAAAAAATTACCTCAAATGAGAGAATTTGCAGGTCTGTTCAAATCCAGCAGCCCCCATCCAGCTCCTTCAGGCACTGAGCAGTGTCCCTGCAGCAGGTGAATACCCAGAGAGCTTCCTTCCAAACCCAGCCTTGCTCAAGCTTACAAAGCAGGGCCGTAGTATCGTCCCTGAGGAGGAGTTCTGTGCAAAACAAAGAGTCCTGAAATCTCAAATTCCAGGAAACATAGGACTCAGGATGGGACTTCCATGCAGTTCTACTTCAGTACAGAGGGGCTATTTGTGAATGATTAAAAAAACCCCAAACCCCAAATCACAGGAACTCCTTACTGAGCAAAGCTATTCTCTGTGCAGTTCCTCCTCCTGACTCAAGGACTTTGACTGGCTTCTGCCTTCAGACACATTCCTCAGCACCATCAGGATTTGTCCAGCCTAAGACACCACAGCACAAAGTTCACACAGGGACGAGAGAGTGGCTGGGATGTACAAGACATGAATTACTGGGACAAATGCCAAGCTTTGAGTTCTCCTGAGGACATTCTGACATCAAAGGCTGATGAGGTAGACTTCCCTAGCCTTTGAGGGAAGACCCCATGGTCAGAGCAATCATTGGGTTCTCCACTGGTACAGCAGTCCTCCTTTTACACCTACTCACAATTCAAATATTCAAATGCCTTTCCCCCCTCCCCCCGCATTGATTTCTTCCCAAACACAAGCAGCTGACACTCCTCTGCCTGTTTTGGAGGTGCTGACACTGAAATGAACTGTAGAGCCATGGGCACAGTAATTTATTATCCACCTTTCACCACCAATCATTTGTTGCCTGCCCCATTTCCCCAGGGACTTACTTTAACTCCAAAATTGATGGTGAAATAAATAGACAAATAAATCAGCCATCCAGAAATATCTCCCCTTCTATTACCTGATGCTCTAAGATATGCTGGATTCTTCCTCACCTTCAAATTTAGTCTTGACTGGTGGACTGCTCAGATAATAATCTCCATGCCTCTTTCAGGTCATCCATATATAAAACTATCATGAAAACAGCAACCTGCTTGCATTGGAAAGTTACAGTGTTACTGTAAAGAGCTTTTTGAGCTTCAGGGTTTTTCACCATAACCTTCTAGCACACCAAGGTGCAAATACACAACTTTGTAGCAAAAGTCCCTGAGCCCTGTCAGCACAACAGCCCTCAGAATGATTTGGTTCACTCTGCTGCTGGGGGCTCCAAGGAAGACTCCAGGAGTGCTGTGACAGGAGCCCTACAAATTGCTGCTTGTAGCATGCTTTTGGCATTACCACAGGGAGGGACAATGGTGCCCCACTGTGCTGTCCAGTTCTTTTTCAGTACCGATAAAATCTGGACACAGAGTGAGAACAAAGATCTACTGAGCGTTGTCCAGTCAGTCACAGATTTTCTTTTTAGAACCAATATATGTTTGACACAGATGTTCTGGTAATAAACAGAGCCTGGCAGACCAAAAAAAATTATGAGCAAGGACAGAAATTTGAAGTTCCTGGATGAGGCCAAGAAACCTTCATTACCAGCCCATCCAACAGAGGAAAACAACAAATGAGAAATTACATTAGAAATGAGAGAAATCTTTAGCCAGCACAGGTCAACACAACTCTGTTAAGGTAAGAGAAATTACACTAATTTATATTAGATGAGCATCTGGCCTCATATACCTTATGATTCATTACAACAGAATTAACTTTCATAACTCTGGGATCACTCTTGTAGAGCTGAAGTCAAAACAGAGTCTGTTACAGATGTATATGTTTGTAACTACTATTATTAAAAGCACAAAGCCAAATGAGCCTTGAAATCCCAGTACATACTTAGAATTAGGATGCAGCATCACTTCATGCCTTGACTGCAAGTAGCTGCATCCACACTAAAGGCCTTCAATAAATACGTAGCAGGCATCCTGACTGGCAGAGAAAGAGCAGGAGCTGCAGCCCCTCGGGGGCTGTTTCCTGAATGTGGATACAGCTTGCTGGAGACCCCAGGCCTTGCTAGAAACAAGCTGTCAGAAGGAAAAAAGCAGATCTGTTTGTGCAGATGGCTCCTGTCAATCACTTGTTAGTTCATTCCTGATGTTCAGAATTAATCCCACTGCAGAAACTTTTCATCTAAAGAAAAAAAAATACAACAAAACTACAAAAACAACTCTACTCAAAAGTAGCACTGGGTAGAGACATTTTTGAAAAGAACAACTCTCAACAAAATAATTCAGGGAAAAGTTCACGCAGCAATAATGACTGACTGGAAAGATGACACAAAAAATTATAGTCTTGAGGATGAAGTATGTATGTGTTATATCATGTAATGGAAAACTTTCTTGGGAATAACAAGAACATAACATCTCCAGCTGGTCATAAAGCCAGTGATGTAATTTTGCAATCCAGTAGAGGGCAAACTTAGCTTGTATATTCTCAAAGTGTTCCTAAGGAAGTCAATGGCAGATGTTCAGACATGTTTATCTTTCATTTGATAACCTGTAAAGATATGTAGCAACTTACAGCACCAGAACTTATAAAATGAGGCAGCTTCAATCATACCTATCATTCAGTGGCTCTTCAGCCAAGTCAATATTTATTACAAAATCAGCAAACTGATAAGGAACAATATACACTTTGAATATTTTCCATTAATGTACTGTTTTATCCCATTAATTCCAATATTTGACTAATCAGTAATTACACACCTATTTTCTGGAGTTTGCTCACATATATAACAGAGAAATGAAGAAGTCACATCCCTGTTCTTAATAAAACATCAGAACACTAGCTTCAAGCAGTTTTGTTTTCACTTAGCTGCTGTCCAAAAGTGAAGTATCAGCTTGAAACATGGGGTTCTGGGTTATATGGCATTTTTTGAGAACATTTTCTTGAAGAGCCTCTTGCCTCTTGTACAAAATCATGCTGTTGTTATTGCTGACCGTGGACAGTGGCTACAACCTTCCCAGCAACACCTCACATGGTCCTGGCCAGATGAATTGAACAGAACATTTTTGTTTCTTGAAGTCATTTCACATGTGTGCCTGTTCCTCTCACAGAACTAATGGCTCACAGCCAAGAGGGTGGAAGTGCAAGGACTTCAAATCCAGCGCAAACAACTCTCTTTATATAGGATGAGCAGCAAAATTAGCACCCAGTGCTTACCAGTATGGTGAGGCCAAGTGACAGTGGTGACATTTGTTGATGGTAGAGCCAAGGGAACCAAAGCTGCACTTCAGCCATGGTGCCATCCATATGTGATAGTGACTTCTCAGGGAGGCTCAGCTGATCTTACTCCCAAAACAGGCTCATAGTTCAAGACACTTGACTTTTACTTGCAAAGCTGCCACTGGCCTGATGGATAGATCTTGAGTAAAAGACCCTCTCTGTTACTGAAATAAGGCAAATTGAGAGCCTCTATGAAGTGATTAGATGAAAAACTCTTTCATGTCTGAATTTTGGGAAAACCTACTATTTGTATGAGCAGTCCCTATCATTAGAGTCTCCATTTTGCAAAAGGCTGAGCAGTCTGACTCAGACCAGCCAACAATTTTTGCATAAACTTTGACCTATGGTAACTATTTCCATACTAAAACTTCTGCACATTATTAAACATGCCCCTGGACACAGCGTGCTTAGTAAGACCCAGATTTTTGTTGGAAATCATCAATGGAAACCATCAATGATATCCTCTCTTGGAAGACTCTTTTCTTCTCTAAGACCTTTAGGGAGCCAGTGATGGGATACACACACATATGTAAAACACATATGAACATGCACAAACACACTATTTACACTCAAGCAAATCCCAATGAGGGGATGGAAGGAATGTCCACCTGAGGAGCTCATTTCTGCAAGAACAAACCCAACACAATCCATTTCATCTGTGATGCTTTCAGCAAATCCATCTCATGGTCTGCCCAGCTGCTGCCCCTCCTAATCTAAATGAGCCATGTGCCATTAATTAACCTCTCACATCATTGATCTTGTTGGGGACACCAACCTGCCTGTCTGAATCTGCCATCCAATCCATCAGCACCTTAAACTGACACCACAACGAGTTTCCTCCCCAGAACTATCAGCAGCTGCCTTGCCTCATGTCTCCCACAAAACAGATGCTTGCCTCTGAAGATGGCTAGTGTAGACATTAAAAATCAGAAAGAGAGACACAAAGGAAAAAAAGAGAAAAAGAAATGCAGGGAGCACAAATATTGTGCTTATCTAAACCTGTTTCACTTTCCACAGAAGGAAAAGGCTGCTGCAGGGCTCAGAATCAGACCAGTTTTCTTTTCTGCCCTTTCAGTGTGAAGTCTAGCTGCCAATAAATGTCTAATGAGAAAGTTAACCTCCTAGGCACACACATGGCCCAATATTTACCAATATGCTCTCCAGGAAAATGCATATAGTGGACTGAAAACTTCATCCCAGAAGAAATGCTGCAGCAGAGCAGTAGCTACACAATCCCTATCCCATGGGTGAATTTTCTGCAGAACGAAGGACCTCAAAACATCGTATTTTTACATTTTACATATAAAACCAAAAAGAAGTAAGGTTTGACGCTTATTTCACAGTGTTTAAGCCGATTACAAAAAAATATGGCTCTAGGAGAGAGCGTTAAGCCCCCAGTAAATACTGATTACAGTTGACATAAAAAAGGAAAGTAGCAAGACAAGGTCCTGTGTGAGCAGAGCAACAGACACCTTCAGGCAAACATCCTCATGGGTCTGCTGAGAGCTGTACCTTCCTGCAGGATGTGGCAGAACCAGATCAGTTATTAGCAGAGTCAATGTTGGTCATGAGCAATAGTCCTCATAGCCAGAAACTGGACCATATCCAGTATGGCCTGGACGTATCTCATGAAGACAACTGAATTCCTCTAGAAACATGAATTCCTAGGGATGTCAGCTATTAAATAGTGCTACTGGCTGGGTTTTATGCAACATCAAAAAGAAGAACATTTTTGGTTTCGTATATTCACTAACAAACCCAAAAAAACCAAAAAAACCAACCAACCAACCAAGCAAAAAAAAAAAACCACCAAAAAACCCCCAAGAAAACCAAATCGAACCAAAACAAAAAGCCCACAAACCAAAACGCCAAAAACCAAACTAAAAAGGGGTTTTGCACAACTTAACATGCTTTCTTATAAAGCAAAAGTTCACTTTCTTCTTTTTTTTTTTTTTTTTAATTTGAGTCTGCTTAATCCTTCCTGTGCATCAAACTGTTCTAGACAACCATCTCAACCTTTTTCTATCTTGCCATATTATTTTACACGAGTAAGTAATTTTTGCTGTCATAAAAACTGTGGTCAAGGGAGCTAATATTAAGGAATTAAAGTCTCATTTTAATCTTAGACTGAGTTGGCAAAGATCCCAATTTAGAGCACTTCTTGGGGGTCACATGGAAGCTCTCCATGAGGACCACCAGGCACATAAATCACTGCAGGCTTCTCTCTCAGTCTCAGCAGAAAAGGTTTCCTACCCAGAGATATTAACTCAGACTTTAACCAGCAAAGAGGCTCCACATCAGGCATCACACACAAAAAATCCAGCTGCTTCATCATATCTGCTCTGGATACCATGGTTTCACTGATGAACCTAAGAACTGTTTCTTCTATGGATGCCTGTTTTACTTCTGATACTGGGTGAGGTGAGCTGGTAATCACAGCACCAACTTCTCAAGCAGAAAGTACTACACTAGAAACTAAGTACAACTTAGGAATGGAAGAAGGGATGGTGTGAGTCTCTCCCTTATGAGCTGACACACAGCCCTAACACACCATTTTTACTGTGACTCTTCAAAAATTACTTTTCCAGCATTAAGGGGCTGAGGATATTTCACTGTCAGAGATCTTAACGTTTTAATAGATTTATTTCATTTATGTACTTCAGAGACACACATGACAGGATGATGCTTTCCAAGAAGACAAGCACTAGATGAATAAGACAGCTATTATAGTGAACTCTGGCTGTGAATTTAATTCTCCTGTTTGACACAGGCACACTTGCTGAAGAGTCTTTGCCAGAGATGCATGTTTAAGCAGGGCACTAAATCGATATTTACCATAATTTTGAAAGACATTTGAGCACAGCCTGGGAATGAAGGTAACACTTGATAAATAACCATCAGTGAAACACAGGGCTCTAAAACTTTCCAGATAATAAACTGCTCTCAGAGCACTGGATGTCAAAGACAGCTAAATCCATATTATAAGCACCCAGACCTGGGTAATGCTGTTTTAGCCTTCCATGCTGTGGTTTCAGCTACAAAACTTATGTACCACAATAATTCACTTTTTATCATTAAATGAACTGTCTTATAGCCTGTGACTCATCTGAGCTCCTTCAGCACACCTTCCCCCAGGCTTTGTACCCTCACTCCTAAAGAGATAGTCTTTGAACCACTCTTTCCAAAACCCTCTGCAGTTCTCAACACAGGGAATCATCTCCTTGAGAAAGGCACATCTGTAACTGCCAAGCCAGTTTTTGGGACTCAGTAAAATCTGAATGGACCCTCTGGTGCCAAAGGCTGTCTGAGCAGGACTGATTTAGATAATTTGGTAATAAAGATAAAAATCTGGGGAAGCTTTTTCCCCCCACAGCATAAGAAATACAGAGAAGTGGCTCACTCCAAGTTTATTGATGGAAGTAGGAAATTCTGAATTTGAAAGAAAAAAATGACCATCCAAATTTCTCACAAACACAAAACTCTAAAAGGAAATAAAAAACCCATCGTTTTACAAAAACATTTCAAGTTCAAAGCATTTTAATTATATATAAATAAGTACATAATGAAGAGCAATATGAAAAGTTTTGACTATGACAGCAGAAACAAAATCAGTAAAGTGAAAGTAAAGTAAAAGCGAAATATTTTCTACAGTTGAATGAAACAAACATGACACAATTCATTTACACTCATTCTCCATTTAAAATTGTATCAACACTGAAACCAATTTGTTCCTGCAAAATGTGTCTACTTTGATTAAGCTTCATTTCCTGATGGTTGTTCAACTTGAAATGTTTTTGATCATCTCTGATTGAGAGATCTCTTAAAGTCTAAAAGCTGCTCAAAACAGGAAGTGTTTTAGATCAGAAAGAAAGATGTGACTAGATGTCCATAGGTATGTGAAATGGCCATT
This sequence comes from Pachyramphus minor, assembly GCA_013397135.1. NCBI lineage: Eukaryota > Metazoa > Chordata > Aves > Passeriformes > Tyrannidae > Pachyramphus > Pachyramphus minor. The sequence goes on along the minus strand of VYXB01002323.1, from coordinate 140,816 downwards.
TGATGACAGCCATGTGTCAGGGATATGAAGAGAGAAAGGAATAACACATGTTTGTGAAATACTGTATAGGCCTTCTCACTAACTCCTACGCACTAAATGATTTCCCACACCTGAAGCACCAGGTTTCAAGTCCCTGCTAGAGTCTACTTTACCAATGAGGCCCATAAATGTCACATTTCTTAGTATAAAGAGAGAAGCATGTGGAGAGTTTGTGTAATTGAATTAATAAATCTGTGTTAACACATTTTCTGCATCTCCCAGAGCACTCCAGCTATGTGCATCTTTTAGGCTCTGGCTCTTTGAAGGCTTTCACAGAAGCAGATGTGCTTAATCTGAAGCAGATGAATGTATATTTCTAAATGTTAAATGTAGTTTTAAAAGACATGTATTTTTTAAAGTGAAATAGATACCTAAATCTATGCAGCACTGAAGCATATAAATAAGAATATATGAACTCCCTGAAACTATCTTCATATGTATCTCGTACACTGCTGTCAACATCTTTGGTTCTTGCTCTAAAACAACCACATTGTGATAGCTACTATAATAAAAAATGTTTTTCACATGCTTTTGGGAGCATGTGAAAGCATGACAGAGAGCTGTATCTGTTTGAGAAAAGGTGAATCCAGTCTCCAGGCTTGGATTTACTCAAGGGACCAGAGGGACCTCCGTGCCCCATGTGACCCTTTGCTGTCGTGTCACAAAGCAAAAAGCATGTGAAACATCATCTTCACAGCTCCTCAACCCTTTCTGAGCAAGGGCAGTGCTCTGGCCACTAACCTGTGCACTGGGATGCGGGGAACCCAAGGCACAGTGCTGCAAAACTACGTAAAAGCAGCTTCTCTGGCATGTGAAGAAGGGGTAGAAAAGGGAGATGCCCTTTTGAAGTCTACTGAAGAGTCATGGCCACACAGATGCACAAGTTCCCCTACTTCCTCCTCTGAGTCCACCCCAGACCCTAAAAAGAGAACACTGGCCTAAAAATGTGCTTGGGAGGGGAAAATATCAACCACAAGTGTGAAATAAACCCATATTTTTAGATACAGAGAGAGAAGGAAAGCAACACATACACTTTCTAGAGCATGAAATGGGTTTTCTTTTGTGTTTGAAAAAAGCTCAGAATTTTATAAATGCTACCAAAAATAAGAAATACTGCTACCTCATCTACTGCAGGAATTGTTTCCCATCTTTAATGCAGATTATTTCTTCTTTATTGAATCTTGAATAAAGATGACTGCTCTTATTTTCAATTATCTGTTTTTCTCACCATACATACAGGAGGTGAAATAAATCCAAGTAAGATCAGGTTCTGAGGAGAACGATGAGGACAATCACACCAACACAGAGCTTGTGCCACAGAAAAAAGAGAAGCTTGTCTTGTGCAGCCTAGTGAAACAAAAGCTCAGAGGGGATGTGAATGTTGTCTATAAATACATCAAGGAACACAACAAGAGAGGAAATAGAGCTATTTAAGCTAAAGGACAATATTGGCACAAGAACAAATGGATGTAAACTAGCCATGAATAAATTGAGGCTGAAAATTAGAAGAATGTTTCAAAGCCACAGAGAAGTGAGGCCCTTGAACAATTTCCCAGTGGGAGTAATGGTAGTAAATGACCTAATTTGTTCTAAGATAGATCAGTTAATTAGTTTATGAAAGGATTTTATCTGACAGAGGCTGACTATGTCAAGGGTCTGGTCTCAGCCCCAGATGCCCTTTACAGCCACACATTTCTAAGTAATTTAAGGTATTAATTCAGTTCCTTATTGAATGGCATCTCATGATGGCTTCTAAATCCAAATTTACTTTTTTTCCTGGGTGATTCCATTATGCAGTGCCATTGACATGCACATTATCTTCCAAACACCAAAAAAAAATGCCCCTACTTGCAGGAGTTATATTTTAAGACACACAAAACAGAACTCATTCAACACAAGCAAAGTGGTGTGGTGTTCAGATGCTTAGGATATAAGAAATGGAGGTGCAGGACAAAGGTAAGCCAAGGCAAGAGCACAGCTCTTAACATTTGCTTCTTACTTCATGTTTTATACACCAAGCATTGAGTGTTTCGATCAGATTTAAGCAAAATTGTGAAGGTGGTTCATAAATTTCTGAGTGAAGGAGATGGAGATAAGTGGCCCTCTGGAGGACAGGAACTGTTCCTGATAACTGGATTCTGCCTGTTCATCACTTCCAGCTACCTGAGAAGGCAGGTCTCCTCCTGCTTCTCATTTTAGGGACATCTTTTCATGGTACCCAGTCATACTCCCTGGCTGCACTGGCCTTGCATTGATAAGTGCTGATGCCTTTGTGGAGGTGTACACAGAAGTCTACAGCTATGTATATTCCATGAACTTCTCATCCCACACAGTAACAAAATTTCTTTTCATTATCTGCGGATTTTGTTTCTGCTTTTGGTGTTTGGAAATTCTTTTTTTTTTTTTTTTTTTTTTTAAGGAACGGAAGCACATTTTGGTCATGAATGACTACTTTACAAAAACAAGATCCTGGTGAACTGAAATGTCTCATTTCCCAGACCACTTTCCAATGCAAAGCATTTTATGAGGCAGGCAGGTTTGGTGAGAAATCTTGAAGGGTAAGACTGCTCCTTCATGTGTTCTGAAATGCCCAGCACATTCCTTCCCTCAGGGTGCAGCCTGTCTCTGTTTTGGTTTGAGGGGAGGAGGTTGGAGTGGGTTTTTTGTCAGCTTTTGTTTTATTTGGCTTTTCTTAGTTTTCTTTTTAAAGGTAAGTCTGTCTCAGAGGGAACTGAAAATTCACCTTGTGTGAGTTAAGGGATGTTTTCAACAGATGTGGCATTTAAGGGCAGAAGAAAATTGCACTTCATAAACAGGGTTATTCTGGGGCAAGGACAGTCTGTTGTCTAAATGTCACTCTGGTACTTTATTTGTTTTTTGAAAAGTAAAATCATATAATTGAAAGCTGCCTGCAACGTTGCCTTTTTCAGTTTGAAGTTTTTTATATAGTAGTTTTTGTTTGGGGTTCTGGGGGTTTTATTCACGTGAATCACTTGATAGTGAACTTTACTGTTTCGAGATAAACTGTGATATAGGAGGTTCTTCCTTTAAAGGATACATGTAAAGGATATAATCTTTCTCACAGGTAGTCTCCTACACATAACATCCAACTAACTAAACAAACAACCATTGGTTTTAAAAGCACCAATGATCATCCTGTATAGATTATTTGGGGTGTAATCACTTGGAAGCCAGTCTGGAGACGAAGACTGAAGGACAGGACATCAAAATTCATTCCCATTTCCTTCTGGTCTTTATAGTACCTCACAGTCAGTGGCAATCCTGCCAGCCTTTCCTCAGGCACTCAGTTTCCCAGCAGCCAATATGTGCATCATTGCACAACATTGTCTTCTGCAGCAACCCACTGTGATGCACAAAATACATGGCTCAGAATGGCTTGTTACCAGTTTGCACATGAAAAAAGATAAAACAATCCACTGAACAGTCTCCTGTCCAGTGGCCAAGCCAGTATAGCTCCATCCACACAGCTGCAGTCCCTTGCTCCTCCAAAACAGGGAGCATATGCTGACAGGGAGCCCATTGGGAAAGTGCTTGAGCCTCTGCTGTGGCTGGAGCTGTGCCTGAACACTTCTGGGGGCAGCAAAATATGAAAACTGTGCCAGGAACTCTTTTAACAGACCATGGACAAGCATAGGCAGCTGTCAGGCACTGCCCAGGCCCTGGGTAGTCCATCAGAATGGATACGCTCAATGCATCCAGCGTTTTGGAGGGAAGAAGTGAGATCCCTGTAGTCACTCCAAGGTTTGTTTTCATAAGAGAACAGATGAGGCCAGCAACGATATCACAGCAATTTTATAATTCCTTTTTTTTTTTTCCTTAGAAAATCCCTCAGAAGACACTGTAGGGAAAAGGACTGGGTTTAATCCAAAGCCCTCTAACAACAACAGAAAGACACTCACAAAAGCTTCAGGGGCTTGTGTTAGGCTGGGAGAGAAAGTAATGCCATGGATTAGAAACTAGTTAAAATAAGCCAGTGAGAATACATGGCACTTTTCAACATATTGAGGATAGAAAGAAGTTTTTCCCAAGATCTCGGTCTATAGATTTTGAGGGTAGTATGTTCTCAGAAATGGCAACACTTGCAAGCAAGAGAAATAGCTGTAGTCAGGATAGGAAGCACTGAAAAACCAGTGTGTATATGTTAGCAAGGCAAATGACAGGATGATTAGATCAAATCTAGTGTTTTATTAAATGACCAGTATGTAGGAGGCAAAATTTGACAAAATTATGTAACTTTGCCTATTTTGATTAGGGTGCCAAGCAAATGCAACAAGCAAAAATAAGCACATATAAAAAGAATTAACCATAAAGGACAGATCATCAATTACTGTAAATTGCTCCTAAAGCCAGTAGACCTAAATTAATTTAGGTTACTTAGGCTACAGCATTTTGACAGCAATGATGCCAAAAAATCTGAAAGCAATCATGGATAATTTTGAATTCCTGTAGCATGAAAGGGCACTTATAAAACAGGATTGTTCCACAGGGAGAAGAATTACCAATAGACTATCTATGAAAAACTGTACAATATTCTCAATCTTCTGAAAAAAATAATTAGCGGTGTAGCACTGTATGTAAAAGGTTTTGCAAACAGATTAAGCTCCTGAATCTACATGGATACAGACCCTATCCTACTGGAATATAAAAATACTGATACCATTCTACTCTCCCAGTGTAAGGTGAAGACAAGTTGTATCGAGGACACAACTTCTGAGTTGGATGATTTTTCTAAAGAGACAAAGTTTTGTGAACAGAGCAGCAGCTACTCCAAGTGTGTGCACATAAATTGATCAAAGGGTAAAAGAAGTATAAGGAACAAATTCTTCATGCTGTAGGCGAATGTATTCTGAAACAGCTATGTTTAGGTAATGCAAAAGCATAAGCTGATTTTTTTTCTTATTTTCCAGTAAGACAGTGACTGGTGCATGAAATGAAGCTGAGTTGTTACAGGAGCTGTCACCTGATTTACAAGGTCAACAATACTGGGAGACAAAAGACAGCAATACTGAAGATGGAAATTTTGAAAAGAATGAGCAAAAACATCAGAAACCAATTACAGAAGTTTTAAGGTCAAAACCAAAGAAATTAGAAACCCTTTTTGATCCAAGTGCTGAGACAGTCTTTGATGTTTTGTTTTGGTGGATGACAGTCAGATATAATTCTGCTTATTCACTGGGGGGAAAAAAAATCACACAATCTCTTTTTTTTCCTGGAACACAGTCAGAAGGTGGTGTCCTGAAATAGAATTCAAGGGAAGAGTTTTCGTCTCAAAATACTGAATCTCCCTTTTTGGCCAAAACCTGTATGAAAGAATCTGTTTTTTTTTGTTTTCATTCGGGCCATGCTGTAGTCCCTTCCCTTATTCTGTGCCTGCTTCTGGACACTGCACCAACATCTATGCTCACTTTGCTGCATCTTCATTCAATTTGCCTGACTGTCTCCACTTTTTATCCCTTGCTAAATCAGGATCCCACTTTGGCCAGCTTGGTTGCAAGGCAGGAAGCACATACATCAACGTGTTGTGTCACTCCCACACTTATTTCAGAGGAGTCCTCCACCACCAGCACAGCAGTACAGTGGCACCCAAAGCAAATATGAAGGAATTGGAAAGGTCTGAGAAAAGCTGTAGGGTTGAATGGCAAGGTTCACTAAGTTAGAATTATAAAATTGCTTAGGTTAGAAAAGATTTTTAAGATCATCAGTTCCAACTATTAACCCAGCACTGCCAAGCCCACCACTAAAATCCCCAAGTGCCACACCTATATATCTTTTAAATACCTCCAGGGATGGTGACTCAACCACTTCACCACCACAGGCTAAAAATCCCCAACTCCCTCAGCCTTCTTCCAGAGGTTGCAAACTCGTTTTTTTCCTGAGTTCCAGCCAAATGAACAGGTCCAGCAGGTGCCTTTCCTAGTTGGCTCACTCACCGGGAAGCTCTCTTCCACACACTCTAGGAACCTCCCAGACTGTTTCATCTCTACTGTATTGGATTTCCAGCTGACATCTGGTAGGTTGGAGTCCCCTTCGAGAACAAGGGCCAGTGACAGCAAGACTTCTCCCAGATATCTCGTGAATATTTTGTCTGCCTCTTCATCCTGGTTGTCTGGTCTGTAACAGACTTCCCCCATATCTGCCCCACTGGCCTTTTTCCTGACTGTTACCCACAAACACTCAGCCTTATTGTCACCACCAAAATGCTCTAGACAGGTTACTCAAGTTTAGCCAGTGTCCTTGCAAAAATGAGCTTGGCTGGAATAAAGTCCACAGAAAGCAGCATAAACTATGGCCTGAAATAAATGCCATAATTGTAACATTGTGATGACTAGGATTAAATGTGAAGGTTGATGTTAGCATTCATCTCATTTCCTCTGACACCCCAAGCCCAGGCATCAGTGTTGGATATTGTCAATGGAGAGAAATGAGCATTTCCAGCTGTTTTCATCTAAATGTCTCAGCTAGTGAAAAGAAGTCCCTGAGAGCAGTCTCTTTCTTCCTGAATATTGTCCCTTCGGTGATTAGTTCAGCCACAAAAATAATCATGGCCCTCACTTAGGAGAAATGAATTATAAGCCAAACAAGCAAAGACATTGGTAAAAAACAAGAAGCTTGCACTGTTTCATATATTAACAGTGGGCATTTCCACTTCCACTAAACATGTAAAAAGTTAATCTTTGTTTTAACCTCGGTCAGTTCCACTTAAAATATTTTAGCATTTCTTAGTTTCACACAGTATTGGAGCATGACCTAAAATATTGGCATTAATGTGGCCTTTTACCCACTTTTCTATTTGTCTTTTTGATGCAGGAATTTTCTTCTTCTTTTTTTTTTTTTTTAAGATGACACCTATTTCCTTTTTAGTTTTGCAGTTATGGGGTGGATTGCTAGGGAAACTGTTTGAAAAAACTCCCAAGACTTCAAAGTGTAGGAAATGGCCTTGTTATACCTTCCTTGAGATAGCCTGTATCCCATGGACAGTACATACATTACCACAAAAATTATACCACATGATAATTTTCTCCTGTGACATCAAAATTTTCAGCCATCAAGACTACGAAAAACCACCACTAATTATTTCAATTACCTTTACACAAACCTTCTGTGTTCTTTTTTCCCCTCTATGCATACCAACGCATTCCTGCCATTGTAAACACATTTAAAAGGCAAGGGTTGCAGTACTTTGCGTAAAAAATCATTCTCCCCTCCCACAGTATTTACCTGCAGCTGTCACATCAATCTTTCTCCCAAGTTTCAGTATCGCCTTCAGTGCATTTTTGTTCAGGCTGATGCAGTCTTGTGACACCCACTATTTCCTCTGTCTCTTGCAATTTTATGCATCTCATTCAGGTTTCTTCACATTCAGTTCTTTCACTCTTAATAGAAGTGAATTTTCCTTAAGCTGTCATTCTAATACCTCCACTGTCACAGCTCAGAGCTTACTCATACTTATAATGCCAGTGACTTCTGTCTTCCCCTATATTTTTACTTTTATCTCCTATTTCAAAGCAATGAAGGAATTAACAGAAAGTACACAATAGTGGGGTTTCTTTGGGGATAGGGCCAAAAGATGCCCAATTCCACAGGAAAACATGCTGATTCTCAATGATGCTAACAGTATTAAGTGCATTAAATAAAGACCCACGTCAGTATTTTACAGATCTGCTGTGCACAATAGACAGTAATGGCTCTATAGAAGCTCTTAGGGCCTTTTATGAGAACTCTCAATATAAGACAGTCTTTTGTTCTTTTTGACAAGTGGATCCTTTAAACTACTCCAATAAAGGGAAGGATGGAATAAGGAAAAGCTAAAATTTTAGCTTTTGCTCAGCATGTCCAGATCAATGTTAATTAGGGTAAACTATGAAAGAGACTTCTAGGGATTTTGAGTCTAAATGTAATTATATGTAACATAACTATTAAAAACAGATCAGAAAGCTTGATATCGAGTTTTAATGAATCCTTACTTTCCTCAGACGGAGACACCTGGAGTCATACACAGAGCTGTCTGAAAAGCACTCACAGCAACATAAATTTAGACCAAACTCACCTGTTTTTGGGTCTATTAGAGAATTGCATAATCCCTTTGCTGCTCTATATAGGCAGTTAGTGCAGTGAACAGAGCACAGAGGTGATGTGATTTCAGTAATCCATGTTGCTGAGGAGGCTTACAGCTCCATTCTGAACTAGATTATTTTTTTTTTCCTAGGCATAAATGCATAATTCTTTTCAAGGTCAGATAAAGTATTTTCCAATCAAAGGAGTGGGAAGTACTGAAAGCATTTAGTTTATGACCAAACGATCAAGCCTGCACTGTTTCTGGGAAAGATGGCACGTAGCTCCCCAGAGATGGGATAGTGTGGGGTTTTTTTTCCTTTTCTTTGGACTGTGTCAGAGATTGCTATGTATCATTCAGAGCTGGTGAAATGCTTAGGAAGGAAAACTTGTATTTTAGTAGAAGAATTGATAAAGTTGGAAAAACTGTCGAGTATTTGGACACACAATTACCTTCTCCAGGTCTGACATGGAAACACCAATGCACAAAAGCAAATGCAAGCTAAGAACAGCTGTTCAGAATTTAACAAATTATCTGAATCAGTTAGACCATCTGAGAGAACAGGCAGTGTGCACCTAGGAAGCAGAAGGGGATGCTTTGCAAAGGTCAGGGTGACAAGTTGGTTTCTCCAATGGGAAATGCAGAGGTCATCAGCAGTGCAACATAAAAGAGTTCTCAAGGGAAACAGAAAGTTTCCTACAGATGTAATTTTTATCAAGCTGGTATCTGGGTTCAGCTGGCTCCCAAACTGAAGGGACAGAGCTTAGAGATGACATCAGGACTGTTCCTGGAGCAGGGCAAGAAGAAAAGCACTGATCATCACAAACTGTTTTCCTGGAGTGCTGCCACCATCCTTCGGCAGGACAGCAGAACAGCACCAGCAGCTATGCTGAGCACTGTACAAGGTCCAGGACTGGGAATAAGAGTTTGCTCCTTTCAAGAGAAGTAACGAGGCAGCATCCGTCACTGTTCATTCCAGTCTCCCTCCTGGCTTGAGGTCACTGGCAAATTTATAAAGTCAGTATGGTCAAATCCAAGTTTTCTTCACTATATGCTTGAAACTCCACAGTTCCAGTCACAGCTCTCACAAATTCACACTTCATATTTAATGAAACCGTCCAAACACCAAAATTATAAAGATGAAAATGAAAAGCATATGCTACCATAGCTTATCAGTGGTTTATAATTTCTGGGATTTTTATCTGCCTGTGACAGTTACACCTGAAGGCTATGGCTGGTTCAGAGGATGGGATTTTCAGAAGTACCACTGATGTGACCTGGTTCTTGCCAAAGGCAAACTCATTTCAGTTAACTAATAGTCACTGCCTCACAAATATGTCACCTTGAGTTATCATCCTTCCACTGTACCAGGACACAGCATGAGTTAAAAAGCCCTGAAGGCTTCTGAGCCCTGAAAGACATGCAATTTCCCTGGAGATGAATACAGCAACTAAATGCTTTAGAAATCTGGGGGTTTTTTTCCTGCTGATAGAAGAGCAGCAAAAACGGCTGAGTGGGTGAAAGATGGAAAAGCATCTTTTCACCTGAACACCTGATATTCCTCTTCATCCTGTTTTTTAATCTCTCTAATCTGAGCTGTGAATTTCAGGGTCTTAAGTTAGTAGGAAACAACCAAGATAGCAGTATAGATATTTGTTCAGGAGTCCACTGCTTTTGAAGCACTAATAGGTCTTACTCTGCACTGATGCTGGAAGAATCCAGCCATCAGCATGAAGAAGTCAAGCATTAGCTCCCACAATATACATAAACATCCATTGGAAAGGGCATCTCTCGAAAGAAATGTTCTACAAATTAAAGTTGTGAGATCTGTAGCACCATTCCCCCTGTCAGCTTGTTGCCCTGTCTCTTAAAAGACTGTGCTACTGCTGCTTACCTCAAATTTGTAGCACCTGATGCGAAGGCTTTCTATAGCACGGTTTCAAAGCTTATTCTGTTCAGAAACACAGGAAATATTCCCAAAGAAATTTCCAATCCATCTGAGACTTCTTCTGTAAGTTTTTGAGCTGGGATACATTTCACCATGGCTGGGGTGGAATCTTTCACATGCCCATCTTTCACAAATAAGTTTTCTGTTAATATATTTTATATTAAGCAGTAATTAGCATTAAGCCAGAAAATGCTCAACGTTTTTATACAGGTTTCTTTTTCCTTTCTTGTTACATAAATCAAAAAATTATCCCCATAATCGTCTTGCTTGAACCAAGATGATGAGAGAAAATGTCCTGGGGTACTGTCTGAGGTGCCAAGGTGACAGGAAAAAATATATTCCCGTTAACAATTAAGATAATGGTTGGTCTTTTGAATTTAATGTAATATAAGTTCAATTTTAATTGAAATTCAGCAGAATTACTGAAAAACTTCTCTTGTTCTTGATGGCGTAAATGTCACAAATTATAAACACAGGTGAGCAGAAAATTAGTCCTTTCCAAAGACATCCAAAGAGGGAGAAATGGGATCAGTCTTCATAGTCCATTTATGGCCCTCATGTCACATACATATGTGGTGGGATTTTTCAGAAACTATTAGTTTTCTTACAGAGTATAGACATTTTTCACTATTTTCCTGCTATAGCTTTAAAGTTACGTTTTACCTGTTACGTTTTACCTGTTTTGGTTGCATCATATATTTCAATCCAACCAAAGCACTTGCAAAAATAAACAGTCACAGTTTGAAACACACAGAATAAGAGGACATACTCCTAAATCTTGTGCTAAAGTTACCAAGTTGGTTTTTTTTTACTGTTCTTCAAAAAAGAAAAAGGCAAATGGCATGCCCCACAAATGGCTTTGTAAATGGGTAAATCTCACTCCTTGAAAGACCTTACAAGCAAAAAAAAAAAACTTTTCAAATTTTTTGTTTGTTTGTATTAAGAATTATAGAATCTTTTAGGTTGGAAAAGGCCTCTAAGTTCATTGAGTCCAACCATTAACCCAGCACTGCCAGGCCCACCACTAAACCATGTCCTTCACTGCCACATCTACATGTCTTTTAAATACTTCCAAGGAGAGTGACTCCACCACTTCCCTGAGCAGCCTGTTCCAATGCTTGACAACCCTTTCAGTGAATAAGTTTTTTGAAACATCCAGCCTAAACCTCCAATGGCACAACTTGAGGTCATTTCCCATTGCCTTGTTACCTGAGGGAAGAGACCAACCTCCACCTGGCTACACCCTCCTTTCAGGCAGTTATAGAGAGTGAGAAGGTCTTCCCTGAGCCTCCTTTTCTCCAGGTTAAACACTCCCAGCTCCCTCAGCCACTCCCCGTCAAACTTGTGCTCCAAACCCTTCAGCAGCTTTGTTGCCCTTCTCTGGACAAGCTTTGTCAGGATGGAGCCTTAAGGTCTGAGTCTGTGGCAATTGGAAAAATGGAAAGATCAGGACTGGGAGAAATGCCTTTGAAGCAATTCACATCAGAAAACTGCTCCCATATTAACACCAGACAAGTTGCATCTCTACACCCAGTGGATCCACCCTGTGGCTCTCCCCACCTGCCTGCACACTGACTACAGACTGATAGCTGTGTTCTAGGAATAGAAACTGAAATAAAGAAATGAAATTAGAATCAGTCCCCTACAGATGGCTCTGTCACTATAAAGGCCACCTGCTCTCAAATTACCACTTGTTTATCTATAAATTTAGAACACCATAATAAATTAACACCCACTCAACATAAATGAGCTCTTCTGAATGGTGCTTCTCTTCCCAGTGGATAATGGGAGGGGGAAAATTCTTTTTCCCTTGAAGGCATTCACAGAAGAAATGCAATAACAGCACAAACAGTGGAAGGGTTGTGGATGGAGTAAACACTTTCTGGATGCCAGCATTCACTCTGCACAGAAGACTTGGATATCATTGGTAATTTTACAAACATCAATTTGGAGTAGACTCAGAGGACCTATATCAATGCCTCAAATCTAAAAAAATGTACAGCCAGGTATCAATAAAGTGGTGAAGCTTAAAGTTCACGCAAAAATAAAGAAAGTAACAGGTCTAGAGAAAAGAAAAAACCAGCAATAATAATAAAAGAAAAACCATGATAGAAATGAGAAGTTTTAGCACAGTGACCGGGAAAGTGTTTTGGAGCTGTTTAAGAGATTAAGGGCTTCTACTGTGAGAAAAAAATAAAAAAAAAATCCCAAATCTGATGGTTCAGTGTGCAGCTGAAATGAAGGAGGCAAACAAAATGTGTGGTTGCTAGGAGAATATAACATAAATCAAAAGTGCTACTGTAATTGCTATACACTGTAAGAAAGTGATAAGACCTCTCTGGGTATATTATACCTAGTCTTTGTTATCATATTGAGGAAAGCTCCCATGTGCTTTCAATGGATGCAGTGCAGAGAAAAACAAAGTGAAGAGCAACCCTGCAAAATTTAAATTATTAACTGCAGATAGAGTTTGGGAGAGAAACCGACAAACAGCAAAAGACAAAACCTGACAGATGTGAGTCTGAACATTGAGTATGACTGATCAAGAACAAATTCTGTTTACGTCTGTCAGTCCCAAAGTTTGGTTATTAAATTCTAACCCTTTTCTGAAATCAATGACCTGCACAAACAGTTCCTAACTGAGCCCATGTCCACCATCTCTCTGAGGTTTACCATAGAAACTGTTTCAAAGTCCTGAATATGTCCTGATCAAATGTAACCCACCTTTGTAGCTAGTCCCAACCCATCGGTAAAGATCCCAAGTGAGATCTCATCTTATGTAGATTCAGAAGGGAGCACTGGACTTTGATGCAAGCTTCCTTCCAGCAGAGGCCTCCTGAAATACCTTGAACAAAGAATTTCATGCCACAGTTTCCAACTGCAGAAAGGTGAAATGACTTTCCTGCTTCCCAGGAGTAACATGACAAAGAATGCATTAAAGAACAATGGAATAACTTCAATAAAACATTACTTCTCTACACACATTGACATATTTTGTCTCCCTTGAACCCCAGCTATACTCTGTTAGGTTTTAAAAGTATTAGATGCAAAATATGGATGTTTCAGGCAAAAGTCAGGGGACACAGCTCTTAGTTTTCTTATGTGTACAAAAAGATAAGGAATTATCCAGAGTCATTCCACCTGAATTTTGACTCCTAACTCAAGGCAATAAGTCAGGATTGCAGATACCTCCAACTACAATCTATGCCCAGAAATGGTTTCCCTCGAGGAGTTCAGATATGGTCTGTCCAGAAGAGATCAAACTACAGCCCATCTGCCAAGGTAGAGTTTCAGTCCAACACTGTAATCACTCTGCTCCATCATCAGTGCCTTGTGCCAGCCAGGCAGACTCTGCCCTGGGTGATTGCCTCTCACAAACTTCCTCTCTCACTGCTCCTCAGGTGACTCCAAAGAGTTGTGCTTCCTCATTTGTAACTCCAGTATCCCCACTGAGGATGTATTCATTGATCTATTGACCTTGTTTTTAAGTTTGTTAAATAGATATTAATATATAAATAAATATATAAAAATATGTTACCCATATAAACTGCAGCAATGCATTCATAAACCACAAGCTATAAATAATAAAAAAACCACATTACCAAATGCCTTATTTCTTATTATATGAGAAATCAAAACAGCAGTGAAGTCACTAGTCTATCTTCCTAATTTATGAGTGTTCTTCAACCTTTTTCAGCACAAAAAAACACAATGGCCAAACACTGACACTGCATAGGCCAAGGCTAGAAGCTCTGGGACAGAGGTTTGTAAAGAATGTTTCATATATTGGATGGAGAAAATTGCTTTAGGGCATGTTCATCAAACCCCACTGACTATAAAGAGAGCCTGGAGGGGACCAGACTTCTCGCTTAAATTTGTCAATAAGGTTGGATGAACCCAAGCACACAACTCTCTGTGGCAAAGAGAATCAGGTCTGTGCATTAAGAGTAAAATGCTGCTGCTGTTAACCAAGCTACCTGTTGGAAGTGGGAGAAGATTCTACCATATGGGTGTGGTTGGAATGGAATTGAGATGAAAAATGATGCAAATGTTAAAAAAACATTCAAGAAATAAGGGAGCAACAGGACTCAGGACCAGATAAAGTGATAGCCAAACTCCAACCAGGCCCAAGGAAAATGAGAAACGTTGCAAAATTCCAGATAAAATTCCTGTGTAGTTGGGGGAAAAATGAAAACAAAAGAAAACAAAAAGCCATGAGCAACTCTAACTGGGAAATTCTTTATCAAAATGTCAGAGAGTTCACATTTCTCTTTTAATTTAAAAATAAATGAGGAGCCAACGTCTATGTGTGTGTGTTTAAAGTAATATTGTATTTTCATCAAGGATGGGCCCTGACCAATTGTGCAACGTGCTGTATAAATCAGAACAGAAGGAGCTTGTGCACCAGAAATCTCAAGCTGGCTTCCAGTGAGGAGGCAGCACACAGATGTAGACAGGCAGATGGGGGAGAAAGAGTAAAAGGAATGAAGGATGGTAAGGAGCAATAATTTGAATGATGATAAAGGACGATATTGAAATAGTTTCCTGAATGCCTATGTGGAGCTCCTCTCATGCAAAGAAAGAAAGCAAGACCTTATTTGAAGATGTATCTGGGTAAATGGCACCCAGGTGCACAATCACATCCTGTGATGATGGCTCAAACTGCTCATTAGCTGTTTTCATTGCTTTTTCTCTTTTAATTCTTGCACACCTAACATCACCATTGAAAGACACTAAAGGATGCTAAGTCTGGACACAGATATAATTTTTTTTCTGTGCAACTTCTTCTATTCAAACTGCTTTTCTTCCGCTGCCTCTTTTGCTGTCACTGGAGTCATTAGTGGGTGTTAGCTCAGCCTCCAATGGGTCACCACAAGCCTCATAGACCTGGGGCTCTGTACAGGGGTCATTTGCCCAAGGAATCCCACCCCTCACAGTAACTCATTAGACATTACAAATAACCTGTTCACCCTAAAAATGAGCAAGACCTGCTTAAAACTATACACTTCCCTTTTATCTGCTGGTCTTGAGGGCACAAGTGACAGACTGTGTTCCAAAAGGTCCATGACCTGTTCATGGCACAGCCAATCCTTGCAGCAATAGCTGTTCCTCACCCACAAAGGGTCCAACCTTTCTTTACAGCAATGCCCACAAGTTCAAAGGAAGATGTAGACACTTGATAATTCACCATTATGTTGTTGCCCCAAGAAGGCAGCATGCTTTAGATGGTAGTTTTTTTGCTAGTGATTCCTTTGCTGGTCTGCTTTCCAAAAGCCTTAAGCAGGTTGCCATATCTTCTTTATTTGTTAGTTACACATAACCCTTAAAATAACATTATACTGCTGTCTAGAAGAGTAGAAAGAAAGAAAAACAAGAGGAAAAAATATTACCTCCCTGGGCAATGGAACTACTGAACTTTTGTCTTCTCTGATGTCTAACAAGGTATCGACTCCAGTTGATGCTTCTTCCTTGGCTAGAGCATTCCTATTTCTCCTTTGTGCAGTGCCTCCAGTGTCTCAGTGAGTAAATTCATACTGCAGCCTTTTATATGGTGGAGGCACAAAAGGAGTCTGTCTCCCCTATGAAGCCATTGATTTTCATGAGGCTTGTCAGCCCTTTCATCAAATCTAGTTGATACTGGACAGTTGAATCAAAAAGCTTCTGGAGAGAAGCAGGAGAAGTGATTGTGCTCTCACACACACATTGTGATCACATAACAGTTCATCTTCCCAGAAAACCAGACTAGAGTTCTTCCTCTCTGTACATGCCACTGAAAAACCACTTCCAACAGAATGAAATTATTCAGACTGCATCAGAGACAGAAGTTCTCAGCACGTACTTTGTGCTAACTATGCTCAGTCAGTGCAGAATCCACCAGCTCCAGGCTCTGAATTAACATGCAGACCAGAAATACAAAACCCCAGTCTTTTCTGCAGTTTCTATTCATCAGTTCAAGCAGGAATGAACGTACTTTATTTTTCTCCCCAGATGGTTGGAAGCTGCAAAGTAATTTAGCAGCCTATGTTCTTCTAAAAAATTATCATGCTTTTCCTTTCCTGGGTGACTTCTGCATCCCCTGTTGACTGGGTTAATGGTACTAAGAGTTATGGAATGATATTGTTTTTATTATGTGCCTTTTTATTTTTAAATTACATTTTGACACACAGTCCATCCATTCATGGGTCTTTAAAGAAGAAGCTTTGCCCGAGTGCCTCCAACATCTAAGTAACAGAATAGTTACCTTGAAAAGACACTGAAAACAAGCCAATGTACCTTTGGGAGTGTTCATTTTCAGTCCTTTCATTTTGTCATTCTCTAAAGATGCCATGAAATACTTACTGACTTGTGAGAGTCAGTGAAACACTACTGGAGAAGTTTTCCTCTGGATTTGAGTCCTAGCTTGGAGCCATATAGAGAAATCAGGAAACTGCATGATTTTAAGATGAACAGTTCTCTTCACTAAGTGCACCCAGGAGCACTGGGCATGACAGTGGGACTGGTACCCTGAGAGAAGAGAAGGAAAAAGGGTCACATGTCTCTGTTAATAAACTAATCAGAGTCAAGAACCATTTGTGGGTACTGGGACTGAGACCTTTACAAAGTTAAATTGCTAAAACAGTCACATACATGGTTTTGGCCCTGGATACCCAGTGCTTCTCCAAGCAACTCCTGGGTGCATTGGGAATTAACACA
Source organism: Pachyramphus minor (assembly GCA_013397135.1). Lineage (NCBI taxonomy): Eukaryota > Metazoa > Chordata > Aves > Passeriformes > Tyrannidae > Pachyramphus > Pachyramphus minor. The sequence goes on along the minus strand of VYXB01002323.1, from coordinate 124,062 downwards.
GGTGCTGGTCCATTGCCAAATAAGCAATTGTCACCCTTTCTGGGGAGGCTCCAAGAGATCAGCAATAGAGATGCAGGCAGCATATGTCAGATGGCTTCAGCTTCTGAGAAGTGTCCCAGGCACATTTAATCTGCTGGAGTCGAGGCAGCCCATCAGTCCAGGGGAACAGAAATGTGCAGGCTGTTCTGCACAGGGACATCACATACCCTCCTCCTGCTGCCCCTCCATAAGGACCAGGAGTTACAGAAGAGACCTGACATAGGGAAGCAGTGGCACAGAAGGGAGCACTGTGCTTGGGTTTACCAGGGACAATTTATTCAGTCCCACTAACACTCAGTCCCAAGGCTGTTGCTGGCAGCTGACAGGGTAGCAATCAAAGGAGTGTTCTAACATGAGGAGTGCAGCAGGGGAAGGAACAAGTCATACTGCAGTGACACAGGACTTCCATCCAGGTGCTGGCACCCAGGTCTCAGGCCACAACAGATAACTAAGTCTTCTGTTGACAGAGAGCTAACAGATTTGGTCCAGAAGGGATCAAAATTCATTTAAGGTGATGGCCATTGTCTTGCCTAGCACACGGGAGACTTAAAGCAAGGCCCTACCCTTCCGGGTCACACCAGAACCCTCAGTAGCACCAGGTAGCAGCACCCATATTTCTCCAGAGCGCAGATGAAATCTGTCCTGCACTCAGGTGGACTTTTTCCTCTGCAGTTCATTATCAGCTGGAGACAGTCCTCTGCTGGCACAGAAAAACCTCCTACCACAATTACCAGCCAGTTGTATAAGACCTCCCCTAACAAGCTGTTTCAGCGTACCAAGCACAACCACATCTCCTAAAATGAGTTTGAAGGTCCCAAACTGCATGTTCCTGCCATTTCTTGNACCTCCCCTAACAAGCTGTTTCAGTGTACCAAGCACAACCACATCTCCAAACTACATGTTCCTGCCATTTCTTCGTTCAACACCAGCAGCTGGATGGACCCAGGTCTTCCCAGCCAGAGCTCTCAGGACCAAAATCCCTCAGGAAAGGCAGGTGGGGCTCTGGCTGCCCCCATCCAAACAGCAGCTGCTGAAAAGAGCCAGTACTGTTTGAGCAGTGGGAATTGGGGATCTACAAGCCTCTCACCCATCTTCCACCACTGAACTGCAAAGGGATTGTGAGCAAAACACTTTGTATCTCCAGTTCCACATTTCACACATTATTTGTTGTTTATTTTGGGGCATAATGAACAGTAGGGATGTCTAGCACGCATCTCAAATACAAAGCTATTGTGATTCAAACATGAAGCAATTCTCTGACAGATACCCCAGCAAAAGATACTTAATTTTTGCCCCTTTCTCACCACTTTCTCCTTTGGTTCCTCTCTATTTCTGTTCCTTTGCCTTAACCACAGAGGCCAGTATGAAATGAGTTTTGGAAAATGTGCTGGCATTATTTAAAGATTTATCCCTGCTGCAACAAATCCTTTCATGCTTCTGGTTGCTAATTACAAGCAAATACTTATGATAGCTGTGGAAATCAGTTAACTATCCTTCCACCTTTCAAAGCACTGTGTCAAACCTGTCACTACGTAAGAAGGCACATCTTAATCCAGTTTGATCACAACCCGAAATGAATAAGCTAAGAATAGGCTGCTGTGGCTGAACACATGAAAGTTGAAAACATTTGCTTACTATTTGGGACCCATTTCTTTTTGAATTAATGAGCACAGCACTATAAATATCTAATTTCCATGAATTTCAAATAATGTTGGAGCACATCTGGGATGTCGGTGTTGGGGAAGAAGCATCTTTGCTCCTTTACTGCAGCAAACCAGTGGCATTTTCATTTTACCCTGAGGCCCCAGCCTTGTTCCTGCCAACATTTGCCCTTCTGTGGAGAATTTTTATCCAGTGACCACTTCTGCTGGGAGAAACACTACAGAAGCTGGCAAAACCCCTCTAACAGAACAAACTCTAATCTGCTTAATTAACTGTGTTAGAAATACTATTCACATGAGCTAGCAGAAAGAATGGAATTGAGCCAATAACATAAATTCATCATTGCTGTTGGAAAAGACATATATTCACTGCAAGGAAGTGGAATTCTCTCTGTATTAGGATGTCTGCCTTTTATCTGGAGTATATTATCTTTCTGAATGTTACTATGAATGTGCTGCCTTCTACAGTGTTTTTTGTTTATCTGACAGCACATTCAGCTCTCTGATAGCAGGCTTTGAGTCTTGACTTTGAATATGTCTCTGCCACACACCTGTAGATTTCCATCACAGGCAATGAATATATATTTTTTTTTCTTGAATCTTGTTTTGTGTAATGCTTTGTTTGTTCCAGACAGATGTGCATGGCTACATACATGCTAAAACTATTGCCAGAAATTAGGATCAATGCTCAGAAATTCTGCTCAGACCAACAGCTGAAGCTGGGGATGGAAGGAGAGATGTGAAGTCCCAAAACAGCAGTTCCTGTTGTTGTGGATTTTTTTCCCCTTTTAATGTACAAGCAGACAACTGCCTCATTCCTCAATCAAAGCAGTTTTAGGATCCATATGTTCTTCAACAAGATCTGGCAGAGGTATTCCACTGGAGCAGATTTCCATCAGGAAAAGCCAGATTGAGAAAACCAGCTCTGTTTATGCAATCACACCAATTTTGACAAAAATTTGGAGGAAAGATAAATTCTGAATTTTTATCAGCTCCAGTCTCAGCACCTGACTCATACACAAAAACAACACACAACTGAAACCTCATGCTTTATAGATTTTTACGTGTCCTGGCTCCTTGTTTGAAAATCTTGAATGAGCAAAAAAAAAAACAAAACAAAGGGCTGGATCCAATGACACCATTAATCACTTCTGCAATCTGTGGTAGGAGACTTGAAGTGGGTTTCTCTCGATGTTGTGAGGGTAAAAAGGCCCATTATATATTACTACTGCATCAGATTTTTGGGCAGGTCAGGGGCATGGGCATCTTCCATGCACATCAGTGTGTTTAGAGCAAGAGCAGTGCTGCAAGAAAACCTTCAGGACTGGTCAGAGCTCTGCCTGCAGATACTTCAAGCCAAACTGTGCCAGCTCAGTCAACACTGAGTCACAGGCTAAGGCACTGCATTATTACTGAGAGATGCAGCCTCTGTTCTTGAATTAGACACATCCACACGTGGGCAGCTGGTGTTACAGGTACAAATGCTACAACATCTGATTTTTATTCTGCAGCTTTCCAACAGGTACTGAAATTTTTCTATTATGAATGACATCTACCTAAATCCATGAATAAAATACACTGAAAACTAGAAAACCTCCTGCAAAAGGTGACTGAACCCAGGGGCCTTTAGTCCACAACTTCCATCTACAGAAACAAAGAGAACACGTTTGGTTCACAGAAGTAGCTCTTGAGATCACCAGATCAGCAATCAACACCTAATACAGAGTAGACTGATGGTTAAGAGGGAGCTAAAGGAAAAAAGGAAGAAAGGTAGGAAAAGCTCATACCCTACCAAACAAATAATCTCTCCAGGTCAACAACTCCTGAGCAAGTAACCTGCATAATTAACCACCACAAATCTCTGTAACTGACATGAAAAGCCATACTAATTAGGAAAGTGAGTAGAATAGAGAGTATTTGTAACACCAGGTGTTTTCAAGATAGGATATACACCAGGACAAATGACAGGGAGCTCAAAACTTCTCTAAGATAAGGTAAGGAGGAAAATGTCCTCTGATTGTCCATCAGTACTTGAACCCCACTCAGTGTTATTCCTTGAGGTTGAGATAATCCTTATCATGTCAGATACCTGGTAAGTGAATTGGGAATAAGACCACTGAAACTATGAAATCTTAGCTAAGTGATATAAAGGCTTGACTGTGCACATATAATCCTTTAGACATGAACTGTTGACCAAGTCAGTGACTAAGTCTGGATCTAGATGCATCTAAACCCCACTCTAAGGAGGTGCCCTTCTAAACCTCATGACTCAATGGGAAGGTCTCCCTGACAGTTCTGTCTGACCCCGTTCTCTATGCAGTGAATAACCAAGTGTACCTTGCCATTGAATTTTGTACAATCAAACTTCATTAAATTGTTGGTTTATATCATTAAACAAATCGCTGCTTCTCTCTTATGAGTGAAGGACATTACTCCATATGTGAGATAAGAAAAACAAAAGAAAAAGAAAAAATAATCACAGGTTACCTTCATGCAAGAGACCCCTGGGCTGCCTCCATCCAACACAGAGCAAAATTACCCCATCCCTGTCAGTCTGGGGATAGAGGGAACCAAGGTCCTCATCTCGGTTTGCAGTAAGGAAACTGCTTAAGACCCAGGATCAAACCACCATGCCCTCAGCCCAGTCTGCTGCAGCAGGAGGCTTTCAAGCTCTGCCTGTTAACCACATTTTCAAAGGCTGATCTTCAGTTCACATCTCCCGATTTTCTTGTACGAGCTCTACAGTGCCAGTTAATTGCCTCTGTCTGAAGTAGCCTCCTTAGCATATAAAATATCTCTGTGTCTTTTCTTTTTCCGTCTGCAGTGCACTGTGAAAGGAACTTTTAAAGAGTATTGCAGAACTAACTGAAAGCGAAAAAGGTTGCAACTTCAGCCTTTTCAGATGGAAAGGAGCAGATGAAATGGATGTCGTGGTAAATTCTTTTCTCCTATGGAATGGAGCTTTTTTTTAAAAAAAAAAAAATCTAAATTGATTAATTACACAGTAAAAAGTACTAATAAAAATAAAAAAGTAATCTATATATTTTGGTAAAGATTTTTAAAAAGTGATATGCAGATATCTAACTTTGTTGAATAAATGGCCTCATTCTTCTCCTAAGAGACTAAAGCTCTTCTGGAAACAGTCCCTCACAGGGGGAATCTCAGGTTGGAAACAAAAACCCCTCAGATGTCAAGACAACAGTCAATGGGTGCAAATATTGGCCATTCAACCTAACAAAGAGAGGGCGAGATCTGAGCTGAAAAGCTCAAGAGAATCAAAAAAAGATAGTTTGGCATTGGTTCTCATCATGAAAATATGTAAACCCACCACGAGTGCTAAACATATCATCACAAAATGAATTGAAACTACAGCATTGCCTACAAATCAAGGGACAGGCAAAAATGGAATAGTCAGGACCAACAATGTTTATTTTCCCTAGGGAAAAAAATCATACAGCTTCTCAACTACACACTAAAAATTAAAGAAGTTTACCAAGAGGAAGGCACAGAATTCAGTATTCCATTTATTATTACATCTGGGGTTTTTAAGAAAATAGTTAATATGCTGCTGCAAAAAGATAAAAACAAATTACACAGAACAGTCCTGGGAGCAGGCTTGGGAGCAGTTTAGAGCAGGTAGAGAGAAGGAGCCTTAGAGGTAGCACAGAAGGTGGAGAGAATGATAAATACTGCATATCACACAACAACCTCTACTTGCCACTGGCACGTGAGGACTTCTTGGCTTGATCCGGTGGAGAACAGGGTCTCCATCCCTGGAGTGCTGCAAAGGGTAAAGAGTTCAGGGAGTTTGCTCAGCTGGAAATGCATGGACATGGTACCCAATACCCTGTGGCAGGAAGGGGTTGCAATATTTGGCAGCCCCTGAAAGACTAAGAAGGGCCCTTCTCAAAAGAGCTGTACTGGCTGCAAAAACACAGTGCTGCAACTCCTCTTTGGCCCCGAGTTGCACGCAGAAAGGTCACCCCAGAGCTGGGGAGAAAGGGTGGCTTCCTGCTGGGAATGGCATGTCAGAGTTAGGTACCCTGTGTTCCAGCCTAACTCAGACATTTCAGCAGCATGACAGTGTTGGTCAACTGGTCCATTACTGCTGATCCCTGGCTGTTGCAGAAGTTTCTTGGGACGCTGGAAGGTAATGTGTGCTTGAGCCGCCTTAGAGCCATCTCTGTTTCCTACGCTTTCCTGAATTTCCCTTGTGGTATTTGGCTATACACAAAGACCAAGGTCAAAATATTCTGTAACTGCTCATATAGCACATTTTTTTTATAAAACTTTGCCCTCAAGCACAGGGCTTCACTATGATCTTAAACAAACAGACAACTATTGCTGACTATCAATCCATGAGTGCAACCAATGCACAAGAGAAGATGATACCCTGAAAGTACAGCACTGCAGTCTCCTTGCTCTGGATCAATAAAACAAGCTTTTCTTTCCTAAATAGTGCGGTTTTCTCAGTCTGATATCTTTCTCATCTTTATCTGGTGGAAGAGGGAGCTTTGCAGAAGCACTGTACCTGGTTAGACAGCAAAACCCTTTAATGGTGTATATCACTGCTCAGAAAATCTAAAATTCACTTCAAACCAAGAAAGGCAGGAGGATACAAGCCAGCTTACAGAAAAATCAAGCATGTATGTATTCCAAAAACTTCCACTGCCCTTTTTCCTTTATATAATGTAGGAAGTGGAAAAGCAGGGATGTTACAAAGGGAAAATGCCAAAATCTCATGATCAAAGTATTTTAAGCAGAAGCAGAGCAATCTAGTGATTAGCACAGCATGTAAGTGTTCAAGTGAGCAAAAACCTGAGCTTGAATGCTGAGACCTCAGTGCTTCACTCAAGAGAGACATCTCTACTTCCCCATCCATAAACGGCGCTGGGGCATGGAGGAAGGTCCTCTGTGCAAAAGTGCCAAGCAGCATTCAGCAGAAAAACACAGTTTTAAACACTCACGTCACCACAGAGCCCCCTGCTCCTGCTCTCTGCATGCAGCAAACATGGGAAGAAGTGAAGAACGCTGATTCTCAGTGGATTTTCTCCAAGGCCTTGCAAATTGCAGCTAATGAAACGTCATAGAGGAGTTCCAAGCCAAGTGAAGGATTTGTGTGTTTTCACATATTATGGGCACATCTTGCAGAAAGCCATCAGACCTGACCAGATGAAACAGGAGATCCCAGAAAGTACCCTTTGCAGGCTTATGACCTTACAAATAATAAACAATTAGTAGTATCCTGTATTTATCCTACAGGAGTTCTGGGCATCAGTGTTCCTTACCTGAGTGATATATAAGCCAGCTTACAGAATGTTTTATGCAAAGGAAAAATTTATAATTTTTAGTGTGAAGTCCATGGAAAACTTAGTAACAGAGAAAAACAGTGGTAAAGTCACCCCCCTCCCTGTTTATTATATGCACTGACTTGCTTAGTTTGAGCATCTCAAAATAGGATCTTTTCGTTTTACTGCACAGGGACTTCCTGAAATCTAGCCTGAAACCTGAAACTGCTCAGCAGCAGCCCACTGGTAAAAGCTAAAAAATGAGACATCTCTAATTCTGCACCTTTCTCTCCCTTGGGGTTGAGAGGAGACTCCCACTAATTCTGGATTCACATTGACCGATCTTCTCCTGGACACATTTTTTCCCCACAGAGTCAGGAAAAGCTGATGCATTTCTTTTAAGGTATTTAGATGGACATTTAGAAACCCTTTTTTTCAAGTACTCCACTGACCTCGGACATGTAGGAGGCCTTGCATAACTCAGTCCTATCAAACCTGTTAAGCAGGTCCAGAGGAGGGCCACAAAAATAATCAGAGGAATGAAACATCTTTCCAGTGAGGAAAGGCTGAAAGAGCTGGGACTGTTCAGCCTGGAGAAGAAAAGGTTGCAGACAGGCCTTATAGCACCTTCCAGTACCTAAAGGGAAGCCACAGAAAAGGTGGAGAGGAGCTTTTTACAAGGGCATGTAGTGCTAGCATAAAGGGAAATGGCTTGAAACTGGAAGAGGGTAGATTTAGGCTAGATATTAGGAAAAAATTCTTTACTGTGAGAGAGATGAGGCACTGGAACTTTGTCAGGTTGTACTGGAGTCTGAGCAACTGACGTAGCAGAAGATCTTGCTGTTCATTGCAGGGGGAATTGGACTAGATGAGCTTTAAAGGTTCCTTCCAGCCTTCCAAACTATTCTATGATTTTATGATTATAAAGCTCTGAAGACTGTTGAAGTCATGTAGCTCATTGGTGATGCACCTTGGCTATTTTCAGAGTTACTGTCAGAGATTTGATGACACTTCTGGACTTAGTTTGTAAAATTTCACCTCAATACCATTGTTGAGCATCCTCTCATTATCACATATGGTCCCCAGTTCTAACCACACAAAAATTAAACTTATTTTCTTAGATTAGTACCAGGGAACCTACACTTCCAGAGATATACATGCCATCAGCTATGGCCAGTGGTCTCAAAGGATGCCACTACATAACCTGAGTACAAACAGCTTCTTCTGCCATGGAGAGGAAACATAAAGGAGTGGTTGGTTTGTTGATAGACAACTGGACTCCTTTCTTTTGCTCTTCCCCAGATTGCCCTGAGGTGCCTGGGGCAGTTAAGTGGAATTCCAAATTACACAGACTAAATTTCAGGGAAGCACCCTATGGATGCCCAAAAATCCCAAACAGAAGTAAAAAAAAGATACTCTATGAAGAGTTCTCAAAGACCTCCCATCTAATGTAAAACAATTGCGCAGAGAACACCGAATGTCATGTTTAAATACAAAAGTGACAAAATATCTTCCAAAATCTGGTCCCTGCTGTCCTTGCTTCTCAATTCCACCGTCTGTAAAACTGGAGTAACACTAATCTAATGTAATCCAATCCAATCTACAGCAATCAGTAGTTATCTGAAGCAAATCTCATTAGAAGTTTTGAGGAGCCAAAACATTGCAGCAATGGAGCTCACAGACATATCCTAGCTGATGACTGTCTCCTCTTCACTCCTCCTCCCTTCTGAGGATAATGTCTCTAAAACACAGTTCACTGAATTCTGGTAGTTTTGAAAATAACTTTTTAATGTGTCCATGTTTTCCCCTAGGAGTTGATGTTTTCCCCGGTGATTTTACAATTTTTTTTCTGTCACTTGGCCATAGAATTACTTCTAAATGGAAAAATACACATTCTTTAAAAAGTACAGCTAACTAAATAAAATCCTCTAAATATAACAAGCCAGAACTATCTACCAGGAAAAAAAAAAAAAAAAAGAGACTAAAACAGCTATATCTCCCCCAAAATAACCTTCCCAACATTTGCTTCTCTCAGAGGTCTAAATAATTTAGATCTTCTTCCCTAAATATTAAAGAACCAGGGTAGAACTAAGCGGTAAGACTTAACAGTGCTAAGACTGACTGTATAACAAGAGCTGGTAGCAATACTGACACAGCCTGATTTTTCTTTACTGTCAGCCATGTGCTGAATTATGCCCACTGAAGTTATGACAAGAGGACTAAGGGAAATGTCACTATGCTGGCATTAAAACCCATGTTTAAGGGAGTGGAGAATGAGTCTTGGCCCTCATTTTGAATGATGAAGTAAATACCTCATCCTTAGTTCTTGGAGCAGTAAGGGGAGGGTAATCTGCTGTGCGAAAAAAAAGAAAAATGGTATCAACAGAAAACAGTGTATTTTTCTACACAAGATCTCTTTATTGATTAAATTTATTTGGAGCAACATTTACAAAATAAGGCATGGCCTGAGTAGTAACTGTATAGCTAATGTTTGCAACGTGCCTGACAGTGTTCCCAAAGGAACCTAAAGTCGGAGACACCAACATTGATATCTCCCTCACAATTCCAGGCAAAGCGTGATTTAACCTTGCCTGATTTATCTACATCTGCTCCATGTAGAGATTCATAAACCTTTTGGGCACTGATATGAGCATTTTTACAATCCTTATTCACCTATTTCAAAAGAATTTGTTTGGATTGACTGGACTTTTTTTTTTTTTTAAAAAAAAAGGTATCTCCAAATTCATGTTAAGCATCCTTTTTCTGGTCCAGACAACAGGCTGCCTCACCAAGGATTCATCAAGATTGAAATGCAGACATCAGTCTAAATCTGCTGCCACAATTACTCTGAATAGAATAAACAATTTTTTTCTGAAACCTGGATTTTAGGAAAACAGACCCAGTCATTTTCCCCCAAGCTCTCACTGCTGTGCCTTGTATTTTTATAGATAAATCACTCTCAGCTATGCCGATTACACTCCAGTATTCAGCCATCCATCTGGACCCACAAGAAATGTTCTGGCTCTTGGGAAATGGCAGGCAAGAATTTAATACCATAATTCTTCTCAGCTTTTCTTAGCCTCACTGACAACTAGTAACACAGTAGACAAGGCTGATGGTACAAGAGGGATGAAATTTGAGATTAGGATGTCTACATTTAGGTGTTTATATGTGTACCAGGTATCTAAACTCCTATTATAGTCAACAGGGATCTAGGAAAAAAAATCAATGAAATATAAGCAGCAAGTCAGGGAGCAGCCAGCCCAGAGTAACCTTGCAGTGAGCTTCATCTCTCCCCAGACTGACTATGTGCCACGTGGAGCTTAGGTGTTGCCTGTCCAATTACACTGCCTAAATGAAGATACCCAGCATCATTGGAGAGGTCCCAGCATCTGCAAGACACACTGTTGGTGCTGGCAGACACACCACAAGACTTGTGGTACATTCATATCCCTGTGGCACAGCAGCTGGAAGAATATGTGGCACATCCCACACAGCACTAATGAGAAAAATCCTTCCCCTAAGCTACAGGTAAGCAGAAAAAAGATGTCCAAATATTGTAATCCTAAACTGAGTCTTATCCTTCGAGGATCACCTTACACCGGTTACCCAGTTTGTGCAGAGAGTGAGTTTCAGGTTTTTTGAGAACTCCTTCATTGCAGTATCGCTGCAGCTCTTTGAAGGAATTTTTTCACCTCTAAAGCACCACAGGATAGAAACATATTCTTTTTACTTTTCTCTTTTTGTTTTAATAAATGAATTTAAAACCTTTAAAAATACATAGAATTCCATTCTTAGGAATGCTGTTACGGAGTGCTTAGAAATGCTGTTACAGCACACAGAAACACACAGCCAAAATGTGAAGATTTGTTCATATTTACACATCAGAAAGGAGGTGTCCTTCCAGGGATGCTCCAGCATATCTTTTACATTCTTCAAAATAATATTTTTTTTGGCAAACAATATCACCTGGACTCCATAGTGCTGCTGACAAGATCATACGTGCTGACATTCAAACAACTCATGGGGCAGTAGTTACCTTTTCTATCACACAAGGTAAACATACACCTTTGCTTCAATAACACATTTTATCGTCTTATTTTAGTGTTTGGGTGCATCTGTACACCTCAGCCTCTGCAAAGGACAGGTACTTCTCAGCTAAATACAGTCAGCATTCATATGAACATTGTCACAGTCGTAGTTAAAGAGTTAAGTCTGGAAATAACAGGACCACCGTGTAATTTGCTACCTGTCTCCTAACACTTTTCAGTTTCTATTTCCAAAGTATGAGAGTTATAAGTGACAACTTCTATTGAAGACAATATTGATTTTTTTTTCTTCTTGATGATCTCCATATCAAAATCCAAATCTAACAAATGCTTACAAGGAAGTAAGAAGGGAGCTTTCAAGAAAGAATAAGTCATTTGTGGTAACGTCTCTACAAAGCATAATTTAAAGTGCTGGAGGCCTCGTTTTTGTACAATCACTAAAATTTTAAGCACCAGGAACTATAGTTCTTCATTAGTGATTATTCAATAAACTTTGAGTCTTCTGAAAAAGCTTTAGAGGCATTTCTGCCATCAGCACACAGGAGATTTAGGTATGTTGCTTCTGCTGGCATTACCAGAAGTTAGACATGGACATCCCTCCTTTTCTTAAACAAACCCAGGACAATCTCCTTCTTTCAGCTAGTCCATATCAGCTGCCAATCAGAATTCCTCTGGTGGAAAAATATATGCTGTAAAATATAAAAAAGCTACAGCAGAGGAGTACATGAGGAAGACTAACTGTTGGAGGTCTCTTACAATATTCTGCTGTCAAATATAGTTTTAGCATTTTTATCATAATGCTGACATGGTGCACAGCATTGATCACTTTCCATTAGAGTCATAAAAAGCACTGAAATTTTCTGGGGGAAAAAAAGAAGGGATAAAAGAGAAAAAACCCAAATACTTGAATTACTGCCATCAATAAAGAGTTCAACAGTCCATAAACAACTTCTTTCCTCCCTTCCTCCTTGACCAATACCTTCATCAACTCCATTATGATCATGCATGGCTAGAAATTCTAGATGCAGCTTCTGAGTGGCAACTTGAAATACCTTCACAAAAGCCCAAGTTGCAGTGACCAAGAACCATCATTGCCTTTTCAGTGACCCATGTAAAGATATCTGTGTTTCAATCCACATGGCCCCTTTGGTGCCCCTGAGCAATAATGCACACAGAACAACACAAAACAAAGCAAACAAACAAACAAACAAAATTAGCTGGTTTTATTCACCAAAAGTAAATTTACTTTGTAAAGTGGAGTATTCAGTGCCCTCCCCTGCCATAAAAGAAAAAAAACCAAAACCAAACAAACAAAAAAACCCACACAACACCTAAAACAGTAGGAGCAAAACAGGCATGGGAAGAAAATAGGAATGAACCCTAAATGAGGGAGTGAAAGACACAGACAGGGCACAGATATGCTCTGTAATACAGCTGCCGCCTTAGGGAATTCTAGCAATATCAAGACAACTCAAGTGATTAAATTTGGAACAAATCAGAAAATGTGAAGGAACAGAGCATGCAGAGAGCAGGACCTGGGGAATTGAAGGATAGTCCTGACCTGCTGGAGGAGATTTCTACCAATAAAAAGTGGCTAGATGAGGAATAAGTGACTGAAAAACTTTGGTGGCCTCTGCTGGCAGATTAATTGTGCAATGGGTGGTCAGACAAGAGGACTGGCAGTGAAGCAGTGAGGCAACACAGCGTGTCAAGGAAAATGTATTATAATGCCTTCCTTCTGTGGGCTCCAGATGCAACCCTGAGTCACGTTAATCAGAACAAGAGGAGCCCTGTGATAAACAGTGGCTCAGACACAGAAATCAAGGCTGAGCACAGAGAATATAGAGTGAAAAATAAAGTCCTAAGTTGGAGGGATGATCATAAAGCAATGGAAAAAATTTAAAATGTAAGTTCTTTGATGTAGGAAACAGTATTATGCTCTCTGGCTGTAGAGCCTCTTGTTTGATTGAATCCCAATATGCAACTAGAGTTCCTACAGAGTGCTGCAATAGAAATAACATGATGCTAGTCCCTGTTGCTGGATCTTTCCTGGACTTGTAATCTACGAAAAACTCTCTGATCCTCCACTTATGAGAACAGAGTTAAAGCAGTGGCAAAAGCTCTGCGTGAGGTCATTTTCTCACAAAATCTGACTTGAATATAGAACTGCATTAAAAATCTGCAAATACTAGGATGGTTGGTATGCTAAGGGAAAGTCCAAGAAAATTCAAAAGCCTTGAAGCATAAACTAATACATAAAAAAAAAATAAAAATAAAAAAAATCCTATGGTTTATCTGCTGCCCTGAGTAGTAATAAATTACCAGCAGAACACATCTGTCTGCCATAATTTCAGCCTCTTCCTAGCATTCCAATTTTAGATGCCATTGGCAAATAAGCAAGTCAGCTGATTTCAAAGTGTTGATGTCCTACCCCTTTTCAACTTACCAGCAGAGCGGAGAGGGGTCCAGTGCCCATCACCTTTGGCAGCATCCAACCCTCTCCCTGGGGCTCTCACCGAGGATGAGCCTTGACTTTACTGCAGCCTATTTCATTCTGCCTCGTCGAAGTCATGACACCTAGGAGGGCTGCAAATGCTCTATATTTAAGTTACCCAAGGTTTTATAATTTTAACAGCCTTCCTTTCAAGTGACCTGAAAAACTGATGTGCTCCCTCCTTATCCTCCACGTGCTTCGTGCTTGCAATGCAACTCTTTCTTTTAGATACCCTTCCCTCCACAGTCCTCTTCTGGAGCAAGGTTTGCATGTGATGGTACAGGGACTGTGCAAACTACTGTATCTCTCTCCATCCTATACCATTGTTCCTTCATTCCAAAGGAAAACTGACACTAAAGTTTGCTAAATTCTCAGATTTTAAGTACAGTAACATGAGGCCAATAACAAGAATGGGAACCCAACTTAGTGGTTTACCAAGTTATTACCCTCCACCAAAGGGCTCATATTCCTTGCAAGGGAAGTGTTCATCCTTGCTTTTACCAATAAAAAACTAAAGCAAGGGCAGAATATTTGTTCTGAGTTTACATTAGATCACCAAGACCATGCTTACACTGGGAAGTTAAAAGCAGGTTGAAGAACATTCTCCTGATGGCAGAAGTGTCTGGCCTTGAAAATCAACTATGACCTGTGATAACAATGTGAAAATGTAAAGCCTAAATCACTCAGGCAGTATCCCAGTGTAACTCAGGGCTTAATCCGGGAATCAGGACATTCCCCTCACGTGCTAGCAAAAAGTCTTTTAGCAAAACTTTATTTATGTCGATGCCATGAAATTCAAATCATCCTTAACTATACCCAGGTAAATAGGTGGTCAATCAGTGCTACCTGATAATTAAACTATTTCATTGATTAAAAAAATAAAAGATCCCCACATGTCAATCTTCTTATTTTAAAACCAGCATAAAAATCCCCAGTATACTGTAAAGATCACAGGTATCAAACTCTCCAGAATAGGCATGGAAAAACTGTATGAAAATAAAGAAGAGCACTAAATAAATAAATGAATGGAAGCAAATTACTTTCCTAGGTTTACTTAACAGCATTAATATAGAAATAAACCAAATCCATTCTACTGAACAAGAAATCGACTCTGAAGATAATCCCTTTTCTTTTTCTTCTTTTTCTGTAGCCTAGAGGTCCTTTGTACTCCCACTGAAAGTGGGAGTGATCCATACAACACTCACAGCATGATATTATATCTATTTTATTGGGAAACACAATCAGCAAAATGCTAAAATAAATCTTCTTCCTATTATTTGATTCAAGTACTAAAGCACTGAAGAGGCTAAGCTAATTTATTTTGATTATCAGCCCATTAGCCTCGGTATTATAAATTAACCCCACAATTTGGACAGAGCTTGGAGCTATCTAATGTCTGAAAACCTGATCTCATTTAAGAACATATCGTGCTAATATTTATTTGGGAAATTTCAATTAATCAGTTCCGGTCAATAAAAAGTTAATATAAAATGGTTTGCTGTTAAATGACATTGGCACTCACACATTTGCTCTGTCCTACACCAGTTAAAAAGCCATTGCAGATTCCCAGTTATAGCGCCCAGAGCTCCGGCTGCATTTTTTAAAGCACCAACTGTTAGTTAATTTTGTTAGCATAAACACCCAATAAAATTTTATGGTGTGTTCAGCTCTCATTAAAGATGAAAAACAGCAGCTGAGAGCAGCACCCACAAATAAACTGGGATCTGGATGGTTCTGTCATCCCTGATGCCCAGAACTCATTCAGATTCAGGGCTCGGGGCTCCCTGTGCCTGACAACACTGCAGGGACACAGAGCATGAAATCCCATTCACCACTAGAAACCCCTTGAGCTCCACACAGCCCTGCCATAACACTCCCAGCAAATATTTAATGGGGGCAGAATGGTCTTTTTCCAGCCCCTTAAAATAACAGCTATTCTAGGCAAAGTACCCCCTTGCTGGTGCACACTTGCACAATGCTACAAAACCCAATTTTAATGCTCCTTTTGCTCACCATCACCCAAAATACTCTAGACAGGATGTTTCATCAACATCAGGACTAGAGGAGCCTGCTCTTCCCCAGATTGCATCATGTGGTTATAGTCCCTCCAGTCAGGGAAAGCATGACCTCTGCCAGGATGTTTTTTGATTACTCAGGGCATTTATAAAATCATCATGGCCATCTCCCTTTGTCTTCCCATCCTTCAAAGGGTATTTGAGCTTTCCACTGAAATTTCTAGTCTTGAACTGCCATCATTCTTCTTGTAACATTTCCAGCTAAGGGGAACTTTACAAGACAGCTGACATTCGGACATTCCCAGGAAGCACTCAAGGGAACATGGCTGGAATTAACTGCCAAAAGCCATCAGGTTTACACGTAGAATTATAAAGAAAGCAGATTTCACTGTCTGAAATAGTAAAAAGATGGAGTCAAGAACTTCCCACAGCCATTAACCCTAAAATACTTAAGGCTGGGTTGCTTAAGGCCTCAGATATTTCTAAAATCATCTTTCCATTTACTACAACAAAAGCAAAACTTCTCTCACTAAATTCGGCACCTATACCACATACTGTCAACTGAAAACTTACAGTTTACAAGAAAGACAGAGAATGTGATAAAAATCGGTTTCAAACACCTCCCCTTAAGTCTCCTGGCATTTTTCTTGCTTTAGAGTTCACCATTTAAAGTTCTGACAGGTTTTGCCTGTGCAGCTTTTTGAAAGTTCCTCCCAAAAGACAGAGAAAATAGAGGACTGACACAAACCAGTGCAGGGGAAAGAGCTAAATCAACACTACACAGTCCCAGTCCATGTGCAAAATGAAACCTTGTTCCATAAGGGGCCAAACAAACACCTGGTTTCCTGATGGGCAGAGGACCCAAATCTACAGTTTTCTCTCCCTTCTTTGCCCACAGCTTTTTCCTGCTGACACTTACCCTGGGCAAGGCTGAACACACTTCATAGGGAGGGATATGCTGGTGGGATGTCAGGAGCATATGATGATGAGCCAGATGGCTCTTAAATGGACAATGATTAGTATTGTTTTATTTTCCATGGCAGACAAGCTCAATGTCAGTCTATCATCTCTACCCAATCTGAAACTTTCACAGAATTTGAAATCATTATTACTCTGTTAAGCTTGGTAGGATTGATAGTTTACTCCCAGCACTTTAATTCCCTGCCTGTAAAACCAGAGTAATTCTACCATTCTCCCAGCTTTTTGCTTCTTATTTTCTTCTTAAACCAAAACATTCTGAAGGCCAAGCCATTTCTGTCTGTATGGGACTGCAGCATCCAGCAGGATTGGGTCTTGGTCTTGTCTGGGGCTCTCATGCAATGCTGTATTGGACTACTCTGAAAGGTTGATGTTTTGAGATGGAAGTGTACTTTCTAAGAGACTGCCCTCTGAGCGAGGCTGGATTTTGAAGATAGCTGAGTGATCATGTTTTAAAACCCCGGCAGCTACATCGAGTCCTACTTTACTACTTATTTGGTGTGGAAGTCAACCTTGCATTCCCACTGGAGCATTAAAATTGGACAACTTGAAAATACACTGCTTAGCTGTGCCCATACATGGTATCTTACCACTCACAGTAAAATACAATGTGCAAGTAAAGCTGAACTCATTTCCGCTTCAGCAATAACATAGAGGAGCCAACACATCTTCCTTATCTTAATTTTCCGCATCCAAGAGTCCTAGAAATGCTGTGGCTCTATTGCCTCCATAACTTTGGAGGTATCGAATCTCTCTGTAATTAAACCAACATAAAAAAGTAGAAATTCAATTGAAATCAGTGGAATTCACATGAGGAGAATAGTTCATGTAAAAGAGAAGATAATTAGATTTACCCAGTGTAGATGCAATAATCTCTTATTAATCGTTTAAGGAATAAACCACTATAAAACAAACTCTCTCATATCCTGTTAAAAGGACATTATGGACCTGCTGGCCACAGCTGTACAGATGTTGCACTGTCCCTTTAGATCATGGCAGCTAGGAGCTGCCTACATCAGCTACCCTACATCAGCAATTTGCTTTTCTTATAGCTTAACTTTGTTCTTTTCAAAACAATGAGACAGCAACCCGGGGTACAATCAAACCCACATTTCCAGTTCAGCTTAATAGAGTGTACAAGAAAGACATTACCCACATACATTTCATACCCACATTCTTACATACCAATATTGCTAATTAGGACAATTGTTTCTCCTTTGAAAGTAAGGTAAAAAATAATCTGCCCATGTGATTTGCTATTATCCTTGAGCATTCATTATTGCTGATTAAAAGTCAGGTTACAGTTATTCAGGCGGATGTTCTGACCTCAAGACTTTGATTCAATAAGCTCTTCTTAATGCTTGCCTAATTAACTCTGAGAGAGGAAAGGTGGTTGCTTACTATGTGCTATAGTCCAAAATGTGTCCTCTGTCAAAACAAAATCCATGATGGAAATATTATTTGCTCAGGTTTAACTCAGCATTGTTTCATTTTACCATACTGCCTGAGTGACTCTCATCGCTCCTGGTGAGACAGAACAACAGTTGTCTGCCACTCCCACATCAGGATTGCAGCCAGGAAGAGGTTAAAGCCTGGATCCACAAAATAAAGATTTAAATGTCTAATAAAACATCAGTGCAACTTAGGTAGTAAAATGACTGCATTACCCTCTAAACACATTAGCTATTTAGGTATTCATCAGTGGTGAGCTGCTGGGGCCATGAGCTCCATGTGACTGTATGGCAAATGAGCTGGACTGACATCTCACAGGATAAGGGGGCTTGGATTTGGGAGACATGATCCAGAAGACACTGACCATGTCCAAAATTGAGCTGCACACAAAACAGCTAAAACAGCTACAATGATTCAAAATTATGGTTGGAGACAAGTCAGAAGAGACTGAATAGCAGCAGGGTTGTGACAACCAGCGTGTCCTAATGTACTGCTGAGGCTGCTGAACAGAGCTCAGGGTTTAGATCAGACTCTCCAAATTGTGCAACTTTTAACTGATGGTTTGGCTAAAAGTGTTTTCATCTAAAATAGACAATGCTACCCCTCTCCTCAGGAAACACCGTGGTTTGCCATCTTTGCCAGCCCAAAGAAGAAGTCCTGAACTCTGCTCTGGCCCCTCTCCAAAAGGAGAGATGGGAGGGCTTCTGCTGTGGAGCAGCATATATCTCCTTCTAGGTACCACATTCCCCAGAAGAATGGAAGCTGGTGGGTCTCTGAACCCTCAAAAACACTTAGAAGGACAGCAGATCCACAAATCTTACTTCATGGGACACCTCCTTGCTCACTGTACCCAGACAAAGGACACCAAATACAGTTTCTAAATAAACAAATTACCTCAATGTTTTCCATAGATTTTCCTCCCTGAAGACAGATGAAACTGGGAGTCCCAACATGAAACAAAGTGCCTTCTCACTGCATCTTCCTTGGTACCAATTTAAAAAAAGAAGTTAAATCTGAGACACAAATTCTGTACCTTGCACAGGGGTGGGGGTCTGGACTGCTGAATACAAGCCAAAAGCCAGGAGCTGCAACATGCAGTGAGGAAAAGCCTGAGTCCCCACACAGAGTTAGCCCTCACTGATTCCCTCAAGAAATCTGTAGAAATGTGACAGCTTGGAACTGACCCCAAAATTCTTATGCCAGAATGTGAATGACTTTCCAATAATGTGCACTTTCTTAACCAGAATTGAAGTCTGCTCACAGCCCACACAAGAGAGGTGGGTGGTTTTTTACATACTCAGTGGCTGTAGGGCTCTCACCACCCCAACCACCCAAACACATCAGAAATCTTCCTGGGATGCAGCTTTTCGTTACAGCATTGGGGTGAATCCTCTTGCCTTCCTCCCACAAATTGTCTTAGGAAAGGCAATGGGATTAGTCACAGGCAGGGAAAAAATGAGCATTAGAAGCTGTATGTACACAAACTATTTCTCAAAAATAGTTCTCTCTAGACAATAAATCACAGTATTCCAATAGCACTCACAAGTGTCTTAGAGCTAGATCTTGGTTAAAAACAGCTAAAAAAGTTACACAGAAATGTCAAAAACATATACATATTCTGGTGGGCACGCGTTATTAGAGCTTGAATTTACAATCAAGCTATCTACTTCAGGGCTTAATTGTATCTCTCCTTTAAAATGCTACCTCCCTGGCTCACCACAACTGAGCAAAGCTGTAAATCTTGCGAAAGAAATGTGAAGTCTAAGTGCCCATTGCCCAGCAAGAAGGAAGCTCAGAAGAAGCCAGGAAGAAGAGTGACCTTGCCTCGGTGAGCTGGCATTACTATTTGAGTTGACACAACATAACAAGTAATTTTTTTTAGGGGGAGGGAAAACCCTAACAAGTTGTTTCATGAGCAGTGAAAACAACAGTGTTTAATTTATGATGAAATAGTTGCCCAACACACTCCCTCTTGCAAAGACCCCAAGCTGTTTCTTTGCCAGCATTAACTTTCAGTTCTGGAAGTTCCTTTTGTGCTCATTGCTTTCCCCACTCCCTCACAACCTTTTCACATCCTGTGATGGGCAAAGGACAGACCCTGATGTAGCAACAGCCATGTGCAGACTGGTGTGCTGGGACAGGGTGAGTACAGGAGGGATGGGCAGATTTTTCCCTGCTTCTTTCTCTACTGAGGTATGAAACAGTCCTTCTTCTCTATTAAGCAGTTGATTTCCATGACACTTGCAACACTTGTGTTGCTCTGTCAATTTTGGTTAAAATTGACTGTGAGTTCAAAAGTCAAGAGATTAGGAAAGTCAGGTAAGTTCTGTTTGTGGTTCTATTGTTTTATTTTTTGTTGGGGTTTAGTTTGTTTATTGTTCAGAAAAAAACAAACAAAACACAGACACTTAACATCTCACAAGCATTTCTGTGCTTTTTAAGTCAGTGTCACATAAAAACTTGGCTGTTCTGCCTCTTACCTACATCATCACAGATCTCTTACCAATCAGTTACTTGATTTTTTCAGCCCCATTTGATAAACTCTCATTTCTGAACTCTGCAAGGTTTCCTCGCAACTAAATCAGTCATGCATGGAGTTTTCTGTGTTTTAATTAAAACCTGAAACCATCAATCATGTCAATATTCTGGCTCAGAAAAAAAATATATTTATTTCTCCTGGAAAAAATATTCATATCCTACAGGACTTGAAAGTGAGACAAAGATGCCTTCAAGGCAAATATAAATGTATCAATTATCGTGTGCTAAGAATATATGCATTTGAGACCCATCTCCTCCTTCTGCACTGAAGTGTTAGGTCAGCAGCTTGATACAATAAATTATTACTGATATGCAATAACCTTAGCTATTCAACCCAAAACTCTAAACCAGAAAGTGCAAAGAAAGGAGGCTCCACATGGAAATTACAGGCAAGAGCCACAGAGGACCTTTAATTTAAGGCCCTTGAATTATGCAAAGAGCTTATGTACGGGTTCAACTTCAAATATATGATTAGTCATGGAGCTAAGTAAATAATTTCAGCAGACTCATCTAATCTGTTTGTTTACTTCCACAGCCCTCATTATGTTGCATCTTTTAATACTCACACAGCCTTATGATTAGTGGGCTTAATCCTAAACAGGAGTAAAAGAGGAAAAACTGTATTTGCTTTACAGAAGGGAGGTATGAGGTAAATCTATGTGCCTAGGAGGTTGGGGAGTCAGGTCTGCACTAACTAGACATGAAGCACACAACCAGGTGAGCAGCAGCACCAGCATTTCAAACACTGTGACATCAAGTCTAAAGGGTGGAACAGGATGCCAAATATAAGAGGCAAAATCAATTAAAAAAAAAAAAAGTTAGTACAGCACCATTTCTGGTGAAAGGTAAATTTTGCATTTCTTTAAAGTGTATCCCATTAGCTGGTATAGAATCATGTCTCTTTACAAAATGCTAGCCTCAAAAAGCACATCAGATCCTGGGGAGGAGGGGTGTCCACCATAACACAGAAACATAAAACACTGAGAAACACTTGAAAGAGTTGCAGAAGAACAGAAGAACAACATCAACAAAATTGCCTACAAGGGGGCACGTGCATCTGGCTTTACAGCACTGATAGACTGCAATATAAACTAGTTGAGTAGATGTAAGGGCCGTGGTCACTGCTACCTAATAAAGGTTAATGCAAATTTGACCCAGATCAGGTACGAGCACCGAGTTAAATTTGTATTGAATTCAGCAGAGTGCACAAGAAGGCGTTTTATCCCAGTTATTTATTTTTAATGCTGCCTATGCAAACACACCACGGCACGAAGTTAAAGCAGCAGATAAAGCTGTACCTGATCCCACGCTACACACCAGCACCAATCCTTACCTTCAAAGCATTTTATCCCATTTGAAGCAGATGCCCGAGTTCGAGCCGTTCCAGCTCTTCATGCTGCAAGGCCACAGCACCCTGAGCGCCGGGTCCAACACCCTCCCCCGAGTCACAGCCCGAAGGGGTCACCCCCGCCCGGAGGGACCGGGAGCGATCCCTGCCCCAGCACCCTGCGGGGAGGCAACTCCACATCCCGGGCGGCGGCGGGAGCCAGGGAGAGGTGTTGAACTTCTCGAAGTGATGGGCTAGCGGGGAGCGCAAGGGCTGCTGCCCGGGGCCGGGGGACACGCTCTCAGATACATGTTTAGGGACCGGGAGCCGCGGAGGGGGGACCGAGCACCGCACGGAGCCTCGGCCGGGCTTACCTTGGAGCCCTTCCCGGAGCAGCGGACGTGGTTGCTCACCCCGGCCGTCTGGTTCATGGTGACGCCGGCGGGTGGGCTGGAAAGTTGGGGTCCGAGGACACTCGGAGGAGCGGCGGCGGGGGGATGGCAGCAGGCAGGGAAAGCGGGGCTGCTCCCGCACCGGGACTCTGCTCCCGCACCGGGACTCTGCCCCCGTCCGCTGGGGTCTGCTCGTCGGCGGCGCTCCCCGCTTCCCGGCTCCAAAACAAAACCCAAACACCCCTCTCCCGCAGCCCCGGCACCGCTTTCCTCCCCCGCCCTCCAAGGCAGAGGCGAGGCGAGCCCGGTTCTGCCCGCCCCCCGCGCTCCGGGGAGGGTTCGCTCGGCTCCGCTCCGCTCCCGCCGGGACGCGCCGTCCGTCCCACGCCGCGCTGGTCCCGCAGCCCGGGCTTGGCTCCCACTCCTTCCGTATTATTTTGTTTAATCCCCCTCCCCCGCCGTGGGCAGTGGGAAGTCGCGTTAGAGCGGCCGAGGTTTCCCCCAGGGCTGGGTTTTGACCCGATCGGGGTACCGAGTGCAGCTCTCTCCAGTGAAATAAATGCTGGGTTGTGTTTTGATTGACAGATGCTTCTTTGCTACCAAGCTGCAGGATTTGGGTCTTACTTTTTCTACATAATTCCTTCTCCAGGTGTGCTTGAGTTCAGTGCGTAGGGGTTTTTTTTTGTTTGTTTGTTTATTTGATTTTCGTTTTCATGCAGAAGCAACTCTACTGGTAAAAAATTAGTGATTTATCTTTGGGGATTTTTTTAAGCATGCAAACATTAAAAAATCCATGTAATTTCATTATCAAGACATTTTTTCCTATCCCTCTTCCACCCTCCGCTTCAGCCCATAAGGCCAAACACTGCCTCCTCTTTTCTTGCAACAAAAACTTTGTGAAATTCAGTTCTCAGAGTAACAAAAGAAAAAACCCAAACAAACGAAAAACCCAACACACAGTATTTTCAAGTAAAAAGATCAAAATAATCAACGCTAAAAGCGTTCACTTCATCTTATCAATTCTATTTTTCCTTTGGGATTAATCTATCAGAACAGATTGTTTCAAGTATTTGTGTTATATTCCTACAGCATAGTTTAAAACCTTTAAATAAATAAAATTGTTTCTGGATGTTGCTCCTTTTTCATTTAAGAAGAACGGAAATGGTTGTTCGTCATGCACCAGAGCCAATAGTGCTTTGGAGAAGCCCAGCTCCTTCATTTCTGAAGTGCACATATCCCATCACATCTTTAACTGGCTATATCTTCCAGCCCTATGGCTAAAATGAATTTAGGGAGGCTGCCATGGAAGCAGATAGCAGAATAAAGTGTAGTTAAAAGGTAAACTTGTTTAGAGCCATGTGGTTTAAGCTCTGAGGCAGGACAGAGGACCCAAAGCCATCGCCTGTTGTCGAACATCCCTCCCTGTCATCTGGGCACAGTGATTTTGAGAGAAAAGCAGCCATCCAAAAACTTGTTTGATAAGAGAAACAAGCCCCTCAGGGAACAAACCACCTTTTCAAGGTCAGTCTTCCCTGTCCAAGCAGCTCTCCTGTTGTAATGACCACACTCTGCTCCTTAATCTTGCCGTGTCTGCTCCCCTTTAGCTCAGAGTGCTGCCAATACGTCCCTGTCAGAGGCAAGTGTCCCACCAACCTCCATGAGCAGCGGATTCTGGCACCCTGGCTGGGCTATCTAGCATGCTCACCCCAAATCCCACATTATTACTATTCCCTTCTCCAGCCCTCCAGTGGCTTTTAGCTTTTAGTAGCAATTAAGATTTGAAGTTTACTGCCCTGACTGCTCCATTCAAGTGGCTTGGTTTTCATATCTTCCCAAGCAAAATGTCTGCTAATAAATCCAATTACAGACTTTGAGTTGTGTATTTGATGGGCCCTGGCAGCATTATATTCTCTCTGCATGGTTTGTTGAACGGAGATGTGCAGAAGTCCCTGGATTTATTTGAAGTTGTACAGGCAAGCAGAACAAATTTGGGGAAAAAATAAGAAAAAAAGATAGGCAAGCAAAATTGCCCAAAGAGATTTAAAATCCATGATAAACTCTTCTGGCCCCTACATGGAGCAGGTTAAAAATCTGTGCTCTTGTTGTTCTTTCTGGCACAACAAATTCTTTGCATTACATGGACTGATCATAGGAGTGTTGTCCCATGCTGGTTTATCAATTTTGTCCTGGAGCAAAGCAGAAGACACCACTCCCCTACCCCTTCAGCCCCCTCTCCATTCTGCAGCCAGTCTGTTAGAATAGGCAAGGAGGCTATTTTCACTATAAGCACATTTTGTCTTATGCCCTGGCAAGAAAGAGATTGGGAGAGTCTCCTGTTCACTCTCATTTTTCCACTTAATGCCTGCCCCACTCATGGGAATCTCCATTCTCCCCTAAATCCAAAGCAATCCTTATTGCACTGGACCTCCCTTCTATACAGTAAAGAGCAGTTTCCAACTAAGACAGCAGGAACAGCTTATAGGAAAAGACTTTTGCTTTCAAAAATGTGAGTAAGCATGTTGATGTTCACTAACCCCTGAAAGGAGACTGCTGAATGCATAGTGGAAGAGCGGACTTTGAAATCTGGGAGAAATTCATTCAATTCCAAACTCTGCTAAGACCTCTCTACATGATTCTGGGAGAAAAAACACCACCACTCTTCTCTGTCCTTCATTGCTCCTCCTGCACTGAAAGAGATCCCACCTCTGCCCATCTACTTCCAGTTTCCCTAAAACAGAACATACCTGTGCAGAATTACAGAGTCCAGCACCACTTGGCCTTTGTTTCAGTGAAGGCCTCTACTTTCTGCAGAAAACCAACTGTGAAATCATTACAGTCTGTTGTTTTTTAAACTGGAGTGGCTTATATATCTAGAAAAGAACAGTACAAAGTTTTCCAGTGCCTGTGAGAAAAGTAAGTGATTTATAGATTAGTATTCGTAGACTGTTCAGTGGAGTGTGAAGGAACAACAATATACTGTCATATAAGCTGTAGCATATAAACATCCCTTGGCATTTTACACTTTGAAAAGGATTATACATAAGCTCAGCCGAGAACAGTATTAAAAAGAAATCTCAGTCATACTTTTGGGGAACGTTTAGTAATCTGTCTTTGGAGCTGAGCTAAAGCTATGCAAAATGAATGAAAGGAAATCCATGCAATCACAATATAAGATTTAAAAACAAAACAAAATTCTAAAGCCAAAATTATGTCCTAAAATTTAATAACGTGTCAAGGACTTTTTAAGTACTTCAAATTCATGCTTCACAGAAAAACTCCATAAAGTTGAGAGAAAATCAAAAGTGAAATCAAGAGCTTTACATATTTATCTTTACTGGAAAAGTTGAGTCTTTTGGAGGAATATCCAGTGTAACAAATCCCAAAGATAAAACACCAGGAGTGCCAAGACTGTTAAATTCATCTAGTTTCAAGTTCCAACTTGGATTTAGATGAGGACCTTTGAAATATTTCACAATGTTTTTAAGTCCTTCCCAGGAGCCTGTTTTGATCTAAATTTAAGCTGTCTGGGGCATGGTAACACTGCTCTGTGAACTCCAGGGGTTTTCAGGTTTTCACAATAACATGGCAAAGACACAACACGACTGATTTCCTTCTCCAATATTTTCAGTAGGAAGCTGACTGAGATAGTCCAACACTTCATCACTCAGCAATTTTTGACACCAGTTGTGACATAACCAGGAAAGTACATCTGTTTTGTGCAGATCAAAGCCACAGCACAGGGCCACAGAAACTGAAATGTGAACTGGCACTTTTACAGAGGTCAAAGTATAGCAGAAATCAGCAAGGCTCACCTTGCTCTTCATGTCAGAAATGTTATTAAAAGCCTGGTTTAAGGAAAACACTCAGAAAGATCAGTAGTCAACAAGCAGAAAGCGCAGAGAAGCCAAGAGCACAGGAGACGAGGAGGATGTGAAAATTGAGACCACGGAGTGCTAAAGAACACAATTCTAAAAATCAATGCAATGATGGATCAGGAACGAATGCAAAAAGCACAGCACGGGAAGGCTATAATTAGATGATTTAGTCATAGCCAGGAGCCTGACTGAGCTTTTTGAATCCACTCAAGTGGACACAGTTAATGCAGAGTTCGGTTTGATTGCTACAGTTCTTCTCATGACAGCAACACAGAGGAGCTTTTAGTCTCTATTACAGCCATATAGGTAAAAACCCACCAGTACACAGAGGGGTCTCCACACTATGGAAAAGAGATGCCTGCAGACAAGGCTGAGCATCTCCTACTGCAGCTGTGCTTCTGGGACTACTGGTGTGGACTCAGCAAATGCTGGCAAGCAGGAACAACCCCAGCAGCACTTGGATCTGCTCTGGCCACACTGTGTTCAGTGGCTCTGCAGTGAAAATGCAACGAGACTGTCTCCACTCTCACTTGCCTTTCATTGCTTCCACAGTGGAGGTTAATCAAAGCTAAGGTAATGATGGGGAAAATGCTAGTGTAGAGTACATTAGGGAGCATTAAACCTCCCTAGAATAGAGACATCTCTGTAGACGCCTGCGTTTGTGAACAGGCAGGGGGAAAAAGGTATTTTGAGCTCCCCAAAACCTTCATCATGAAGAATAAATCTTTGCTCAGCAGACCCTATCAGGACATATCCTTGCTGACTGTAACAGGGTGAATATTCAAACTGCTGCTGTCAGAACAGAGCCCAGCTTGGTCCAATATCCTTTCCTCAGGAAGGATGAATTTCAGTTCTTTGCTTTCAGAACCAGCTTATGGCATCTCCACAGACTCCTGCAGGCTGCATCACTGAATGGTGGCAAAACCATTCCTGAAAGAAGTTGACCCAGTGAAAATGTGAGCAGTGCATGAGAGCCAAAAAACCCCACACTTTTCTGATCTTGTTCCCTTAATGCACTCAAGCAGCTCTCACCTTGACCAAGTCCATCCTGTCTCCTCAGTTACTTTTTCCTATTCTTCTTTCACCTGGCCTGTTGTTCCCACAACATCTGATGGCAAAAGGCAGCTTAAAAAACAAGTAACAATTAACTCCACAGATGCCAGACTCCTTCATTCTCCCATAGCATTCCCCAAGCCTTTTCCTGCCTACTTATCTCATCCCCCTGTCAAAATTCAGGAAGAAGTGCCACTTCAAACAATCGAGCACAAGCATGGGATCTGGGATCCAATCTTTGCTTTTGGCTCAGCTGCTGGTCCACTGAGTCCTTTCAGTTTCTTGGATCATCCACATTTTCTTCCAGCTGTAGGTGAGCCAAGCAGCTGCTCTAAGACCCTTGGAGCACAGCTAGATTTAGTAAAGGACTTTAATGGAAGCAAAACACCCAAGTTGGTCAGAAAACAGCTAACCTCACTTCTATATTTTGTGGGTCCCACAGTCTCCTAAATTCACTGTGTACCAAAGGTTGCCCAGAGAGCCCCAGCTAAGGTACTCAACTTGCATCCTTTGAAAGCCACGAACTTTCCCAGCAGAGAAATCGGGGTTTACAAGGCTAGAGAGCACATGTCCAAGGTGAACATCTGCAGTTCTGGTGCTAAGGGCTTTCTTTTAGTACCTCTGGGGTTTGTGCCTGCTTCTGGAACTGCATTTTACTCCACAGCTGCTGGATAAGCAGTTCTTTGGCCAGATGCATGAACACTCCCAGGTGAATGCTCTAAACTATTAGAAATGTTTTAAGCATGGCATTATTAAGTAGTAATTTACTCATTCCATTTAGTCTATGAGGTCTCCTTATCGAGGAATGTTATTCATCAGTATCACTCTATCTCTCACTCTAATTTATTTATACTTAATGGCCTTTCAAAGACATCTCTCCACATTACTTTCAGGTACCAGAATATATATGGGATATTAACTCACATCATGATACATGACATGTTACAAAAATATTGCATAATTTATATAGATTATAAACATAAGAAAAATCATCCAATAAACTCCACCATCAAATGTTCTTCAGGGTAGATTAATGCTACATGAGGCCTTTTAATTTAATGTATCAGTGAGAAATAATTTTATTCAAATCTCACCTTTGCAGAAGAAGCAAGCTGTGTGCAGTAGTTGAAAGACTGGTATATCTGCACTGAAAATGAAGGACATCTATCTACATAAAGTTCTAGGGCTGCCTTCACATGGATGAGAGGGTTTTCTGCACTGATGCCATAATCCTGCTCACCACGTGATGGTGCAATATTTTGGTGATTCCTGAGCTGTGTAACACATTGAAAGAGCATCGCTGACCCTTGCACTGGTCATCACTTATAGATTTTGAAAGTTAAGGTCACTTTTGACAACTGCCAAACAGTGCACAATGTCCATGTTAATTTAAAAAAAAAAGTTTACTAGATACTTGAATTTCTCTTTAGAGCAAACTGAAGGAAGATTGTTTTTGTTTAGGGAGATCTTTGAAACATATACAATTTTTCAGGAAAAAGAAAGAATTAAAATTTTAAGATGCACAATGTCCAAAAAAAAAAAAGTGGTTGGAATTGCTGTCACGGAATTGCTGTCACAGTATTGCTGATAGGAGCAGTAATTGAAGTCCATTTCCCTGGACTTCTCAGTTCTCTTCATCTGTCATGTTGCAGAACAGTTGTCTTTTGGAGAAGCAGCAGAAAACCCAGCGTGAAGTCTGCAGTTCCTCAGTGGATTCTGAACATCAGAGAATGTGGACCTGGATCCACTAAATTAGAATTTTTATAAGGGATAAAAAATATTTTAAAATCAAGCAATTAAAACTTTCCAGCAAAACATATCAAATTCTTTCCTTACACCTAAAGAAAACAGTTGGGTTTTTTCTTTGAGGAGGTGAGGAAATCCCATTGCCCTTACTGGGATGAAAACACAGTATTTTTCAATGGTCAATTTTGATGGAAAATTCCCAAGCAGTCATAGTTTTCATTTTTGTTCTGTGTGAACTACTTTTTAGCATGAAGGCTATGCAACACAGACACACAGTATCCCCGAGGCAACTAAAGCATTTGCTTAGATGGAAAAGGAATAGCAAAAGGATGTTTTAAGCCAAGATTCTTGAAACCAAATGAGTTCTTCTGAACGCTTCAGTTATTGGACAGCCAGCCTGAAAGACCTTCCTCATTTTCACAAAGTGCTGAGCCTTGAGCTTTCACTCCCTAAAATCAGGTGCTTTTAAGAAGACTTGCATTAGGCTCCTGAAGAGTATAGCAGCTTCTGAGTTCCGAATTGCATTTTTAACTGTTTATTTGGTCAGCTTGTAGTGGAAATCAAATTAGAGAATGAGAAACATATGACCCATCAGCTTGCAGCAGGTCCCTCCAGTTTGCAGGGGTCTATGCCACAGCCCTCCCAGCAGACAGACAGTGCCCCACACCTCTGTCTGGGCAGTCCCTTCTGGTTTGAAGGCACTTTGCCCTCCCTTTTCCCTCCTGTTCTCAACATGGAAGAGAAAGTTAAAAAAAAAAAAAAAGATTTAAAACCTTTTTCAATCCCAAACTCAGACTACACAATTTGCTGCAAAATATTCTCTTCTAAATACATCAATACCATGTAGTTAATGAATGTATGTTTACCCATTTGTTAGGGACAATGACAAAACTGTTAAGTCTGTGTAAAGGCTGTTGTCTTCCAAGACACACTGTTCAATCCTCCATGTTTTACAAGAAAAAAAAACCCAAACAACCAAACCAAAAACAAAAAAGGAATTTCATGTTGAAATAAACTCCGGTATTTGAAAACAACAGTCAGGTGTACAGAAACACAAATAAGATGGTGAAGGTGACATTAACCAGCAGGAGGTGCACAGAGGCAAATAATCTGTGTTCCCTTTTTGTAGTATGTCTCTAGGGATGGTGGGTTGATCTGGGAAGTTTGATACAGCTGTGGTTGATGTAAGGTGAGCTGGGGTGGAATATCCATTATGCCTCATTTCAACACTGTGGAACAACCCAAAATCATTGGCCTAAGCCTTGGGCTGGGACCCCACATTGGAGTCCTGTTCCCATCACAGCCACCACAAGTTCTGAAGAAGTCAAAGAGCCTAAAAACATATTTCTAGAGAACACTGTAGCAGACACATGAAGAAACATGGCAGTGAAATTATCAAACTGTCACATAATGTTTGGAGTGATTGCCCATCTACCATTTCTCGAGCACTTTACCTTTCTTACAAAAAACCAAACCAAAGCAACCAACCAACCAACCAAAATAAACACAAAAAAACCTCCCACAAAAACAATAACAACAACAAATGAAAAAAACCAAATGCAGGAAGTACTCAGAGATGCATGTCAAAAACCATAACCGAAAATGCTACAGACCTCCCTGACTTCAATGTTCTGCTTTGCAAAACAAGTTAATCTGCTGAAAGGTTACATTGGCTGCTGCAACGTGATGGACAGGAAAATCAGGAGTTAATGAGGTACATTAATTTTGTCTATAAAGATTTCCCAAGTCTTCCTGTCGCCTCAGGCAGCAGAGCACCAGAGGGCAGGATTTAGTCTTGAACACTCGGCTTGGGGCAAGTTTTGCTCTGCACCCAGAGAAAGCAGTCAGAAGAGCAGGACTGGTGGCTCTGCAGCAGAAGAAGGTGGGATTGGGAAGCCTCTAACACAGGACTGTAGCTCCTGCTCTGTACTGTGAGGACAAATTTGACCTCAAAGGTAGGCCCCGAAAGGCAACTGAAGATGACAATTTCACATCAGGTAGAAAGGTTTTGCATTCTATGGGTCATTTCTCACAAGAACTTCCATGGCTCCAGAGTTTCAGGGCTGGCCTCAGAGACTTCAAGCACAGATTTTGGCAGTTTAGCTGTTTAGATTTAGCTGTTCAACCACTGAACAAAACACTCTTGTGCATCTTATAGATCGCAGTTTCCTACTGAAGCCTGATTTTAGCAGTATATTAGTTACAGCCCAGTCTTAGATTAAATGTGGCTCTGAGCATGTTCTCCTCCATCTCATCCTCAGGGCCCCTTGTTCGGACTCACCAAGTCTGTTCACCTGGATCCTTCCCTTCCTCTGCCCTTCAGCTGCAATTCCATCTCACCCCAGTGCTTCCCACCTGTGAGCAGAACTTTACAACAGGTCATCCAACCCAACCAACATCAGGGAAGGTCCTGATGGTTGGGTCAGATCTATGAGCCCCCAAAAAATTGAGGTTGCAATCAAACCTTGGATGGTATTTGCTTTATGTCAACCCTTCCATCAATATAGTGCATCTCCAGGCCCCCAAATTAACTCTGAGTTAATAGAGCCTAGAAAGTTGGTTGCCAAGGGCTATCAGACATGTACAAAATCTATTATACTGACGGTACTCTGATAGTGATGATCACGAAAATACACATTATAAAATATTCTATTCAACAGGTCATTTCAGCCTCTACATCTGTAATGTTTTATCTGGGACTTACTTTTTGTTTGGCTTGGTTTTTTTCTTCAGTTTTGTTTTTACAGCAGGCTATATTATCTCTCCTCCAGCATTGGATGGGAGCAAATTTTAGTTACCAGGGAAGACAAGTGGGGCATCCAACAGCAAGTACATTCAGAAGCATTAATAAACAGTAAGAGAAAACCTTTGAGATGACAGATTCTCCCTGCACCAAGGGCAGCAAATGAAGCAATCATTGCTGTAGCAGTTATCGGAAGAATTAATCATGCATTGCTTTGCAGGTGTAAGTGCCTTTTCTTACATTTTTTCCTCCTTCATTCTATTTCTTATGTCTTTATCAAACTGTTTACAGAAATAAATTCTTTTATGTGGACTCCCAAATAAAAGTACAAGTCATTTAGGAGCTTAGAGAAAACTTGACAAGAAGGTGCTTGTTAACTTAAATGAATCAATATTTAACAGCCAGTTAGTTTGAAACATAGACTGTGTCTAGGATCCACCTCCATGTAACAGATCAATGAGGAATAATTTGCACTATGATGATGACACCAGTTGGCAACTAATCACCACACAGGCACTTGCTCCCTCCCCAACGGCAGGATGGAGGAGAGAATTGGAAAAGTGGGAAAACATATGAGTGGAGATAAATAAAGTTTAATAGAACAGAAAAAGAAGGGAAAATCATCATAATCATCATCTTAGAAGAATACACACAACAAGAGAGGTCACTGGCCAATTATCCTCATGGGCAGAACAGACTTGACTTGGGGAAATTAAATTATCACCAATCAAATCAGGGTAGGATAATGAGAAATAAAAAGCAAATCTTAAAACACCTTCCCATGAGCACTACCTTCTTCTCACCACCTTCATTCACAAGTTCTCTGCCTCCTTGTCCACAGTGGCAGAGGGGGACAGGGAATGAGGTTTATGGTCAGTTCACCACACAATGTCTCTGCTGCTCCTTCCTCCTCAGGAGAATTCCTCACACAGTTCCCCTCCTCCAGCATGGGTTCTCTCCCACAGGAGACAGTCCTCCGTGAACTTCTCCATCATGAGTCCATCCCACAAGCTGCAGTTCTTCATGAACTGCCCCAGTGTGGGTCCCACACGGGGCCACAAGTCCTACCAGCAAACCTGCTCCAGTGTGGGCTCCTCTCTCCACAGGTCAGCAGGTCCCTGTCAGGACCCTGCCCCAGCATAGGCTTCCCACAGAGCCACAGCCTCCTCTGGGCATCCAGCTGTTCCAGCATGGGGTTCTCTATGGGCTGCAGGTGGATCTCTGCTCCACTGTGAACCTCCATGGGCTGCAGGGGCACAGCTGCCTCAGTGTGGTCTGCACCAAGGGTTGTAGAGGCATCTCTGCTCTGGCAGAACCTCCTCCCCCTCTGCACTGACCTTGGAATCTTCTGAGTTGTTGCTCTCACATTCCTCAGTCCTCTCTCTGGCTGTAAGGGAGCGGGATCTTTTCCCCTATCTTAAATAGGTTATTCCAGAGGCTCTGCAAGTGTTGCTGGTGGGCTCAGGCTTGTCCAGCAGTGGGTCCTTCTTGGACATGTCTGACATTGGTTCTCTTGGACATGGGGGAAGCTTTCAGCAGCTTCTCACAGGAGACACCTCTGTAGTCCTCCCCCTAGCAAAACTTTGCCACACCAAATCAGTAGAGTTACCATTATTATTCTCATGCTGAATCCAAAACACAGCACTGTGCCAACCACAAAGAAGAAAATTAACTTTATCCCAGTCAAAACCAGGACAGTATCCACCGCTCATTCTATACTTTCAGGTCATGCCCAGGTCCAACATTTTCCACACATCCCAATTAATCATGTTCGTCTTTCCTATCTTTTGACAGTCACACACAGTGTAGGATTGAAAATTAACTAAGCCAGTTCTGGTTCCATCATCACTGTGTTTGCCTGTTTCTATCACCAAAAATAATATCCCTATATTTGTGTGATTTTACTGTAATGTTGTTGATATGGCAAATAGTCAACCCAAAACACAACAGAATACTTGCTACTAGAAAAAAAAATGAACTCTTTCCTAGCTGAAATCAAGACAGGTGTTTTATAGGAACACTAAAGAATTAACCAATAAGATGACAAAGCTTGCAATACAAGCAGAAACTACCTAAGTTTAATTAATATTACAGGAGTGCTGTCCAGTCTTTTAAACAAAAAACACAGTGTAACTTATGTATTTAAAGTTGTAAAACCTTGTAAGGGTTGTGGTCTGTGTTAATTATAGTCTGTCTAGGAAGGCGAATTTAAGTTGATCCTTTTAGTGATGAATTGTTAATAAGATGTTACAAATATAAAACTCTTGTTTTCTTCATTAAGAGTTAGACAGAAGCAGCACCCAGCACCAGCAATCTCTGCAAGTATGAGTTTATTTGTTTCACAAGAACTGGATTCTGGTTGTTTTAAAGTCATTGGGCCTGGTCTCAATGTTCTTTTCTGGAAAAGCCTCTGGTAAGGCCACCTCATGATGGGTCTATGGGATGGTAAAAGAAAGTAAAGGAGGGATCAGGATTTCCATATATGCATGTCCAGAGCATATGTGATCTGAAGAATATCAAGATGCTGAGAGTGCTCAGCTGAATCAGCAGACACAGCTCACCTGAGCTTTACGGTCAAAGACTACTAAGATTGACTCAGCACATCTACGTCTTTAGTGTTGCAATCAGCAAGGCAGCTGCTCTTACTTTTTGTTCTGAAGTCTTGACTGCAGTGAATGCTGTAGGGACACACCAAGGTCTAAAAAACAGAGATCTTAAGCTATTAGAAATTGCCGCCAAAAAAATGCCACAATGAAAAACAAACAGATGCTGAAACAAAAAAGATAAGTGAAGTTCACTGAAAATGAAACACCCCACCATATGAATCTAGTTCCAGAATGTGCTTTTTTCTCCCCTTCTTTTTCTCCCCACAAATAATTTTGGTGCTTTAACCGAGTGTTTCATTTCTCCTCTTTCAGGCTAATTAAAAATTTTTGTATTTCCCTCATACCACACAGCACAACCAAGACAGAAGGTTTACAAGTGGAAGAAGAACATGGGGGAAATCAGATGAGAGACCACACAAACATTAAGAAATGGAGACGTGGTTCTTCTGGTCTCCAAAAAAGGGCTCAGCTGAAGCCTTTGCTCCAACTGGGTTCTCTAATACAAGTTATCTTCATGCTGCTGCCCTTTCCTCTGTAAGGAATTGCTACAGTCTTGATACTTCTTCTCCCAGGCTAAATATTTACATGAATATGATAATAACTTTGACACTTAATTCTCCATCCAGTTTGCTTAAAAATGTCCAGTTTCTGCAAAAGGTTTTAGGGATAAACAGACCAATGTCTATGGATTAACAGAGACATGCACAGCATGATCATATCTATCTAAATCTCTTCTTTATGTATGCTTGTAACTATACCTTTTTCTATATATTTAGCAAACTAAGCTGAAGTATCAAACAAGTGTCTACCAGTATCTAGTTAATTTCTTCTCAACTTCCTAATTCCTGATGGATGATGATGATATAGATTTATTACTTGCAGTGGGTGATCTTATTTTCAGCCTATTAAGTTGTTACTGAGGTACTTGTTCTCTGCCTGACAAAATCCAACCTATTTTGATCTCCAGAGGCTTATCAAAGCTTTTATTCTTACTGAGTCTTACCTTTGTAGTTGTGGAGTGGGTTAGAAAATTTAAACTGCAGTTCATCTTTGGCTAGCTTTCAGGCTTCCTACAAAGAAACTATTTTTAATTTAGATTTCAGACCCAAGCAGTTTTT
Source organism: Pachyramphus minor (assembly GCA_013397135.1). NCBI lineage: Eukaryota > Metazoa > Chordata > Aves > Passeriformes > Tyrannidae > Pachyramphus > Pachyramphus minor. The sequence goes on along the minus strand of VYXB01002323.1, from coordinate 88,688 downwards.
AGCTCTCATCTGTGACAGCTTGAGTGCAATGTCCAGCATTTCTGTGGACTCAGTAAACTTGATCGAACAGGGAAGAAACTGTCAACTGAACAGGAAATTCTTTATAATATAAAGTCTTATTAGGATACAGAAAAAGAAAGTTAAACTGAAGTAGCAACCTGACGTTAGGTCAACTCATGTAGTCAGAAATTATGACTTAAAAGGGTCTCTGAATAGAGAAGTAAATAGTTAAATAGCAGAGATTACAAGGATTCAGTCCGTTCCTTTCTTTGAGTCAGCAAAAAATTGAAATTCAACAGATTTTTCTTGCTGGGTTTGCACCCTCTGTGGAAAAAGAACCAAAATCAAACAGGTACAAATGCAGTTTGTATATATAAAACCACCGGCTTTGCCTTCTCTTTCAGTTTGTTTGATAAGAAAGTAATACCATTTCAGTAGAGTGTTGAATAGGTTTATTCTTTCTATAGGCTCTGGAAAGTGTCAGACTAGAATTTTCTCCACTGTGATTCTGTTTTCTTCATGGTTTTGATCTGGTTTTCCCTTCAGATTGATTTTCTCTGCAAAGAGATTTCCCCAGAATCTAATTCTGCCCAAGTGAGTCAATGCTCCAATTACCACCATGTCTAAGTATCCTTCTTGCAATTTTCAGTGCATTTATGCTCAAAAAATGCTTTTTTCCCTAGTTAGAGAGGGAGGCACCCAAGACTAGATCCAAAGAAAGCCTCAGCTCTCACTGATGCCCTCCCACTTTATCCTGGAGGTAAAGAATAAATATCTTTAATTTGAATGCTAAAATTCACCAAATGTCTTCAGTCCTCAATGAGGAGAGAGTCAGGAGAACTGTCCGGAGAACATGGAGAAGGTTGTGTTTGTCCATCTGAATCCCACACTGATGGACCTCTTGCTGAGGCTGACCTGCAAAAAACAGTCATCAGTCGTTGTATTCCTTCAAGACCTGCCTTGAGTGTGGTCTCCATCTTTCAAAATAACCAGCTTCTTAATGCACTCCACCAGGACCTGGGGACAAGGGTTCAGCTTTCTTATATCACAGGTCGTTATGGGTGCATCTCCTACCTTGGCAAGCAAGACAAACTTGGGATTGCTTTTTGGAAAGGGAAAGCTGGGAAGAAAGACAGTCACTCTCATTTGCTCTTGTTGCAGTTTCTCTGTTGCATTTGGATAAAGATCCTCCAGATCTACATGCATGGCTCAAGTGGCTCTTGGTTAAGGCACTCTCTTGCAGTAGCTGAGGAGAAGTAGGAGTGACAGTGAGTAAACAGTGAGCACTGAAGGCTTTAATATGCTTGAAGGTGATGTGGGTCCTTCATGTCTACTGAATTATCCAACATGGAGTATGTCTGGTACATAAGCCTGGCCCCTACTGCAGGCTCCTGCTGTATTTCTCAAGGAAAGAATAGAGCTCAGGAGCTAATACTGAATGGAGAAAGTGATGGATTAAGTGCCTGGACTGTGGAGAGAGTGGGATTTAAGAATCACATCTGCCTCCTGAATCTCTTATCAGCTGGTGCAGACACCTTCCTACTTGAGTTGTGAAACCCCTTCTGAGGCATTGCATGGGACAGTGAGATAATGCCAGACCAATGAGAAGTGCAAAGGCCAAATATTCAAACCTTCATGAGCCAAGTGGGCCAGGGGGACTAAAAGGCTGCTCACACCTCTCAAGACATGTTTTGTAAAGGAAGAAATCGGACCTGAGTCAGCACTGCCACCACTACACCTGTGAAGACAGCAGGAACTTTCCAAAGGCAGGTTTTTTTATGAAACATACACCAATATAGGGCCACATTTGTTTATCTCTATTTCATGAATAATTAGTACAGATACAGAGAACCTTACCAGGATAGAGCTGACTCCAGTAACTCTCACAAACATGTTCAGCATGACTGTTACAGCTATACTTTGTCATGGAAGTTAAGACTTCTTGCTGTCACCATGCAGCTCTGCTTCATTTAGATTGCATTAATGCCTGTTACACACTAGAATTCCAATTGTTATAATTATATGTTACAGATTATTAGTTTGTATGCTAAAAAAGTAACAGGAAAGGAAGAGGGAAGTGTGTTACATTGCAAATCTCTTTCCTGTCCTGTATGTATAACATAAAATGCACTTTATTCCTAATTAAATTATGTCAGAGCCCTGTTGCAGTGCTTCATTACCCATTCTCCACAAAGAGGCATGGCCCCATCAGTCTTGTGATGAGATGCCACCAAATAAGGTTATTATGCCAAGAAGCAATCTAGGTAGAAGCTATTATCTGGTTTTCTACAAAAGCGGTTTCTAGTCTTATTGGCTTGCATTATGTAGTAGAAATTGAATTTATATAGCAGAAATTGAACTTAGGAGGGTACAGTGAAACATGCATGCTACCATTTTTCAGCCTGACTGTAGGATGTTAAACTTCCTTCAGAGAAAGCAGAGCTAATAGTCCAAGATCTGGAGGTGCACAGTCAGCAACTCAGCTGAAGAGAGTGGTAGGAGTCATGCAGTTATGATAAAAAGGGTTATACAAAAGTCATGCTGAAATCTATTTCTCACTTAAATATGGTAGGAAAAGCCAGCAGGCCTGAAAAGAGACCTGCTATTGCTGCAGATAATTGCAAGTGCCTTCACTAGTTGTTTATTTACAAGAACAACTGTAGCCCTTGCACGTGAAAATCTTGTCACTTATACATGGAAGTTTACATGATTTGACTGCACAGGGGTGAACTTCCATGTGCATAAATATGTCTTAGGGCCCTGCTTTAGATTAGAGAAATATAATCCTGCGAGCTCTGCAAAATTGAAAATTTGTTATCCAGATGTTGCTTTGAAGTATTTTGACTGAAATTTTGCCTGTGGGTTTACACGGGAATAAAACAAGGGGAAAATTTGTTCTCCTGGAATGTTCTTGTTAGGGGCATTGCTTCCATTTCAGCCATATTACAAGGATTTACTGTGATAATTTATTCTGAGAATTTAGAAAACGCAGTGGAAGTCCAGCAGAGGATATTGTAATGTCCACCCAACATCAGCAAGTATTCAGATTTGAAGAAAGATTATAAAATAATGCACTGGGAATAGATTGATGTGAGTTAGATAGAAAAATATTCAATCACAGGTGTTTAAAGATGAGTATTCACTTTCAAGTTATTCAGACAGAGAGGGGGAAAAAAGAAAGTGAAAAGAACACACATAAGAGAAAATGGGAAAGAACATTTGGAGCCTTTTTGCCAATTTTGGGATTGAGATATGTTAGTAAAATAAATATCTTGATATTTATTTTACACTCAGCACTCTTGAGACAGGAAACAAATCCCCCTCATGTCTTTTTCATGAGACTTTGCTGCTTTACACCACCTTTGGTTACACTGTGATTATTTTCTTCAGTCTTGTGTTTTGGTCTGTGATGTAAAACCATGTTAAGCTGGGAGTCCTACTGTGTTCTCCACAGTCCACAGCTGTAGACACTTGCAGCCTGTGCTCAGTGGAGAGTCTCAGTGTTTGTTATGACAAATATCAGGCCACTGACCATAACATCTCTGAGTGCTGGAATTCCTGCCTTCACCAGAACGATATTTTGAAAGATGTAGTTTTGGGCTCAAAAAAAAGGGAATAAGAAAATGAAGGCAGCTTTTGGAAACAGCAGTGCTGGAGAAACCTCTCTATCTTCTTTCAGAAATACCACCATTCCAATATAACTCATGACCAGTTGTCATATACCAAGGAATGGCAAGGTACATTTAGTTCTAACAGGTGTTTAAACCTGTCTTCCATCACTAAGCTTATGCTTAAAGGTTTTGGGTCCTTTTTTGGAGCTGTGGATGAGCCCATCCTGAAGACTGAGGAAGAGTCAGCTCAAGCCATCTCTCATCAGACCACCATGCTGGGAAGCAGCAAAAAAAGCAGGGAGAGGATTGCTGAAGACTCTCTAAAATGTGAAAGATTGTACTCTATAGTATTGAGGTCTCCTGATGAACCCTGCTTGGCTGTGGTAGTGCTGACAGACTGTTGCAGCTCTGAGGTTGCTAAGGGACCACAATTCTCCCTGAAGAACTGCAGGAATAGAAAAGGAAAACCGGAGGGAAATACGCACACCCACTCACAGACGGACACCTAGAGATGGGAGAGAGGCACATCTGACCTTAGACTACCCTGAGAAACCTGAAGGAGCTCCAGGTGAAGAAGGTTGTTCTCCGAAAGAATTGGCAGAACAAAGGAGACAGAATTAAGGGATTCACTGGCTCAGATTACTCTGGCATTGGCCACAGCTCTGGATACTGCTGGTTAAGTCTCATCACAAGGACATGTGAAAGGATGGCTCATTGCTGCTCATTTCATGCAGAAAGGTGCTGAATCCAGTCTGTGCAGGAGAGTGGAAGGTTCTATTGCAGGTGGAGAAGGAGCCAACCTGAAGCTCATCCTGAAATTGCTGTCTGATAAAACCCACCCTCTTGTTTGGATTTGGAATGATGGCCAAGGAGCACTGCAGTACAACACTACCACCAACACTACACCTGAACCCCTCCTCTAACTTATGAATTTTCAGTGCACATTCTCCTAGAATTCCAAATCACCTTCATAAGGGGACACCAAGGTAACAGCTTGTGTAGGTGTACGGCTACATAGTCAAAAGTAACACAACAGTACTAAGTTAAAATACTTCATCACAGTAAACCTGTCTCTCCCTAGGAGGTCCTCTGGATGATACTAACCTTGAAGCTGACATTAGATTTACAGCTCAATTCCCTTGGGCAATGATGCTGATTACATCCATACTAAAAGAGCAAAGCAAGTTCATTTCCTTCCCCTCTGTAGAAAGACTTCACTCACGGCTGCCACAGGAAAGCCTGTGACAGGTTCCTGAATTGCTTTGGACGTTCAGCAGCTGCAGAGCTCTTTGCAAAGGATAGAAATCTTCCACTGCTTCAGAGCAGCTGACAGCTGAAGAAAGATGATCAGCCAAATTCTTTGTTGTAGCCACTCCATATACCAAGATAAGTAGAGTCATTAAACTGATTTATAGTGCTTGGATACCCAACTGCTTTACTCCCCAAAATAAGGCCTACAGAACAGGTACACAATTGCTTAATGAAATGAAACAACCATCCTTCTATTGACAGCAATATTACTGAAATATAAGCAGAGGGATCCAAAATTCTTGGTTTAAGGCACATTCACCTTTCACATCTGGCTTGAGTCAAAAGTCTTGGGGCTCAGTCTGAGTGAATTTACTGGGACAGGTATTTAGTATGGGACTTGACTGCCTGGCAGTAGGTAGCTGAAGATAACAGTGGAGTTATCTATCTCTGGGTTACACTAAGGGCTCACTTTCTAGTCAATGCAGATATCATCTGCCACTCAATGGACTCTAAAACATGATAATCTCACTGTAGAATAGACATCTAAAATATATCAGATGAATCATCTCTGAAAAAGTGCATTTCCCCTCAATTTATCTAAATCTGCACTTCCAGCTAAGGTTGCCTGAGAATCAAGAAAATCAGGTACGTAGTAAATCCACTTAAATGATTAGCAAAATTCTCAAGTACCTTATCCATGTTGTTAGGCAGAGACCCTGCCCTGCTCTAAGCGTTACCATTAATTGCTACATTAACAACTCACACTTAAATTAGAGGGTCAGTGGTCACCAGGTGAGTCCCTGTGAAGTGAAAGGGCAGGGAGGAAAGCTTTTCTGACAGCTTTTCTTGGCTATCACCAAAGCATTTATTTCCAAGTCCTTTTGATAACCAGGGGTAGGGAGGCTGCTGATAATTTTCAATGGCATACCAGCATTTGATTTAAAGCTGCAAAGCTCTCAGTCTCTCGGTGTTCCAGCGGGAATTTTACCACCAGCAAGGCCGGCAACAAGTGCTGCTGGTAAATACTCTTGACATGGACCATTCATAATCAACACAGCTCAGCACAACCTTTAAAGGAACATACCTGAAGGAGATTGCCTCAGGCAATCCTGTCCAAGTGCATTTGCACTGCACATAAATCTGATGCAAGTTCTCTCCTCCTTGCTATGACCTAAAGGGGCAGTAGGTTCCGGGGGCTCAGTGAGACACTGCTCAAGGTGCTGTCATGAGCATTAACCAGATTAGGACTCAGGCTGAGGGCTATGGCACAGGTTTAGGATGTATCTTGGGAATATGAATGTACCATCATAACTGTCCTTTTTTACCATATATAACTGAGAATTTACTAGATTGAGTAATTTCAGTGATTCACACAGGAATATTCACTATGCTAAATATGTCTTTGAGTATCTCATCCTAGTGACTCTTTATGACTTATTCTAAGAAATGTGATGTCTGAGGTAATACAGCATACTGGTGCTAATCTGCAACACTTCTCTTCTCGTGCTTTGGCTCTGTATTTTAGGAGAGCCAGACAGCTTTCTTTGGGAACAGCAATGCAGCCAACTTTCACCATATGCTGTGTGGGTTCCCTCTTTCCACTCCTCAAAGGAACAGACAGCCTTGCCAGAAAAGAAACAAAACATAGTACTTCACACACACACACAAAAAGAGGTTCTAAAGACTTTATTTGGGATCAGAATAATAATAAAAAGAGATTTCACACAAGAAAATTCAGCAGAGAAACCTCAGAATAGCTCAAAGCCTGGGACACTGGTGACCCACCTTCCCACTTGGGTCAATGTACTATTCTACCTTGGTTTTTTTCTCTAGCTGCAAAGGAGCTTTGGCCACTGAACTATGGGCTGCTCCAAACCAAGGTTTATGTTTTATATCTTTTGTCCAAGAGTCAACTTTTCTGTACTGGAGATATCATCCTGACTGGACATTTTCTAATGAAAGATCATATTTTTTCCTGGTATGCTGTGAAGCTGAACATTTTAAATTGCACTAACTGACTTGTGCACTACTCCATTTCCTTTAAAAAAAGCAGTCAACTCCCATTTACAGAATCTCAGATCGCCACAAACTTAATCCCACTGCCCCTGCCCTGTGCAAGCATTTTTACCGTGATGTCACTGGGAGCTGTACTTTGGAGACCTGAAAAGCAGTACCTGTTAAGCATCTGTATCACTAATGTGAGGATTAGTGTTCTGTGTTTCACATCATGTCTTTGTTTCTTTTAACTTGCTCTCCCAGAGGGTATAATTTGGTTAGTTACTCATCTGACATCAAAGGCGTTCTTCTGCTGAGGTTTACAATGCCAACAAAATTCCTGCCCTCCTGAAAGATGCATGTGTAAGATAAGGCGCTGCTGAGGGCAGTTGACCCTTGGCTACCTGGGTTATCCATGCCAGAGCTTCAGAGCTGACTCAGCTCTTACTGTGCTGTTTGAGGAGCCACATGGAGACACAGCTGTATTCTTTCCAGGAATTAAGGTAATTCATTTTTGGACTGTGACAACTCGACTTAAAAACCTGGTCAGAATAAAAGCCTGTAGAGCTGGCACAGATACTCCTCCTGGGTATTGGTGAGGCCAGGATCTGGACTATCACCTATGGTTCCACATTCAACCAGCTCAGGTTGACCTGGGATTATTATTTCCAACCATGACAGATTGAGACACATCTTCCTAGTTCCTGCTAGGAATCACAACCAAGATAACAACCATCTGCCAAATCACCTTCAAAATAATTGGGAGGGACACTGAGGCTGTGACTGGTCTCAGGAAATTCAGGTTTTCATCTGTAGACTGGTTGGAGCGTACTGACTCCTATGACTGTGGGGAATGAGGGACAGGAGAGAAGGGTCTTTTTTGCCAGGTAGTGCCATGCATTCAGGATATGAAGCAGAGACTGGGAAAGTACTCCTGAATCCCTTAGTACAGGCATAATCTGAGCACTTTTATTGAGCACTCAGTGAGCCTGAGTCCCAGGATGAGAAAAGCCCTTCTGAATCCAAACAGGCTCAGCCTTGTTAACTTAGTTACGAGGCCAGACTTGAATGAGTCCCATGCATTTGCACTGTGCCTTGGCTTGGAAGTGATTCCTCCAGGAATACAAAGCACCAAGAGGAGGAAAAACCCAATGGCTACACAGCAGCCTGAGGGGACCTGGGGTCAGCAGGGAACAAAACATAACCTTGAATGTCACCATCCATCCTAGGGCACAGGTGTTCCTGGTGTTTTCCAGAGTATTCCAATGTGCCAACACCTTAGATGATGGAGTGGTGACTATGGTGCCTTAGTGACACCCTAGTTAATGAAGTTTAATGGTTACAACCACATGAATCTCCACTGTTAATTGTAATATAGGCTGAGTAATAAATAGATGCTGCTTCAACCTCACACTTAGCAATTCATGCAATAGATACTACTATGGTAGACTACATGTAAATCTACTGGAGGACTAGAAATGTTTTTCTGATACATATAACACCCATTTTACCCTTTCCACTTTCTAGATTAAAATTTTTAGGAAAATGAACACATTTAGAAGTCTCAAAATGTAAATTTGCAAGGGACTTTTTTTCCCCACAGCATTTTTCGGGTGGGCAGGAATTTTGCTAAAGCCACTTTGGTACAGTGAGATACCCCACAAAGTTATGTTCATTGCAAATACATTGTATTAATTAATTTTCTACTAAAAACATGCTCAGTATCAGATCTTTACCCACATACCAGCAGCACAGAAGTAAATTTATCTTGTCAAGGCTATATCAAAAGGTGGGTATCCCCTTTTTTGCTTGCAAGTCACATTGAGGAACAATGTAAGTACAGTCACTTTTAGTTTGGACAAAAGTCAAGATCTAGGGAAAACAGACATCTAATTTTCTTATGAAGTTACAGCTGGGCTGCCTGAGGTTTCTCATGCAATTTTGCCACTGTGAAGCTGCATTAGACTCTGTTTTTCCAGGCAGTTTTCCTACAGCTCCAATGAAGTTGATTTATGACCCACCTACTTCTACATGTTATAGTAGCAATATTAACCAAGCTTCTTCCATATCCACATATCGTCTTTCAGATTTTTTTACTTAGAAGAAATTTATTTACTCTATACTTGTACAGGGAGCATGGTCTGTATTCACACTTTATTCCCCTCATCATATATAGATTAGAGAAGGGAGTTAAAGGAATATTTCTTATTCTGTGTCCCTCACTTAGATCTTAAGGTAATTACCACTGTCCTTAAAGAAAAAAAAAAGGACAAATCCTTCCCTTCAGGAGTGAAGGTCCAGAGTCCCAATTTTTCCCTCTTCCCAAATTAAAGGCACTTACCTAAGACACCCTAAGCTATAAAACTAAGAGGCCAACAATCCTGCTGTGCTTAGTAGAGCAGCAAGGTTTAATGACTCCTGAACTAACTGTAGAAATGGTTGGACTCCCAGCACACCCAAGTGCCCAAATCAGGTAAGATTAATTCAGGTGCAGATGGAGCACAACACTTCCCACACATACCTGCAGCAGCTGGTACATGTATTTGTGTGCTGCCTCCTTCCCTCAGGCCCATGGACTCTGACTGACCAGGCAGCACCACTGCCTGTCCACTCTGACAGGTCAGTGCTCCTCCAGGCAGGTAACAGGGAGTATGAGCTTCATGGGGGGATAACAGAAGGAAGGGGAAAGGATGTTATCTCCTCTCTACTCCTGTGAATTGGTTGATGATGAAAGGGGAAGAGAAATGGATTCTCCTTTTTCATTCCCATGGGAAATCAATTCTTGGTCTGTGAAATTAGGGACACCTGGGCAAGATGTCCCTTGTATGTGGCTCATCCCTTCACTGGGGCTCATGGAGTGAGCACTAGTGTTGCAGCTCCACTGTGTCTAACTCAAAATACAATTAAGGAAGGGAAGTGGTGCGACATAAATGGAACTCCATGTCACAATGTCCATGGTCTTCATTTTGAACCATGCAGAAAATCCAAAATGAAGAGAAGAGTCCATTTATTTCACAGTGTGAGCAAAGCTCACTGAAGAAATCATATTTTGTTGAGTTTTTTTTTTCCTGCAGTGTGTTTACTACCCTCACTTTTGAGAGCTTGTTGCTCTCTGTGTGGTACCTGACACATCCCGCGTGACTTTCAGATGCATTAATTCTGAAGCTGGTGAAAAAGAAATAGACAGTGACAGACAGGAGTGGCAAAAAATAATTGCCAGTGTTTTGCACAGAGAAGGGAGAGAACAAGCAGTACAAGGAAAGCTGCAGATAGAGATACCTCGATGATTTCTTTCTGATATGGTTGATGCCTGATAATTGACAGAGCTCCACTCTGAAGAGTAAGCAGGGAAAAGAGGAGGGAGAGTGAGGGAGATAAAATCAGATGGAGAGGGTTCAGTTGCTATTCATTTGAATAATTTTCATCTCCCAACATTAGGCTTTTGTATCTTTGTTATTCTAGTGGTGATAGATGGAGAGGTAAGAACACAGAAACCTTAGCTTTATCACCACTTATCATCCTTACAAAAGACAGGCAAAGTAGCGACTTCCTTAATAAGACAGGATGATAATGGATAAGGCTGGGATAAGTGGTTTCCAAGGACACCTCCTTCGGGAGGAGGCAGGGCTTGCAGTGCTGGCTTGGCAAAGACAGTGCAGGGAAGAGCAGCTGCTCTTCCCACCCTCCCCTTAGGTCAGCAGCACTGTAGGTGTTTGCTGGTCTCCATGGACTGGAGATGTCACTGGTGCTTGGGAAGCTGATCCCAGTGTGGTTCATGCCTCTGTCTGCCAGTGTTGGAAAACAGGTGGCTACACTCCCAGTTTACACATCAGGGGCCTGAAGGCAGTGGGGTTGGGGCAATCTGTGGACATTTGTACTCTTGTGCTGCCCATGCCAAGAGGGGTGAGGTATTTCCACGGGTGGCTGATCCAACTGCTTTCAGGCATCTTAGTTAATTATTTTGAGTATAGGGAAGGGTTAATTTTGAGTATAGGGAAGTTTGATTCAAACTCTAGTTGTGCTTGAGAAAAAAGTCTGAATGAAATTTATCATGGGACACGAAAAAGTCCTGATTCAGCTATACATTTAAGCATACATATAATTTTTCAGCAAATGTTTCATAAGCATAAACTATCATAAGTTTAGACAGTGCTGAATTAGGGCCAAGTTTCCCTCCTGCTACTAGATTGTGATTTATTTTTTTTCTACTACAACCCGGTGGTAAAAAGCAAGACAACATTTTTGTTAATAAACATTAGAGAATCTGAGAATAGATCATAACTATTCTGCTTTGATTTTCTCATAGGATTAGAAGTGGAAAAAAAAAGGCAATGATGTTTTTTATCTTCTTTAAAATTTATTGATTTTTCAGAGAAATGCCTTTTGTTTTTAGAAAATTAATTCATGCTTTTTGAGGAAGGGACAATATTCAAAGGGTTAGATAGTAAAATCCTACATTGCCAGGATCTTATTTCAGTGTGGCATCTTGTTAAAGTAAATAGAGATAAAGTGAAGATGAAGTGGCAAAGTTGTGTTGAGAGTATCACTGACTCTTAATGCAGAAGACAACCCTAATGTTAGAAGATTTCTGTTCTTTAGAAAGAGAAAGAAATCATATTTGAAGTCAGCTCAAGTTATCTCAGCTCAAACTGGAATTAAAGTCTTCTCTGATACCTTTTCCTTTTCAGAGCTTAAGCTGAAATCCCTTTTTGGGGTCATGTCATGGACAAACATGTTTGTACTGAGAATATGCTGCCCCTCCAAGGTAATGTCCTGCTCCCTAAAAATGCAATATGTTGCTGAATATTACATGAGATGACAATGGTCATCTTTCTATTTGCAAATAAGTAATAATAAATTGCAAACATATAATAACACTATATAATAATAATACAGTTGGGGTAAATCATGCATCCCTACAGCCCTATTGAGATCAGGTACAAGATCAGCTTCATAAACTCTGAGGACTGTAAATGCTAAATAAAACTTCTGACCTCTTATTTTGTCCTCTTTGGTGTCCTTCATCATGCCAATTCACGAACAGATGCTGTTGTTTAGCCCAGAAACTTCTGTTTGATCATAACATTGATTTCAAAAAGCTGTGCTGGCTTTCAGGACAAACAAGTGGAAAATCCATCATTTCCTTGGGGAATTTTTTTCTGCAGTTACATCAACATGCTAATACAAAACATGTTTTGTTTTGGTTTTTTTCTAAATTTAGCTTTGTCTTCATATCAGATACCAGCTCTTGTTATGCTCTTCTACGTTTAAGAGCCTTTTGAGAAGCAGAACATTTCCTGCATATCAGTACTCCCACAACAGCAATCCAAGTAGATTCTAATTTCTTTCATTAGCTGGATGGGGAAACCTAAGTGGCCTGGTTTAGGACATCTTTCTCTAACACTTTCATTTGCAAACCTTTTCAAATTAATGCACTGTGAAATATGGATTAAGAGCTACGGGGAACAAATTCAGTAGATGGGGAATTACCTTTCTGATTTGGTGTCTGTCATCACCTTTCTCCTTTCTTTTCCTCTTCAGGAAACATCGCTTTAGTGGAGAAAAATAAATTTGTGCAAAACATTTGGATACCTTCTAATGTGTGACAGATCAGCCACGCTGCAGCACAGGGACACAGGCTCTGATGTGTGTTGAGCATACTGCACCTACTGCACTATGTACAAGCTGTACATTTGTCCAGCATCACCTGGGTGGACATATGGACCCTTGACTACACGGCAGCAGAAACCCCTGCTTCTCCATTCCGAGTGGAGCCACCTCAGCCCTCTGCCATTCACCAGAGCTGCATCTATATGTTTGTGCCATACTAGCTTGTGTGTCAACATGGCAGTTCAGATTGTTGAAGTCATTCTTGCTACTCTAGAGAAGCTGAACTCACCATTTCCAATCCTCTCTTTCTGGAGATTCAAAGTTTATTCCCTCAGCTTCTTCACCATGGGAAGAGTTTTACCGCGTTGACTGAAAAGAAAGAGAATGAAACTTGATGCTGCTTTTATTGCCTTCAAGTGCTTTATTCAGAAGAACTTTAGCAACAGCATCAGAGGAGAAACACACTGCTCCTACATAGTTGCTTAAGGATTATCTATAATTTAGGTTCCCTGTGCAGACTCTGTGTGAACAGCTAAATGAAATCCTTTTGTCTTCAATGTGTTAGAAGTAAGACTACCTGACTCCATAGTCTGAAGAAACTTTAAGAAGCAAATAGTAAGTCTTGAAAGGATTGAATTTCAACTCAAGAGACTGTTGCATTTAAAATCCTTCTGACTTCAAAGAAGGTTTAAGATAAGTACTTCATAACTGATTTTATAATCTTACTAATTCCTGCTGCTCCATTGTTACACAGGTTTTATATTCAGTCCTCAGCACAGTGTGACCCTGCACCAATGGAGACCTTTAGATAGAGCCTGTACATGTACAGTACATTATAAAAGTTCATTCCACAAGTCCTGCTAAGAACCCCATGTATATACGAGATCAGACGGTAAAGTTTTCCTGTTGTGCCTTAATTTATCTGAGCTGTTACCTACAGAGCTTCCACACCTTCCAAAGACTAACTAAGTGAAGGCTTTATTTTTCAGATGATAATTTACTTCTTATGAAACACTTAGCTTTATATCTTAGCAGGGCATAACTATTTTAGGAGACAGTCAGTAATTTTGTGCTTCAGCAGTGTTTAGCTGTACACACCCTTCATTTACAATACATGGATTTTGCAGTGCAAAGGAAAATTACTAAATGGATCAGTGAACTGGTGAAAGTTCTGAGATCACTTGCCTAGTTCTCCCAAAAAATCACTTCTCAAGATCTCAATCTTTGAATTTTTATGAAGAAGGAAAAAAAAAAGAGAGAGAGAATAACTTAACACAATTGGGAAATACTGGTGAGGCAGCTGGAATGCAGCAACTAGAGCAGTCAAACAGTGTAACCTGTTTCATTACCCTTTAAAGAAAAGAGGCATATAATCCATGGGCTCAGAGTTAAGATTTGGAACAAGGTCTGCAGATAAGGAAACCTACAGATGTAAACCCAGCATTATTGTTTCATACACACCTTCATCTCCCTGGTCTGCATTCAAGTTAAGAAGTTTAATTATTGGTTTAGTTATTCAGCTGAATGACATTATCAGAAATCACAATGCATTAAGGAGCCCAAGGGAAGCCTTTGTCAAGTCCTGAAGATGGAACATCTCCTCCACAAAAGACAGGTAGACCATCAACCTGTTCATCTTTATTTCTGCTCTCTGCTCCCCCATTTTAAAGCTCCATGTCATTCAAGCCACAGGATTTTTTCCAAGTGTTTCAGACATGCCAGCTGGATCCATCTGAAGGACAAATTGCCTGTTACCTGAACTGTCAATTGGCTTTACCTGTTCATCTCCTATCTCCTTGCTCTCCCTAATCCAGTTGCAGATTCCACATGTGTGGATTTTTCACCAATGTTATCTTTCACAGAGTAACACCTGCTTTTCAGGCCACACATGGTGGCCCATGAGAGGGATGGGATCCCTGATGCTGTTTTGTTTGACAAGAACCTCTACATGCTGCAACAGATCACCTTCTATACAGAAGGGCTAGGATAGAACAGAGATTTGAGCACAGGCTGCAGAGGGGTGAGTCACTCAACAATTTCATATTGATGAAGACTTTCTCTGAGAGATCTTTGAATTTAGTTAACAAATTAGTACATTCTGTTAAACTGTATATATAACCTGTCTAGATCATACAGTCCTTGTAAAGTCACTGTGCTTAGAAAATTAGCTAATCAATCTGAGTGACTTAGCTCAGTCTGACTGACTGGGCACTCAATCCTCAATCTGCCTACAGCATTTTCCTCCCTTAGCTTTTAATTTCTTCTGAAAAGGTAAAAAGCTGGCATGCAGCTTAGAGAATGCTTAAATTGATTAAAAATAACATACTCAAATACAGATAAAATGCATGCTACTTTTTTTTTTTTTTAACAGAAGGAATGCCAGCAATGTTAGAGAACAAGGTAGAGAAAGCTATTAGGAAAAAGACTCTTTTTAGGTAGCTGAGATTGTGCCCTGATAGAAAAAAAATCACATGTCTTATCAGACTAAATGCACAAGCAAAATGCAAACCAAACCCCATATTGTTTCAATCTTTGAATACCCTTTCCAGGTCCATCATTTGCAAAAAACTTGAGTCCCAACAGGTGATTGAGGCATAACAAGAGCTCTGAGAAAAAGTAAGGCCAGGTAAGACAGCTGACCTAGTGAAGAATGACAAAAGGCATAGACTAGATGGTATTCACCAAAAACTAAAGACACTAAAATAAGCAAGCTATTAGGTAATACTCAGTCTTTTTGTTTAAAACTGTCTTAACATCAAGGACTAAACAGCCATATGATGCCAGTTTAAAGGATGGTGACAGAAGACTCCAGGAATTTCGGCTTTGATGTAGGATGACATTCATACTGGGTAAACTGGTAGAAGCTGTAGCATAACAAAAACTGGCAGGCATGTGGACAAACACCAGGATGTATTAGCAAAAGTTGAGACTTTTGTAGGAAAAAAAAAAAAAGATCATGATACACAAGCCTATTTGAAGTACTTTGAAGGAATCTTGTCCTCACATTTTCTAAGGGCCTTTGAGAAACTGTTCTACCAGAAATTCTTAAAAAGCTAGTTGTTTTGGACTATGAATGAGAAAATCTTTGCATGGACGACCAGGTAGCTGAAAGGTAGGAATAGAAGAGAAGGAATACTTAAAGGGGTCACTAGTGTCAACCTACAGATGCTTTCAGTATATGAACTTTTCAAATTATACATAGAGGATGTGGGGAAGAGTCTCATCAGTGAGGTGGGGAAGCTTGCTCATATTTTATTATTCAGAATTATAAAAGACAAGTGAACTGTAAAGAATTGCAGAAGTATTCCAGTATTATGTGACTTCAAGATAAAACAGCAAATGAAATTTAACACCAAAGTGTGAAGCAATGTACTCCATTTAAAAAATGCCCCAAAACCCCAAGCACAATCATAACTTTGCATATATGATGATGGGCTCTTATTAACACTCAAGGAAAACATCTTGAGGTTAGAAAAGTCACTGTCATGCAACTATTAGCTGGATGCTCACTGACATTCAAAAAGTAAAGAATAAAAAGCAAAAGAATAGAGAATAAAAGAGAAAACATCATTATGCCATTATATGAATCCATTAAATAATCCAACCTTTGAAGTAATGTTTGTACTTTTAATCTCTTCTCTTCAAAAGGATACAGAAAATTGGAGAATGCTCAGTGGAGGTTGCAAAGGTGAACAGAGCTACAAAATTATCTCCATACAAATGACTAGATTGAATAGAACCACCAGCAAAGATGGAAGTTGTGAATGTCACAGTGGAGGTGGTAAGGGGGTGATTGCACTTAATCCTCAACATACAGGAGTTAGAAGTCACCAAGAGATGATGTGAGGTAGCTTGTTTTGAAAAAAAAAAAAAAAAAAAACAAAACACCAAAGAAACCAAAAAGAACCCAACCAACCAAGTGAGTACTCTTTGCACAATGAATATTTAAGCTGGAGGTGTTGTAAGTGCTAAAAGTTTGCATTGACTTAACGGAATAACTTTGCAAGTTCAGTGGAGAAAAATCTATGGAGTCCTGTTCCGCAGAGGAGCCACCCCAGTCCCAGAGCTGCCCAGGACTGGGCATGGTGGGAAGTTGGGCAAGTGCAATGAGGCAGCTGCATTGCCTGTTCACACTCTCCTCTCTACTTGTGTGAGTGCAATACTCAAGAAAGGCATCAAACACATTTTTCTGTATGTCCTAGAGAGGAAAAAAGACATTGGCTGAGACACAATTTGTTCTTCATACCATCCAAAATGGAGGAAGGTTGTGCAGTTACTCTCTAGCTCAGATAGAGAGTTTTGTTAAGACAGCTCGGTAGAATAGACAACTTTCACACCTCAGCAAAACCAGAGCAGAGGCTCAGCCTTCTCCTTTTCTTGTGTGGGCAAACCCACATCACAGCCCATGGCCCTCTGTGAGCCCTGGGAGGGGCACACAGTGGTGCTGTCACCATGGGCTGCTCCCACACACAGGGACTGCAACCCCCTCCAAAGGGTTGTGCTCCCAGGAGCTTCCATCCATTCTTTTCATGTGCAATATCTCTGAAGTTCAGCATCTGGCCTGGCACTGTCATTGAGGATGTCTGGTCACCAGAGCTGTCCCCTTCTCCCCAGCAATATGAAAGCTGGCAGCTTGCTGGGAGTAAGTGTGAAGAGGTCTGAGCTGCTCCTGCTAACACTCTTTTGCTGTAACTACAAAGTGCTTGGGTGCCTTTACCCCAATGAAAATCAGGCCCTTTGTATTCAAATGAGGATGAAGTTGCTGCATAATTAAAGTAACCTAATGGAGTCCAGAGGGAATTTGCAGCTTCCTCTGTACAAACACTCCAAAAGGCAGCAATGTATCTGTATAATGCACAGCTGATTTACAGCCTAAGTGAGAAACATCTTGGGCTTTAAAAAATAATCTCTTCTATTTCAATTTTCCCTGTATCCCTCAGCAAATGTATGCACCACAGCCTAAGAGACTCTAGCAGCCCTGCTGAAGGATATTCTGATGAAACAGCCACTGCAAACAAGTGTATTACCACAGCAAGTAAAAAAGCAAGAGTACAGCGAGGTGCAAAATGACACAGTCAGCATTACCATATATATTTACCTAGGCTAGAGCTCCGTGTAAATAATATATAAGGAATGACTCTTTACTGTGTCCTAAGGGAGGAACAGCGGTTTACAACAGATCATCTTAATAGGACATAGTGTCTAGGAGGCCCTGGAAAATTCCTGACGTAAAACTTCTGCTGTAGTGTAGAGATGTGCTTGCCTATGACCTAGCTTTTACAAATGTTCAGATAACCCATAAAATGCTTTTTTGGCAATATATATTTACCCATAACTCATCTGAATTTACATGGAAGCGCAAAAGGCACAGAAGGCTGCTCACCACCAAAGCCCTCCCATGGAACACTGTTCCTTAGCCACCACCCTGTTTGATTTTTCTGTGATGGAGATTTGAGGTGACCATAATTCCTCTGGGATGGCAAGAAACACGATGGAGAGCCAGCAAAGAGAGTTGATTGCAGAGCTAAACGTGGATGACTGCTGGGAGTGTGAAGAGAAAAATGGGGTTGGCACCACTTACAGAACAGAAGTGATAAGAGGAAGGTCCATAAAAAAAGCAAAAAAAACCACCAACCCATGGGTACAAGGATAGTTAGAGGGGGGTTTTACTTTAGGAGACTGTAAGCCATAAAGCATTGAAAAGAAGTGAGAAATAACATTAGAAGAAGCCTAAGTATCAGGGAGGATGGGGAGGGAACAGAGACCTAGAGCCATGGCCAAAAAAGAGTTGTCAGTGAGAGTTCAGGGCGAAGCTAAAGCTGGATGAAAAGCAATCCAGAAAAATGGCTGGGGGAATATAAAATGGAATTCATGGTTGTCATCAGCATTCCCAGTGAGTTCAGGGGAGAAGGAAACCAGGCAGGTGATAACATTGTTAGGGAAGCAAGTGAGTACAGGCCTGGTAACGTGCTGGGTGTGGTGAGTAATGGCTCGTAAAGTCAACTTAAGTATTGCTTTTTCCTTTGGAAGTGTTTCAGTATTGAAGGTGTGGATCACTTCAGGAAATGAAGCTGTGAAAGGAAGAAAGGCAGCCAATAGCTGGGAATGCAGGATTTATCAATGGAGAAAAGTAGGAATAAAGAGCAAGCAGAGATCTCAAAGTCAGAGTGAGAAAAACAAGGGAGAATGAAGGAAGAGAAGACTGGAAGATCATGAAGAAGGAAAGATGGATACTGCAGCTGTGAGCCGCTTTGTCCACTTGCTAGTATGGGATTCTATCTGGGAGCTGAAACCATAGCTGAAGGAGCACAGGGCAAATGCCTGCAGGAAATTCCTCCAACATCCCTCAACCCTCACTGGGTGCATTTACCATATACCACCACAGGTTAATCAAAGCTTAAATGCAAAATTAAGTTTAGGAGAGAGTTTGAACAAGCGAGGGGAAAACAAATGGAAGAGAGAACAAAACAAAGCATCAAGAACTGAGAGAAGATCCAAGAGGAGAAGACTTCATCACTGAGCGAATACTTTATCCTCCACAGAACAAAAGTGCCAGAAGCCACTTATTACTCACATTGAGGAGACCACGGCACGGAAAGTAACTGAGAGGGAGTTATGATCACCATAAAATCATCATAAATGATGAAACATATCCCCCTCATGATCACATTAGCAGCTGAATCACTCAGCTTCTTCATTAGTCTGTACTGAAAAAAAAAAAAAAAGGGAGGAAATAAAGAATTTTTTTTTTATAAGAGGCTATTTTTCTGAACAAGCACAGAAATCACAAACCAGCTTCCCAGAAGAGAGTTCCTGCACAGAACTCATTGCAGGTTAGTTGTACATCATTTTATATTAAGCGTTGGACATATTGTAGAGGGACCAACTTGTTGCGATTTTACATTTCCCAGTGGAATGCTGTTTTCACACTGATTCCTTTCTCTTGACAGCACTGGTAATACTCTGGATGTGAAGGGTAATGACTCGTAAATTTTGTTTAGGAAAAAGAAAAATAAAATAAAGAAGTTATTTTTAGTTTGGTGTTATGGAAAAGATATTTTTCTTCCATTCAGATGTGTCTTTGCACATGGCTACCAGAAACCATCTGCTTTTGGACAGACATGGACAATAATGGGGAAAAGGAGCTTGGGAGCTCCCTTTCCTTTCCACAAGCAACAATCAAAATTTTGAGGCACATCTCTGAAAATAAGGGTTTAGGGAACATGAGGACAGTCACTTGCTCTGAATCCTCCTGTGGCTGTGAGATTGAAATCATGGCTCCTCTTTTTAGTCAATAGTATGTTCAGGTTTCTCAGGACAAAAATGTCTCCACTCTCTTTGTGTCACGTAACAGGCAGAGCCAGCATCACTTTCTTTTACATGCATGGCTCATTAAAATCTGCTTAGACTATCAGTTTTCAGCCATTTAGGACAATATTTTTCATTGCAGGATTAGAGAGATGGAGGAAACCAAGCCTGGAGAAAAGACAGCAGCCT
Source organism: Pachyramphus minor (assembly GCA_013397135.1). Lineage (NCBI taxonomy): Eukaryota > Metazoa > Chordata > Aves > Passeriformes > Tyrannidae > Pachyramphus > Pachyramphus minor. The sequence goes on along the minus strand of VYXB01002323.1, from coordinate 68,724 downwards.
GTCTTGCCCTACTGCTTCATTCCCAAGCCTGAAAGAGACTTTCTGGCCTCATGTAGCAGAGAAGGATGCCCATGAGCTCAGAAGCTGGAGCCCACCTGTAACATCAGTAATAACTCCTAGCAAAATTTCCTAGCTTTTCTTCCCATATCCATCAATCCTTTATCACTGAAGGGCAAAACTGCTGCTGCGCACCTCTGTGTTTTCCCCAGGACTATTATTAGTTGTTTTTTAAGGTAGCAAAAACTTGTACACACTAAAAGGGGCAACAGGGATTACAACTGGTGTAAATTATGATGAGTTTGGGTGCAGGAGACTTTGCTTGACTCCTGGCTGCACTCTGCAAAGGGTAAGTCACCAGTTTGTATATCCAGATCCTGACCAAGAGGATGGCTGTAGCACCAGGTAATACCAATGATTTTAAAGGAACAAATAATTTAAAGCATTTTAAACCTGATAAATTTATTACATTTTACATGAAAATAGCAACAAGACAGCTGAGACCAATTCTGCTTTCACACCAAGGGATTGCAGTGGAGAGGTGTTAGAATGGGGAAAAAATCAGGGTTTAACTTCCTATGTATTCCCCTCCTGTCTGAACTACTCCCATTAGTCTCTCCCCTCTATTCATACAACATGCTCCCAGGCCTTGCCAACTCCAAGTTTGCACAGCTATTTGTTTTATGCTATTAATTTAAAGCTGATTTCCCTGAGGTCAGCTGTGACTTTCCCTCTGCTTTTACAGCTCCCAACATAATGGACACAGCCCTGAGTAAAGCTTTAAAGATGCAGTATGATGCAAAACACATATCAGGAACAGCAATATCACATTTTCAGTCTCCCTCTTGAAGAATTATTTAGTATGAAAAAAAGGACAGGAATAATGTCTTTAAAGCCAGAAGGGACTTTGTGCAAACAAGTTGTTAAACCTCTGTGTAGCATGAGTGCAGGGTATATCTATCAATTCATGTTCCAGATGCAATGGCTGTAGCTGGGTTAGAACTATTTTTGGGGGAAAGGGTTCTTTTTGGTCAAAAGTTGCATCTTAGGGCTACATCATCCACCATATGTTTCATCAAGAATAGACATGGTCCAAACTCTTCTACCACACAAAAAGGCAGAAGTACAGAGATTCAGGAACGATGGCAAAACTGCTCCCTAAGCCAACTGGTGGCCGAAGAGTACTTCTGCAAGTACTTCTGCTCATGTAAAGGCATGATTAGTGTGCTTTGGGAGTGAAAATTAGAGGTCAGTGGAAAGACAATCAGTGAAAATATCTAATAACAATATTCAGCTCACACTGATGGTTATGTGTTTTTCAAGAAATATCACACATGCAAAATCTGCCATCTGGACTTCCTCAGGGACTGCAGTGGATACTTGTGTGCTTCTCCCAAATTCTGCTGTCCCTGTTACAGAAACAGGCATAGCTACAGATGTGTGACCAAACACTTCTGTTGTACTTAATGCATCTTTACTACTATTTTAAGGTAAAGCTGCATGCCGGCAACTTTTTTTGACAAATAAGCAGCAAGTAATGAATGGACATAAATGGAATGAGATTTTAAAAGAAAAGCTGGGTAATCCACAGGTCATGTAACCAGTAGGATAAATAACAGATGGGCAAAGATAATCTTGGATTGAAGGCTGAGCAGTGAAAATGCAATAGAGTGACTTAAAATGAACTTGCAATATGAAACAGTCCTCTCCAGAGCAAGGCTTAGATCCCCATGACCCCTGACACAGACTCTCTGTACTCTAGCAAGGATTTAAAGTCAGGAGCAGTAGAATCCAGCTCTCTCTGAATTGTAGCAGGAAATTAAAAGGGAAAGATGAAATCAACCTTTTTAATCCTGATGAAACACCTGGGTCTTCTATTTATAGAAATAAATAGTGATATTAACATTTAACATAGAGTGACAACCAACCATTAAATCTGCTACAAACAGGAATAGAATCCTTTTAGGGTTACTGGAGTCAGTGGTGATTTAAATAAGCATGAAATGAGGATCTGAATGAATGTAGTATTGCTTTGCTTTTATTTAGGGCCACAGTTGGGATATTCACATCACTAATGTGGGAAGCAACCACTGTTTCTGGAAACAAGTCACACTATCAACCATGGGGAACCTCATTAGAAAAAGGCTGTTTGTAGGAGAAAGCAAAGAAGCCATGGGCAGCCTGAGTAGCTTTTTCTTGGCTTTATTGGAAGCTGTGTATTTGCTTTGCTGCTTTTTTTTCCTTTCCTTGTGTAAAACACACTCCATGGAGAAAGCAGGCTTTACCCAGCCAGCTAAGGGCTCTCTGCTATTCAAGCTGCCTAATTACAAATTACGTCACATCAACTCATCTGAACCCCCATGTGGAGGGATTATAGACTGTTAGGGAGTCAGATGAGACTGCTAAGTCTCATTTCACTTTGAACATTTCACAGATAGCTACTAATCCCAGGCACTCTGTTCCGTGTGACATATGAAGAGGGGTCATGTCTAATCTGGTGAATCAGTGCTCCCGCTGCCATTATTTTCCGGGTAAACACAGGGCATGTGGGTGAAGGCAGGTGACCTGGGCTTTCCACACATACAGCTTGCAGATTTTTAAATCAGACTGAGTGTATCACAAGCAGAAACTCTCTTTTAAGCTTGGAATTGAGAGTGACTTCAAGGAGTTATGGGCCATTTGCAGGGTGGCACTGTAAATTGATGCTTTGAATTTTATTCTTTTAAATTCCCTTTCCAAACTAGAGGGATGAGGTTTGCTACCTGAAAGTTTACTGCTGAAGCTGATAATTCACTGTTGATTTTATTTGTTTGCTGAAAGTATGAATCTGTTTGCTTCTGAGGATTTAACACTGAAGAATGGCAACTGAATCTGTGAAAGATCCCCAGAAAGGCACAAATTATCTTCTCGATTCTATTGAAGTTCTACCACCCAGACAAAATCACGAAGGACCTTTCCTGGAATATTATTTACAGTTTTTTGACACACCTATGGCTTCTCTGGAGTCTCCTTTGCTACCCCAATAACTCTCCCAGAAAATGAGAACAAGCTGAAAACCAAAATTTCTGAACAAGGAAGTACTCTCAGATTTGAAATTTAATCTGGCATCATGATGAAAACACAAACTCGGTGTTATTTGTTTGTGGTTGGTTTTTTTTCTTCCCTTAACATAAAAATAGTTTGAAATAATGTACTTGTCCTTTCTTGAGAAGACCAAATCATTCTGTTTAATCAGCAACTGTTGGCTTTCATTTTTTTTTCTTTTAAATTGCTCTGAGCAATCTGATCTCACTGAAGATGTTCCTGCTCTTTGCTAGAGGTTTGAAATAGATGACCTTTAGAGGTTCCTTCCAACCCCTTCTACGATTCCTGATTTCCCCTCTTGTAGAAACCCATCCAGAGGTTCCCCATGACTGTCTTGTTTAATGACTGTCCAGACACAGAATGAAATCTCCATTCTTGGAGACATTCAAAACTCAGCTGAACATGGCCTCGAGGAAGCAGGTCTGAGCTGGCCCTGCCCTGAGCTGAGGACTGGAGAGAACAGAATCCTCCTTGTCTGGTGGTGGCATTCCTGTGATGAGCAAGATCACTTGTCACTCAGTGCCATTTTCTTGGGCATTTCTTAGTTATTTCATCACAACCTCCCTACAGATAGAAGTCGGACTCCCCTTGATTTTAGCAGTGTGCCTTCACAACTTGGAGCAGTTTGGAGTGAGGACTACAATAGCGGTGTTTTTGCAGCCAGCCCAGAGATTCTCAGAGCTGTCATGAACTGAGGGGAAAGCCTGGCTGCTTTCAAAGAGCCATTTATCAACTGTGTCCCTTTTATCTCACAGTGGAGATAGGGGAGGAAGGTAGTGATGTGTGGAGCCAGGCAGATCCAGATCCTTCCCTATTCTGATGGCTTTCCTCAATCTTCTAAAATGAGTATAAGCAAAGTGGTGATGCAATTTACCTCTTGAATGACACAGAAGCTGCAACAGAAGACCTGTCCTGCAAGGGTGAGTATACTTGGAAATCTGGACAAAAATACCCCATCTCTGAGAACTGCAGACACCTTCAAAGTGCTCTGTCCATCTTCTAGCCAGAGGTACAGAAAAGCTGTACTGTTTGGAGTTCTGAGCTAATGGCAAATTTTGTGATGAAGATTATTCTTTATTTTTTTCCTCAGACTCTCCTATATTGCCTTGGAAGTTATGTGCTACTACCCTGGAAGTTATGTGCTAAAGGAGAAAACTTCATAGAATGAAGCATCTGTATCATTTTCAGGTCTGAGTTGATGAGGTATGGGGCCTCTGAGGAGTTTAGATCTTGAGGTCTTCATTCAGCAAGACACTTAATCACGTGCCTCAACATTATGCCCCTGAATACTCCTTCTGGACTTCATCAGGAGTCCTCAGCTCTCTGACCTTGTTCTTGAACATGTAGCTACATCGTTAGGTTCATCTGCAATAATTAGAAAAGGACTTCATCTGAATGGTTCATAGCTGAGGTAAGTGCAGGGGGGAAATCAGCCTCTGATATCAAGTCACTCTGCATGACAGACCTTACTTTTAGTTATCTGAAGGTCTTAAGGGTGCTGCTCTCTGTCTATCAGCCACAGAGGTGCATTAGTGTTGCACTGTGTGTGATTCCAATGCCAAACACAGGGGCTGTTAACGGACTGAGATTTAACAGTTATACAAGTCTCTTGGTAATGATTTGTGTGTTCACAAAATGGGGCCAAACAAACTAAAAAATGGCAGCACAGAGTGAACACTGACGCTGCATAATCAAACAAGTTTTCTGTACAAAGCTGTGACATCTAGTTTACATCTATCATCCCACCTAATTGTAATGGGCCTAAAATTAATGAGCCTTACCTCTAAACTCCATTTAAGACAATAGTTAATTGCTTTATTTTAATAAATGTTGGCAGAATGGTGAGTATAACAATGACTGAGTGCTCAGTTATTACCTAGGCTAGAAAATGAAGATATACAGTATTAATGTTATACACAATCTGAAAAGCAATTAAGATCCTGAAGGTAGAATAGGCAACTCACTTAAAAACAGGGTAATAAATGAACTTTCTTATCAAACACAAAGGAAAACGAGGTCTCAGAAGCAAGAAATCTCATTGCCTGGGATTTTAGTTTGATTCATTTCTCATTCCCCTCCTCTCTATCTGTGACGTGTTCAAAACCTGTCAACAACAGTGTCATGGGAACACAAGAGAGACAAGTAAAGAGCAATACATTCATGCTGAATAGCTTGTGTTGTACAGGATGGATGTATTAAATGCATTAGAGGGCTCAGCTTTACAGCAGCTTCAACAGAGGAAAGGGGCACATGGCAGATCTGAAAATTGAGGGTCAGAAATAAAAAGAAGCACAGTGGCTGAAAAAGCCCATGGGAAAACTTTGAACAGAATTAATCTTCACTGCATGTATGTTCTACACCTCAGAAACACAGTGGTGTACTTCTAAACCCACAAAACCCTGGGGTATGGAGATGTCGTTGCTACTCCTACCACCTATTTAAGCCACTATAACCATCTTCCATTCACTGGTTGAGTTTCCCCCATGGGCACTGAAAGCTCTCTAGAGCAGAGCACATCTCTTTGTAAAATGGGGTGTAACAGTAGTCATTGGGTCCCCAGGACATCTCTGTCATCTCCACAACTGCACCAAGGACACCTCATAGAGGGGAACCTTCCTCAGCACGTACCTGGTCATTATGTCACTGCCATCTGCCCATGAACAGTGCTGCCCTTGTATGGCATGGAGTGGAGGAAATTTGGAAAAATATTGCTGAAAATAACTATATGTCTTCTCTTTTACACCTACCCTCGTGTAATTTTTCTTAGCAGCAATGTTATTAAACCAATTTGAGAATGTTTACATAAACAGCCTTTTCATCAGGCACTGAAGAACAAGTCTAATTTTTGTTAAATCTCTATACCACTCAAATCTTTGAGATGTATAATATTAGACTTTATCTCTATTTTCCCCAATTAAGAAAATTAGATTCTTTCAGAAGCATAATGTCAGCTACTATAGATGGTCTTTAACTAATATTTTGTACAGAAGCACTCTTCTTTTGATTTACAAATTATTATATTCCCCAGCAGTACAAAGTCCTGTTTGCATTCATTACTGAAGTTACTGCCTGAACTCAGGACATCTTCTGAACCATTTTCTCTTTCTTTGACAAATCTCTTTTCTTGGCAGTTTGCAGCAATATATTTTCATTTTCTCAACTGCTTTTTTGGTTTCTTGTTCCATGACTGATTGTGCTCTGTTTATCTATATTTAATCACATTCACTATTTGATATTACTTCAGAGTCCAATTTCAAAGCCAATTTCAAATCATTTGTTGGTCTTTAGCATAATTTACAAACCAGAAAACCTTGATTTCAGTGTCATTATACACAGTGTTTATATAAACAATAACAAAGCTCACATTCCACAGACGGGTTTTGCAGAGTCTCTCATGGTCATTAAATTTTTTTAAAGAGATGGTTTCTAGAATTAACCTAATTTTAAGCACTGCGCTAATATGTCATGCCTGTATAACTCTGCCTCTTAGATGTTATTTTAATTGGAAACTAAGGAATTGGGTTAAAAGCTTTATGAATATCCTACCCACTGCTGTTATTGGTTTCACTACAGAAGCCTTTACACTGACAGTAAAACTCAACATGTTCTAAGAAGCCAGTGAAACATAAACCTTTTTTTTATGAAATCACATGGGTTTTCCAAAGTAGAGCCTGTATTTCATTTTTTGTGTCCTTTAAAAACAGATCCCTCCTTTCAACCAGATGCATTCACAGGAGATAGGGCATCATTGTCAGGTGACGTGAGGCTTTGGGGATTTTGTGCAGGATCAAACATGCAGCCTGAGCAGAACATGAAAGTCCTGGTGATGCCTGCTACTGCTGCCTCTTTTTTTATCAGCATGGCTGCTCACTGTAACAGCTTTTCTAACAAATGTTTACAAGATGAGCCTGTTTCCCTTGCTTTTCACTTTCTGTTCTCTGAATCCCATCAGGAAGGGATTGTGTATCCTGGCTGGAGCAGGATGCTCACCTGAATTAATCCTTGAAGCAATTCTGGTTCAAACAAGTTTGAGACCAGTAGAGTAAGGTGGGTTTTGTGTGCTTTGACTTTTCCATGACCTTTTGATTCAGGGACTCTGTCAAGGTATTTCTACTACTGCACCGCTTGTACCAGGCACCACTTGAGACTCTTCTTAGCAGCTCTACTACCCCTTCCCCTAGTTGAAACTATGGCAAGAGAGTTACCTTTATGCCAAGAATAACTGTGCCAATCCCTAGAAAACCTGCTGAGCTGGAGTTCTTGAAAGTCAGCTTTTTTTCCATATCAGTAGAGACTTCTGAAAGCTTGACAGCAAACATCTTCCAGGCTCGGGTTTTCACTGAGGTTTCTCCATTCTTTCAGCTCTTACTCATTCTGAACTGTCCTTGCATGGAGATAGAGGCTGAATTTGCTATTCACAACTCCAGGACAGACCCAGATGTTCTCATAACATCCAGCACCCCAGCATCAGGGGTGACCAGTTTCTGTCTCTCCTGTGCTTCCCAAAGCTTTGTTTTCTGTTCTCTAAATAAACCTATAGTGAGACAGCAGTGAGGGGAATTGCAGGGCCAGGCAGAGAGTCTGGTGGAAAAGGTAATTAAATTAGGTAGAGATAAGGGAAGAAAGATTGAAAAAATGCCTGGACAAAGAGAAGAGCACCTGGAGGTACACTAGAAGCACTAGAAGGTAAGGAAAGCAAAGTAAAACTGGGACCAAACCAATGAGAAGGGAAGGGAGAGGCACCTGCTGCAGTGGTGCTTAAAGGTCTGACCATGGCCAATGGAAAAGAGGTTCAGACCTTCATCAGACTCTTGCCACTGATGGAAAGACATGAAACCCTCTGGCCAACTACATACCCTGCCTTTCAGTCCCAGTATGCACTGGAAACAGTGGCCTACTCCTGCTCTCCTTCACTGATCCCAGTGACTGTGACCAAAGACCACACTTCCAGTCTGCTGGATTTGGCAAATGGATTAATCCATACAACACCATATGATGAGATCTATCCTGTGTGATGAGAAGGTCCTGCTTGGGTTTTTAAAAGACGGAGGAACCTTCATATTAAATAAAACTGTCACAAACTGAGAGACATCTGGAAGCCTTAAATGCCTCAATAGTTTAAACTTCTGGTGCCCTTTCCATAAAAATCTAAAACCAGTGAAAAAATCAGTTCTATCACTAGACGTTTTCTTTGTGACTGCAAGTGTTTGTAGGATATGCGTCAAGAATGAATTTTGGACATTCTTTTTCTAAAGGAGGAGTAAAAATCTTTGACATAGAGAGCGATGAGTAGAAGTTGGACAGTTTTATCTGGAGATGAAGGTAGCCCTATCAGTCTCATTAACTGCTTTAACATCTTTGAAGATGAGAATTGATTCTTTAGTCCCCAGAGCTCTCCTGTGTGGAGGGAAAGGTGAAATTACAGAACGGAAACTGGCAACTTGGAAAAACATTTCAGTTTACAACTCTGTAAAGAAGCTGTGGTGTGTAAAGTGATTTACTTAACAGGAGCGTGTAAAATCTTTAAAAGGGAAAGTAAAAGACACAGTTTTGACATATATTCTGCCTCTCCTGATACCCCAACTCATACTGATTAGTCCCCACAGAATTCAGTTTTACAGGGTCTGTTTTATAGACATAAATGACTAAATGTTCCCAAGGTCGTGTGGGGACACCAACCAGAACCTCACATTTCTATCCTGAGGAAAGAAGTGATGCAAGATGAGGTATGGGAAGAAGTGATACAAGATGAGATATGGGAGCCACTCAAACCCAAGAATATAAGAAGATGCAAGAAATGTTACTGTGTCTATCTCTAAGCATCTGAGCCAGTCTGACTCTAAATTGTGCCTTCTCCCAGGGTGGCTCTCTTTCAGTGGTTTTGAACTTCCCAAGGAGAGCTGCTCTTAGAGAGGAAGACCTGAAAGCAGTAAAACTGACTTTTGCAACGGTTGGGAATTTATAAGAATCAACTTCTCAAAGATTCATGGGATTTTATATTCCTGACAAAAGAACAGGGACTGCCAAATACATTACTTAAGTCAGGCTAACCCAGCACATATAAAAATATAGGTGATTCTAAGGAAATAATCATAAGCCTATCTTTGGCCACATATCACTTTTGAACTTTGCTTCAACTACAGTACAAGACAAGATTATGGATTTGTCCAGAGACAAAAATGAAATTTACTTCGATGTAAAAAATCTTTTTTATTATGGTGGTTTTGGCTAAGATGGAGTTAACTTTCTTTATAGTAAATAGCATTTAGCTATGTTTTGGATTTGTGTTGAAAACAGCATCGATAACACAGGGATGTTTCAGCTAGTGTTAATCAAGGTTTACACAGAGCCAAGACCTTTTTGGCTTCTTACCCTGCACCTCCAGTGAGGAGGCTGGGAGTGCACAAGCTGTTGTGAGGGGACACAGCCAGGACAGCTGACCCTGACTGACCAAAGAGATATTCCCCACTGTATGGTGTCATGCTCGGTATAGAAAGCTGGGGGAAAAAGAAGGAAGAGAAGGATGTTCAAAGCAATGACCTTTGTCTTCTCAAGTCACCTTCATGCATGATGGATCCCTGCTTTCCTGGCTGAACACCTGCCTGCCCACAGGAAGTGGTGAATGGTGGGTTTTGCATTACCTGTCAAACTGCCTGTATCTCAACCTATGAGTTTTATCAATTTTATCCTTACAATTGTCTCTCCCATCCCACTGGGGGGAGCAAACTGAGTGCCCGTGCCAGCCTTAATTGCTGGCTGGGTTTAATCCAGGACACTTGTTTTCAGTATTTAAACAAATAGTTCAAAATAAATGGAGGCAATCTGCTTTCAAAAGGACATGACTAAGAAGCCTGCACACCGGGTTGTCAGTCCTTCACTCTCCATAAAAAAAGATGATTTCTCATGCAAGCAGTCTGAAATACATGTCTGGGGTCTGCATCCTGCCACTTATTTCAGACAGTAGGAAGNTAACACAGGAATGTTTCAGTTATTTCAGACAGAATGAAAAATGGTTTCATGAGCAGCCATGAGACAGAAAAGAAGAGCAAGGGCAACTACAGCTCAGTCCCTCTTGCAAGATTTCCTGATGGCACTGGCAAGTGATATGGCCCTTAGTTTCTGTCTCACATTCTTCTGTAGACCAGGATTCATCAGTGCTTTCAGAGAACTATAGATCTTTAGAGGGTGGAACTGCCTCCATACTGGGCTCAGTACTCATTCTGAATCCACAGCAACTATAGGAGACAGTCTGTGAATTTATATTTGCATTGAGGACCAAAACAGCCAAATCACTGTACAATTTTCCAGGTTACTAGAAAATTGTGTGTGATTCATCTCACCTAGCTTATGAACCAAGCTAGTCACTCTTCATAGTCACTGGAGAGACCATAGGTCCTTTTGGGACATGATTTGTCACCTGTATTTACCATCTCAATCTCAGACTGCTCAGCTGTTCTTTACCCTCTGTGGCCTCCATCACCTTGCAAGGATATGGATGTCTACACTGCAGATGAATTTCAGCCTCATTGCCTGATTTCCAGAAAATCTGAACACCCAATTTGTTTAAATGTCAGAGGCCTGTTGAGGTGTTTGGTTGTTGCTGAGTATTTAGTCTATTTGTGGCATTAATTTCCCCAAACCCTGTGAATTGACAAGATCATGAGATTGGGAGAGCTCATGCAAAATGTCAGCTTAGTACTTCCAGGATACTTTCCCCTCAATAGATACATCCAGGCACGGACATCCATTGAAACACCTCCTGCAAAATGGGTGGGAAAGCCTCTGCCCTCAGAGTCTTGGCAAATCCAGCTCCTAATTTTTCCTCTTATAGATGAAGGTTCATCTCCTCAGCAAGGGGGGATCTAAACCTCAGCTGGGTGTCTGACCCTCTCTTAGCCATTTCAACATCAAAAATGAGGGCTGCAAAGAGTGTCAGAAAGTTGGCAGCAGTTCGGGCTGAATGAGCCTCCTTCAGAGAAGCTGTGCTAATCCTATCGTAAAATTAAACTCATCCTCTCCAGAGCAGATGTGTTGTTCTGCTCCATGGGAGCCAATGGAAGTTTTAGATATGCTTCAACAAGGCCAGATTTCAGCCCTTGCTCCGTTTTAACCCTTTCTTGTGCATTTTATTAATTGAGGTTCTCTTATTTAGCTCTGCTCAGGGAATCTGGGGAAAAAGAGAGTCTGACAAACTGGTTTTCCTCAGTAAAGAGAATCGCTCCTTGCTCTGTGGAAGTTCAAAAATTTTATTGTAATGTTTTACAATGGACAGAAGAGGGAAACATGAAAAAAAATTATTTTTGGAGTTGTTTAGAAACTACAGGTCTCCTGACTTCTCTTGGTATTCAGAACTTCTTGAAAAAGGGCTGAAGAGCAATTAACATGAAGTGCCTTCCAGCATGTTCTCAAAGTTACTTTTTGAGGAAATGGCTTATATTCCTCATCATTTATATTCTGACATTGGAAAAAAAATTTCATATTTGAGAGAACACTTAGAAGAGGTTATATATTTTGTTGGCTTCCCTTGACTGCTTTGTAACCAGTTTTGTAGAAAAGCGTTTCTGTTTTAATCCTGTTATTTTGTTATTTTAACCCTGTTTCATTGTTATTGAAATGCTACCAGAGGACTGTTGGTCTCACTGCATACTGTACTCCAGCTTTCCAGATCTGAATTATGCAGTCTGAGATCTCTCTTATTTTCCTAGTTTGTTTCTTGCTTGAGCTGTCATTCATTTCCTAAGAACCAAGTTAATCAGTCTTTGATCTTTTCTTTTTCCCACACGAAGTATCTTCTCTGATTTCAAAAACATCATCTTCTCTGATTTCAAAAATCAACTCCACTGGAGCTGATCTTAGTGGGCTACACAAAACATGTGCAGACCCCATGAGAGATGGAGAGAGCAAAGGGACCCTTAGACCTGTGTTCTTGCCCATCTCCCAAGAGTTGTGGTGGTACCTACCTGAGGAGCAGAAATTTTTCAGTCCCCCTGCATACACTCCATATGAGTTGTGCAAGATATTGATAGTTTCTGAATACCTACAAGTGCTTCTCTGAACTCTGATATCTTTTCTACAGATATTCACAGCCAAGCCAGCAGGACGAAGGATAGTTTCCTTCAACCAAACCCACACTAGTGCCTATATCTCCCTGCTCCATGCTGGAATTAACTGCGTAAATGTTCCTGTGCATCTGCAGTCCTACCCAGAAGAATACTGGATAAAGAAGGACAAGGGATGTGGGGAGCCAAGAGGGATGGTGGGGGTGATGAGCACCTGTGGCAATGAGAAATAGTTACAAACAGTGTCCAAACTTGACATGAAAGCCCACGAAGGGCAGGTGGGGCAGGAGGAAGCTTTGGCTCGGCTCTTGCCAGGGAAACTCCTGTAAAACATCCCAGCTGGGTTCTGACACTGGCCCTACAGAGATGTGGGGAAGTAACCTCTCCCTGCCCTGAACAACACTCAGTTCATCTCCTCTGAAAACTGTAGAGGTTTCTGAGACATGAAACTGTGCTGGAACATGTGTGAGGAGAGATGCACGTAAACCCTGAATTTATTGTCTGTATTATCTCATGATTGTTTGTCTTCAGCCTTAATATTCTCCTTAGAAAGATTCAGAGGACAGAGTGAAGCAGCAGGCATGAGATACCACACAACTAATGAGGGCTCAGCCAAATTCCCCCAGGCAAGCAATATTAGAAAGGTGCTTCCACAGTCCTTTCTGATTCATTTTGATCAGATATCTGCCCAAAGAAGGGGTGCATGAATGAAGACTCAAGGTGATATTGCCTGACCTTGAAACATGCATCACACAGCAATTGAATGAGAATATAGAAAAGAAGAAAAAGTTGCCAATCGGTTCTTCAGGGGAAAAACCCACAAACCCAGGACAGAAATATTGCATTCAATCAACACAGCCTGTGAGCCAAATTCTCGTGCAGAGAGTTCTGTTAGCTTCGATGGGCTTATTCTCAAGAGGCAGAGGAAAAGTATACAAGCCCAAAAGCATGACAGTCTGAAGGAGTTCACTGTATGATACAGATAATTACAATTGCCCTTATGCACAGCCACTTACCTGTAATTAATTCATAAAATAATTATTGCAAGAGTGCTGCTCTGGTTAGAATTTACATTGAACTTCAATAGAGAATTCTGCTGCTGCTGAATACCGAGAGCTAAAAATAATCAATATGAAATAAGGGCTGCCATAAATACTGGATGGGACTGATTTGCCCTGCATAAGGGAAAGGCAGGAAACAGAGTAAAAGGAACTGGTTCAGCATTGAGGGAAAATTGATTGAATATGAGGTGCTGAAGGACTGTACTGAAGGTGCCTCCTTCTCTCCTTCATGTGGGGTGAAGGTTCCTCTGTTTGGGCTTCACATGGTGTGTGCTGTCAAATGGTCCAGTTTTCTGCTCATAATCTGAACACTGCTTGCAAATTGAGCACAGGGAGACACTTGATTTTTGTTTAACAAGGCGGGGGGGAGGGAAAGAAAGCCAAGAAAATTTCAGCATTTCTTTCCTAGGAGGATTTATGTGCAGCGCCAGCCCAGTGAGCCACAGAAAGGGAAGGTCTCCAATTTGCCAAGAACTGGGATAGATTTAAAAGGACTTACAGTATCAACTTCCATTAATATTCTTTCCAATGTATTCATACCACCACTATCTTGGTTTATTGAACTTCACTTTTGCCACAGTGACATTGCTTTACCTTTTCCATCTAGTTTGACTTGTTTTACTAGTGATGTGTTGTCTGCCTCTGTTTATCAGTCTGTATTTATGTGTGGAGCTAAATGAGCATTGCAAGAAGAATTGAAGTTCAGCAAATTGCCTTTGAAGGGTGTTTGCATTGTCTGTACTGGGTTCCTGCAGGTGCACAAAGCCCATGATCCTGTGGTTGCTCTGGGGCATGTGGGCATCTCACTCCTGAGCCCAAATGGTTTCCTCCACTCCTGCCCACTGCCTCTGGCATCAGCTGAGGAAACCACATGGCACCATGTACATACACATCACACACTGGCCAGAGGTCTGGTGTCAAAGGACAGGACTTTCCAAAGAAATATCTCCTATGGTTTTAAGAGGTATATGCATGTCATGTAATGGTTCTTCAGGAAAGACATCACAGCCATCAGACTTCCCTTGTACCACTGATAGAAGGGATAAGGCACATCTGGGTTTTCCACATGATGTGCCTCCTGGTGAGAGCTGGGACAGAGGTCTGAAATGATTTAAATATATCTATCTTTTTATCTTAAAGCTGCAAAATATCACTCTGTCACAGCTCAGTCAGGCATTGACTTGGTTAAGTATCTTCCCCTTTTCCTGGATCATTCCTGAGGAAACAAGAAATACCAATCTTAACAGAGATCCTTATAGTAGGACCCCACTCTCCAGTGTGAAAACAATCAGTTAATTCCTACCTAATTAATTAAGCAATTTGTCATTAATTACTTTCAGTAATTAATCTGGAGTAGGACTTCCCTTCTTATCCCATGAGAACTTAGTTTCCCTGAGAGTCTTTGGTGAGATCTTTAAGTTTTTTTGAAACTCCAGCTTCTTTGCACTGACAAACCCTTGTTTATCTTCATGCTCATGGGGTCCTAAGATGTAATCTTGAGATATCTGAAAGACTTATTTTCTTTTTTTTATGAAAAGCCTATTAATTGTTCACAATATATCAGGGTTTCATATCAGTATTTTCTAATTCTTTATTGTGTCTTACACTTCTTTGTCTGGTGCAAAAGACAGAATTACTAATCTCTGGATTCTTACAGCACTCCTTAAGTTTTTTTAAAGGGTGGTAATATATTTGCCACCCAGATTGTGTTTATTGCCCTGCATTACTCAGAGTGGAAGGCTCAGTTGAACAATACTTAGTGATTCCTCAATTTCATATATGAGTACCATTTGAGCCCTTGAGTTAATATCATCTAGCTTTACAATTTGCACTTCATTTCAAGTATTTTCCAACTCTGCAGCTGCCAAGTGTGGTTTGGATCTAGGAAACTTCTAAAATTATAGTGAACCATGAAGCAAGAATTTCATTCCACTTCTGTGTAAAATAGCTAGTACTTCACTCTCTACTCAAAGATAGTTTACGAACATAATAAGAGCTTGCAATATTTCAAAGTATTTTCTCAGCTTTTGTTGTCTGTAATAAAATGTTGAAATAAAATTAATAAAATATCACAACAAGCCTCTGTAAATAAATCCTTCCAAAACCCATTAGAAGGCACTATTGAAGGAACAGAACTGCACATTAATTTTTGAATTATACATATGTGACAAATCATGGCAAATCGACTATCATCTGAAACAAGTGCTGACTTAAGGTTTGGACCTGTTGTCTCCTTCCTCCCTCCCTCCCAAGGGATATCTCCTCCCTTCAGAGGACTCTAATGCTCTAATCATCCCGAAGCATGAAAGCCTGGAACTCATTATCCCAGCCCGTGTATCCTGTGGTGAGAGCGACCTGCCACTTTTCTACCAGCCTATGAAACTCTCAGTGAGAGGTTTTTTGGCAATTGCTGTTAAAGAGAGGGTGGGTGTGGGGCACGACAGCTTTCCACGAGCTGCAGCCAGAGGAACTGCAGTTGTGTTTTTGATGCTATGGTATCCAGACCTTAAAATGACATTCACCCACCTGTGCAAAATGCAAATTCAGTCTTAAAGGGTGGGTGTCCTGGAACTCTGCTCCCCCTGCAGAATGTCTTTCCCTGCAGCATCCTGTGGGAGCCGCAAAGCCTGAAGGAAGCAGAAACTCTACTCACCTGTGGATGGTGGTCTGCAGGCAGGATGTCTAATGGGAACCAGGCCCCCCAGCTCCCTTTTTAGCTGATGTGCTCATCTGAACACAGCCTGGAGTGAGTCAGATGGCTGGTAATGCAAAAAGCTCTACAGATTATCAAGGGACCTCAGGGTAAACTGCTCCAAAGGTTTCGTCTGCCTTGGGTTCCCCTCAGCCTGGTACCGAGTCCGCTGGGAGCAGCACAAGCTGACACAGAACCTGAGGACCCTCAGGCTCCTTGTCTATATTTTTTTCAGCCTGGTTTTGCCCCTTTCCCTGTGAGAGAAGAGGCTGGGGAGGGGGGAGCACATAGGAGAACTTCCCTGTGTTTCCCTGTGGCAGAGGCTGCCCTCGCTCAGCACTGTCACCATATGTCTGAGGGAGAGGGTAGGAGCAGGTTGTCCCCGGGCAGCTGGCCAGGAGGACAGATGGCTGTGTGAAGGCACTAAAGACTGTGAATCAACCCTGGATGTGGAGGGCACAAGTCAAATAAGAACATTTAAAGGTCTGCCCAGCCTGCAGTCAGCTGCTGGCGTTAAAGGAGAAGAGACACCATTCTGAAGTAGTGCTGGGGATTAAGTAATTCTTACTGCTGGGGTTGAAGGAATCCCAGTTAAGAGGCTGCTCCTTGTATCTGAGAAGCTAATTGTTTCCCATCCTGCACTGCTCAGAAAGAAGAGTCTCTCCTGTTCCCAAAATAGTAGCCCATAAGGGAAAGAGTTTTTATTTCAGCATAGCTATTTATCTGTTTGTTTTCCTGTAACAGCAACCAAATCAAACCAGACTAATCCCTCTGAGGAACCCTGGGTGCATCAAAGTGCTGTGCCATGCTTGATGGTGTTCCAGACACAGGACAGAGCATCCTCCCTTGGAAGGAACAATCTGAGAAAGGGAAGCACCCTCTGAAGTAAAAAAAATCTGTGCAATGAGTCCAGCATTGCCTCCTGTTAAGATTGCACATGACTCATTTCTTATCTAACAAGAAGCACTGAGTGTCTGGAAAGCAAAGAGCAAGTTTTTGCCTGCTTGGCTGTGCTTTTTGGCCACCGGGTCAGAAAAGTGCTAAAATCTGCTGCAGAGGATATTTACTTCACAGACTCGATAAATCTCTGACCATTCAGATGAGAAATGAGTCCTCCTTGCTTAATAAGTTTTGCATGCATGCTCCTTCCAGTTTTGATTAAACTTTGTTTTAAATTTGCTCTTTACAGTGAGGAAATCTCTTTAGGTTTCCTTTGAGCAAAGAAAGCCACTTCCCATCTAACAGGGGTTTTACTGTTATCCTAATCCTAACTCTGCCCTAGTCATGCACTGACTGCTTTAAGGAAACAAAATAACAAACATTTCACCACATATTTTCTCTTGTCTTCTTAGAGTCACTTTTTGAGCCAATATTTTAGCATGTAAAAAAGAAAAATATTTGTTTTTAATATGCGCAGTCAAAAGTAACACTCATTGTAATTAAAGTTTCAGAAGAGTTTCCATAATAAAGCCCCCTAATTCCCAAATATAAAGCACCAGATTCTGTTTGGATTTCTTCACTAACGTTGTTCATTGATGAATAATATTCATAGATAGATCTCATGGGAAGAACAGTTTAAAATGGCTGAAGGAAGATGATTAAAAGGATGATAAGGATCGTTTACAGAGTGTTAGAAGCTCTGGTACATAAACACATCATTAAGTGTCTGGAGACGATTATTACAGATTTATTGCCAGACAGGTGGTACAGAGGAATGGCAAATGTCCTCACCACCTTCACTTGGCAATGAGCTCCATGGGGTGCTGAGGCACCTGCTACCTGCAGCTCTGAACCAGTGTCCTTACACCACTCCTGGTGTAAGCATTTGTTTCTCAGGGACACATTCCTGTGGTGGTGCTGCTCCTAGTTTGGTGGATAACAGGTGGACAATTTCCCAGCTGCAAAGCAGATCTCCAGCAGAGCTAAGCCTCTGGAGGTGCCCACACCTGGTAGCAAGGCTTCTTGTTTCTTGATTAGTTTTTTCTTACGCAGGAAAGCCAATGTCTCCATTGAGGCATAGAGGTACTCCTACCCAGAGGGAGAGATGGAAGTGAAATACTTCCCAAATCCATGAGAACCTCTGAGAAATGCACTGGGTGGCACTGGCACGTTCCTCACCATCCCAGTGATGGGCTGAGCTGTCCACATGGCCCTTTTATCACAGTGCATCAGGCAGCCAGCATCCACACCTGCCTAGGCAAGGAGCTAGAAAATCACAAAGTAAGCAAGAAAGCAGGCCCTTTTTTCCCTTCCAGCACAACTGTGCTGGAGTTGGTGGCTCTGGGAAGCAGCACCTGCATCTGAACACTGGAGACCTGAAATTCTGTTTCCTGTGGACTTTGATGTCTGGGCCCTGGGGAGGAAGGTTAAAAGAACAAAATGAACGAACAGTGCAAAATTAAATGTCTCTGTTTAAACAGAAGCTGCACCAGGGACTGCTCCAGGCACTGGAGGTGGCAATAACTGAGGCTCAATAGTATAAGGGACTTCTGTTCAATCCATGCCATGTTTTCCTCCTCATTTTGGCTCTCCAAGCAGCACCAGGTGGCTTTGTGCTGCACAGTCTTGGCCTGAGACACAGGAAAGGAGCAGGGATAACTTTGAGCCTCGGCCAAGAGGGGTGAGCACCTTTTGCAGGATACTGGCTCCCACAAGTCCCTCCAAGCTGTGCAACCTCCACAGAGTTGTCCAAAGACACCAGTCTGTGGCTGTAATGGAGAGAGATTATCATGCAGCAAAGCTGGACCTAAAGCCCGCAGTATATTTGCATTCTACTGGGTGAAAATATATCAGGGAATGAACAAAAGTGGTTTTTTTCCACTGGCACTTTTTTTCTTGCCATTTTACAGCAATGTGAAATGAAGGAGGGGCGTGGGGCTAATGAATTTCGACCTGTTTAGTCATAAAGATTTATACCTGTGACTTAGAGCTAATATTGACCAATCAAATGGTTCCCCAAATCCTACCCATTTTATAAAACTTAATCACACCCTCATGGCAGGCCAGGTACAAAATAAATTTTGATTTACAACTGTACTAAAATGATCAGTATTTTATGCTAGTCATTAACAGTATTTCACTCTGGAGAGTTGTTATATTAAGAAACAGTAAAATGGTTTGTATCACATAATGATCTTATATTTGGGCACCATACAGAATGCCAAGGGTTTATTGAGTTCATGTCTGAATGGGACATTTGTTAAAAATGTGACCATTGTAAGTGGCAAAACTGTGTATTATTTTCAGAAATTTCTTCTACTAACATGCAGCTCTTGCAAGTGTGACCTCTCTGACTTCAGTGCTATAAGTGATGCTGATACATATATTACTTTGCAACGACCATGTAAGGGGACAGAATACTCAGATGTGATTCCTCTTCGGCACACAGAATTTATAATTATAAAATCACAGAATAGTTTGGGTTGGAGGAACCTTAATCATCTCCAACCCTCCTGCCATGGGCAGGGACACCTTCCATTAGACCAGGTTGCTCAAAGTCCCATCCAACCTGGCCTTGAGCAGTTCCAGGGATGAGGCTTTGTTGGGTAACATGTTCCACTGCTTCAGCAGGCCTATAAAGAATTTATTCCTAATATCCAATCTAAAGCTTCCCTCTATTAGATTAAAGCCATTCCCTCTTGTACGGTCATTACACGCCCTTGTAAACAGTTGCAGAGGATATTGGTGTGGGAAGGTTTAGATGTAATTTTATTCCTGCAGCAGAGCTAGGGTTGTAAAAGTGTATAATTGATAGATTTTTCTTGTTTTATTCATCTTCTTTCAAAATTTGTTTCCCATGTTAGGGTTTAAAAGCAAGCAAGTTTAACATTGTAAATATCTGCACTAGATATTTCCAATATCTACTGCAATTCCCAATATGTTGATATGGCCTCTGTCTTGATAAGCAAGACACAAGCACACAGTAGGACTGTCTCAGGGAACAAATATGTTACTCACAATCCTGACCCCTCAGGGTTCAAAGAAAAGCTGCTTCCTAGGCTATAAGTGTGCATGCATTGCATGTGTGCTCGTACAACACCCAGGTTCTGGGGAGTTCTGGGGAGGATATTCAAAGAAGGAATCTGGTAATGCATGGTCCAGCAAGAACATTTCTGAATCAGCCTCCAGAAACAATTGTAAATAAATGTCCCACTACCATCACAGCAGCCTAATTGCCCTTTCATTACAGAGAATTTAAAATAATGCATTAAAATGTGCAGGAGAGTAGGATTGAACAAAAGGTTCAAGGGCTTTGTAGGTGGTGTGGTTTCCCTGCCCTGTTGTTGTCTCAATAAGCAACACCTGAAAGCTTCAACATTTTCAACATTTTATGCACAGGAACAAAGCAGCTGGCTTTTAAGAGCTGGTCACTTAGAGTGGTGCCTGAGTGAAAGGTGAATTTTGGGCAGTCTCCTTGTAACTGCTTGTACAGTGACACCTCTGGAAATACCACCTGGGGTGTGTCTATTTTGTGCTATTGCTTTAGGTGTCTGAAATTTCATCCAGGAAATGGTGGTTCACCACAGAAAGGGGAGATGTAAGAAGCTCACAGTTTATTTTAGTTTGCAAGGCACAAGGTAGCTGCCATTAAAAGACAGGACTTCCACATACAGATTTCACTCACTGTTATCATAGGAGTTGCACTAACTTCCTGAAGATACAGGAATTGTCAATGCAGCAGGTCACAAATAAGGCTCATTTCTATTGTATGTGAGTTCCTAGGAACCAGAAATGAATCAAGAATTCTCCCAGTTCACTCCTCTCCCCTATTGTTATGTGTGACTGTATAAGCACTGAAAGAGAATGCAATTTCAGTCTTTAAATCTAAACAAACTTTAGGCCTGAACCACTACAATAAGTCTATCTGTGACAAGACAAGTTTAACCAGAATAGGGGAGAAAATTCAAAAAAATGCAGAAAAACCCAGAGAGGATGTAAACACTCAAAGTGATATGGATCTGCTGAGAAGGTGACAATTGTGCTCATGGATGAAGCGGGGTTAAACTGTCCATACTTTCCAATGCCTTTCTTTAACATACTTCCTTGCTTATCACTCCTATGTTTCAGGTTTGTCTCCACCACAGCGCCCTGAGCTCTGCTTCTCCTGTCATGTGAATATTTTCATCTGTCATGTAATCATGTAATATTTTCACCTATCTATTTTCAACAGCTACTTGGAGAGAAACAAAAAAAATCAAACCAGAAAATCTACCAATTACTTGGCTGATTATTTTAGAGAGCTTGCATGAAGAAAAGACATGGTCATCTGAATGCATTATTTGTCTTATTCTAATCAAAATTGTTATTGGGTTCTAATTTCTTGGATGGAAAGGAAAAAAACAGTCTTGAGTTAATAGTGAAGCGTGGAAATTGAGAGAGTTGACAAAGCACTTTAACAGCCGGCAGCTCCCTGAATGGCAGCTGATAATGAGCTCACAAACTTGTGACTTGTGAGAGCTCATCCGTGAAGGGGGAATGTAAAAATTGCTTTTATGAGTTTTAAAACACTCATAACTTTATTAGGCTCCCCTTTTCACTAGTAAAATAAGTTTAATTGCCCTTCATGGCTGAGGAATTATGTTTATTCTAAAATGATTCATTTTTGTCTCCCGTTGAAGGGATTCTTTTCTTTTGCCTTTTCTTGTGCATCTCTCAGCTGTTCACATGGCAATGAAAAGAGGGGAGGAGAAGGCTGTCACCAAAGCTCTGGCAAACCACTGATGTTTAATTCTTTGTTTCCACTTGATGGGTTTATACTGTGCCAGTTTCTCCAGTGGAGTGAAGGGACTAAGTTCTGTTCCCTTTGACAGTCACTGAAAGCAGAGAGCCTCATAAACATTTCACCATGACAAGCTCCATAATTAAAAATAAAAATGACAATGAGCACTCAGCAGCAACCAGTCTTCAACCTATTTGTGACTGTTTGGGGTTTAGAAACAGTATCTTGTGACAGTCACAGTCCTTGCTATGCTAGTTGGATGCTCAGAAGATGATGCGTGGTTGATGTTCAGTCACCCTGGAAGGTTTTGGCCCATGGTTACATGCATGCATGTTGTGTAGTACAGAAATCATATTGACTGAAGGACTCCTATACCATCCTACTTTGGAGGAGTTTCTGAGGTCTCTGCATGCCAATGTTAAGCTTGACTTCATGAAATGGGGCTTGAAGGACTCTTCTTCCTGAAGGTGGTCTTCAAGGAGGGAGAGAAAATACTGGACCAATAATTCTAAATTGAACGTTGTCCTCATGATTAAGATGACTTTGTCTCGTTAGTAGTGGGTTTTTTCTCCATTTTCACTCTTTGCCACTGCTCCATTAGAGTCAAGATCTTATAATAAATTAGGGTGACTGTAAGACGAAACATGACTTGTGTGCTGAAAGACTTAGGAATCTGTCATGGATCTTTGCTGTTTTCTGGAAAAACACTTGGAAGAGGAAGTTGTTGCCATTCCTAAATTTGTGCAATAGTTTGTTGGAGACTTTGGTACCTAAACACAGCACAGTACAAAACATAATAATTCTGAGAAAACTGGAATTCAGAACTGAAAAGCAGAACTGAAGTGGAAAGCTTTATTCTAGGGTAAGAAAATGAATAGACAGAAGGTGGAGAGCAAAACATTGAAGCAAAGGGAGCATTTATTAAGAACCTGGCAGCCAAAAATGGGGATATTTTATGATTGCAGTGTTACTGTCTCCTGACTGCTTGGCTCCCTCTCTAGCTAACCAGCTTGTTTTGTCCCAGAGATTTAATTTCCTGTACACACAGTTTGCCTCAACACTTCCACTTTTTTATCAGAGGTGATGGAAAAGCTGAGCTCTTCTTTTAATTTTTGCATTTTGGCAAGATTCAAAAATCTCTTCAGCAAATTAACAGGCTGGTCATTGGCTGAACCATCATTTTTTAAGTGAGCTTGGCTGTTGGAGCAAGACTGATTCAAAGTCATGGATTTCACGTTTAGTGCAAAATACCTTTGTTTTGGCAGCAGCAGTAACTGAGGAGAGGCAGGGAAGTTTTAATTCACTGTCTGTAAGGACCATATGTACCTATAACATTGTAATCCAGTTACATACTCCAGCAGAAGTTACAACTGAGCAGACGGGACTTGCTGAACAAAATCTGTCATAAAAATGGGCACAGCTCATCAGTTCTCAAAAGCAGCCATTTCCAGAAGGTCAGGCTGGTCCCTAGTTCCCATCAGTTAACAAAAACTAAGAGGTTTTGCAATTTCTCCTACATTTTTTTAAAGCTATGCTGTTCCTGGCATCCTGAAAATGAACATGACATTTCCCCTCCCCACAGTCCTGCACTGTGAGCCAAGACCAAGGCCTGAGACAGGGATTTGTTCCTGCTCTCATTCCCAGGGGTTTCTTTGGGAATTTCATGAACTCATGGTGCTGTGATCCCTCTCTTCAGAACCAGACCAACAAGAAGAGCAGCCAGTTTAGTACTGAGAGATTCAGGCAAGATGTTCAAGGGCTTCTATGCTTCTCCTTTATAAAAGGGTAGTGTGGGCTCCACCAATGCTTACATTGCACTTCTACAGTCTGTGAGTTAGAGAGTCTGTCAAGGTGTTTTCTTCAGTCTGTGGAAAGGAACATTTTAATGTCAGGATGTAGAAGTCTTTAGGATGAGATAAAATGCATCTTAACTTATCTGAAAATTCCCTGGCTGAGTTTCCAATGGCCACACAGGGACCCCAGGATAACTAGTAACTCCTACACAGAAGCCTACATTTGGTGTGCCTAAATTCTATTATATTAATTTCACAATAATTATCACAGTGAGTCAATATTCTAGGCAACAAGGAGCCCTCAAATTAAGTAGTTTGATTTTTCTGTCCTTCATAATCCATGGTGAAAAGAATTTCCTTTTATTTTAATGTTGTGCTTTTAAACTTTTAACACGGAAATACAGACAAATCCTAACAGTTGTAACCATGCAGTACAGTTGTATGCAGTATGCATACAGTACATGCAGTATGCAGTGCAGATTAATAATTGCAAGACTAATAAAGAAACTGGGATTTTACTTTAAATTAGGCATCCCTTCTGATTTTTTAGAGTGTTTATTTTGCATTGTAAGGTAAGTTGTGTTAGGTTAACTGCATTAAGAAAAAGAAGATTTGTGTTTGCAGGATCTGCCTAAATATCATCTCACCCTTGATGTTCTAGTCTAATGGGATTTGAATAATGTACTGGTATCTAACCTCTGTAAACAGATTGAATCTAAATTATTTGTATGAAGGATTCAAGGACATCACTTTTGTCCTTGCTGCTATTCCCTCTTGACCAGCTGGTCTACAGCTCCTGAAGAAAACATTCCTACTTCTGAGATTGATGCAGAAAGTGTTTCCTAGAGGAGGATGGAATATTAGAAGCAGAACTCTGAGATGACAGAGGGAAATTTTCAACAACAAAGCACTGTCCTGCAATCCTCACTAATTTTTCTAAATACTCTGTGACATATCTGTTTTCTTGATTAGATAACTTAGTATAGTAGTAATTGCCCTTTTTGTGTTCAGATATGAATAAGTCTCACCTTCCATCACCTAACTGTTACATCAACAGAATGTTTGATAAAAACTTGCAATTTTTGCAAAAGGCAATGCTTCTATGGGAAATCAAAACTTGGGAACTTGCTTCCTGAATGGTGATGGGAGCCTGAGTTGCAAGCAGCCCTGTAAGAGCATCTCCATCTGGATTACATGATAATACCCAAAGTGCAGTTCTTAAATCCAGCTCCTGCCTGACCACTATAGAAAATGGACCATCCATAGTTCTTGCTTGTCTTAAACTATAGACAAACATTTCCTGTCTTAGTAAAAGAGTACAACAATACAAAATAATAAAAAATTGTCTTTTCTGATCCTTTCTGTTCCTGCAAGAGAATTTTCTACTGTCTATTATCTATGTACAATTCGATCGATTTTGCAGTGAGAACTACCTCAGAGAGTTCAGATTCTCCATCCAGGCTATTAATCAACATGTCAAAATGAAACAAAATTGCTCTGAAGCATAAAGATTGGTCTAGGAATAGCGGACACTGCCTGGAGGAGTCATCAGAACAGCCCAAAGTTCCCATTTGGAGAGTTACACTGAACAATGAAATGATTTATGTGAAAGGTGGCAAGAAGTGAAGTCAGTCCCTTTGTTTGAGGTTGGTACATTGCTTGGACTTCAACCACTGTCTCATCTGTGCAGCTGAGGAGTCCCTGACCATGTGATGAACTCGTGAGGGCTCAGAGTGCACTCACAGGAGCAGCCCTGATCCCTCATAGGTGCAGGACAAATTGATTCACTTGATAGCCCTCACTCCAACAGGTGTCTGCCCAGGCCTCCTGACCAGTGAACAAACCAAAATATCCCAATCACTGTTTAATAGGGCCACTTCTTTCCAGAGACTAGGTAGTAAGTTTGCTTCCAACCTGGGTGCTCCAAGTGGATGCTAAAGTTAAAAACCTGGGTAAATCCAGGTTTCAGTTCCTTCCTCACCTGTGAATGGTCTCTCACCACTTGGCACAGGAGCTCCTGAGGAAGCAGAGACACAGCAGGTATCAGGGACACCATGGTAAAGCATTCTGCCAGCCTGCAAACTCTTTCTGGCTCTCACTGCCCTGCTGGATGGTGATACAGTTGAACCAAAACACACCCTGTAATAGAATTGCGGTCAGGATAGAAATACCAAGAAAAAAACCTGCTTAACATTCAGTATCTTGAATCAACCACGAATACTAAATAATTACACAGAAAATCCTCTCACACCTCTAGGAGTTTTGAAGCAGGAGTGAAAGGTCATCTCTGAGGCCACATTTCCAGCTGCTTTTGGTAATATTGGCAAACACAAGGTCAAAAGACAGGAGACAGTCCAGACAGAGACCTTTTCACAGCTTACAAATCAGCAAGAAGCATCAGGAAGAAAAGAAGAGGGTAAGTCAATCCTGCAGGTTCATGCAGAGTCATGTCACCACTCCAGATGGAGCAAACAAGAGCATATGGGTATATGGAGAAACCCATGACTCCTGGCTGCACTGAACAGCCCAAGATACACATATCCTGCCATCCCTACATAAATCTGGGCTTGTTGTATTGCTGCCTCCTGTGGGCTCCAAACACTGAGATACAAAGTTTAAAGCCCAGAGTTTTGGTAAAAGCACTGGGAGATTTCATTAATATCCCAAAACCAGTCTCAAAAGTAACAGTGTGATGTTCTAGAAAATTCCTTCACCTTATGTGTGCATTTGCTTTAGAGTGAGGAGACAGAAAGCTCCAATCAAGGTGTTACACGAGGAAGAGGCAAAGGATAATTTTACCACTCACTGCACGTTTCCTTCATTTCATTTATCAGTTCTTGCTTTCTCTGTCCTTCCCAACTGTTTTGCTTCCAGATTTGAAGTTTTTGCACATCACTGCTAGGCTGGACTGTTTGTACTAACAGCTTATTGGCATTATTGGTTCACAGTATTAACAGCTCACCTAGACCATGAAATTTTAATAAAGTGCAATATATTCAATTCCTGTGAAAAAGCAGATATAGGGAAAATGAATTGATCAGGAATGTCGGATAATCAACTTCCTTTGGTAAGCACACAAAATAATTATTCATTCAGACTCTGCTGTTTAATTTGCCTCCTCTGTTCATGCATCTTACAGACAATCCATCAACATTTCCCTGCTTCCACCAGAAGTAAAATGATATCTTAACAACACAGCTTTCAGATGGGGATTGTTCAAGTCTTAAGTAGAAAGTATATCATCAAAACAATCCCCTCATGAAAAAATATTCTTCAAAATCTCTAAGAGGATCTACAAAATAAAGATTTGTCAGACTCAGAGCATTTATTGAAAACAGAGATTTAAAAATGACAGCATCATTCAAACCAAGCAGTAGCTGTTTGAAATGATGTCATGGTCTCATCTGTAGTGGCTATTTAAATCTATTTAAGATTTAGTGGTGGCACCAGCAAATGGAGATCAACAGTGTCTCTGATCTGTCCTCTGGTCAGTTTACTACTGCCTTGGGAATTGCTCTTTGGAAAACAGACGGAAAACATGTTGATAGAAATAGCACCTTTATTATTGACCCCAAATTTATATCAATAGCATGTTAATCATTCCATTTTTGGACTAGGTTTGTGTCAGAACTGGTGGTCTCTGTAAAGAATATAGTTCTTCACATTGCTAAGCATTGTATAATGAACAGAAACATTGTCCTGTCCTCAGAGACCTTCTACATGTGGCACAAGTGCAGAGATGGAGATGATTCTGACCAAATATGGGTGTCTGGAGCCTTGGAGAGGTCATGACATCCATTATAGTCATTGGTGAAATGTGTTTTTAGAGTGAATCATCAAAAAGAAAACCTAACTTGGAGTAGGCGAGTTACATCTGGCCTGTGCCCACCCATCCCCTCTGACCATAAGAGTGACTGGTTCAAACTTTCAGAGCGCAGACATCCCATGATAAACGAGGTGATCCCACCACAGAGAGCAGCCCAAGGAAATGCATGAGATTAATGCAAGTCTCATCAGCTGCCATCCCATCTCAGCAGAGACAGAGGTGACCAGTAGAATCACAGGATCATAGAATATCCTGAATTGGAAGGGACCCACTAAGATCATGAAAGTCCATCTCCTGGCCCCTCACAGAACAGCCCCAAGAATCACACCATGTGCTCATGAGCATTGTCCAAATGGTTCTTGAACTCTGACAGGCTATGATCACCTCTCTGGGGAGCCTATTTCAGTGTCAGCCACCCCTTGGGTGAAAAAAGTTTTCCTAACTTTTAACCTAAATCTCCCCTGACACAGTTTCATACTATTCCCTCAGATCCTACCACTGGTCACCACAGAGAAGAGACCAGTGCCTGCCCCTCTGCTTTCCCTAGTGAGGAAGCTGTAGACTGGGATGGGGCCTCCTCTCAGTCTTCTCTTGTGCGCAGTTCCCTCACTCATAACTGTAAAGAAAGCAGTGGCTACAGGTGTAAATAATCCTTATCTCTGCTGTGCTGTACTAGAAGATTAAGATATTTCTTCACTGGCCCACAGCAGATCCAGGCGGATGAGGGAGATGAGTCTCAAAATTTGGACTCAACCATCAGGGCTGGCTCAGGCTCTCCTTGGCTGTGGCTCAAAAACCCTTCATCACACTCAGCAGTGCCCCTGGGGCAGACTTCAAACTGAGGGGATACCAGGCTCAGAGCTATAGTTGGCATCCCCACATTCCTCTTCAGTTGAGAAAGACATACTAGTGTACCTCAGCCGTCCTGCTTGGAGAAAGGGATGTCTGTGGCTCCTCGCTGTTCTCAACAAGCAATGTAACAATTACTCAAATCACACTTTGAGGTTTCCTGGCCTCCAGGAGCACTTTTAAGCTATGAAAATAGAGTACAGAAAGAAAGCCGTGGAAAGTGTCTCAAACTAATAAATTTCTCCTGGGGAGAAGGAGTAGGGTGTTTGTCTCTGGGCATGCTGGGCTGCGTGTTCAAGATTGATTGCTCAGTTGAGCCCCATACTGGGGAGCTTTCTCATTTCCCTTCTGGCAAACATTAAATTCCTTTGCTTTCCTGTTAATCCTAGAGGGAAATATTTTGCTGAGTACAACAGTATTTTTCATGCTAAATTATTCCACTTTTGTTGAAATCTGGCCCTGTGTGGTGCTCAGTCCTCTCTGCTCTCTCCAGAAATGAGTGAGGAAGCAGAGAAACTCATGGTTTGCAAAAGGATCGTAAGATCATCCAGGTTCATGTTCATTGCAAACAAAACAAGCAAAATATAGCATCCACTTGGCAAACCTGCTAAGCAAACATCACTGCTCATAAGAAAAGCAGAGCTGGGCTATGCTGGGCTGTGATATAGCTGTTCTCCTGTGCGAGAATAATTAGGAACTGAATACATTATTTAGCAACTACTCAATGAGCTTGTAAATGTTGCACGTACTGGGCTAAGGAAGTAATATAAAATTTTACAAGGACACTCTGCTTCTCAGGTAGCACTGTTGACTCTAGAAGTATGTTTTGTTAGAGGTTGTTTTTAATAGCTTATTTCACACACAGCTCTCTGCCAGAGAGAAAACTGACATTTCTTGTCCTGTAGCATTGCTGTCTCCTCTCTAAGGATGGTCAAGCTCATAAGACCAGTTGTGTCAATTTAAAGATGGATTACAACACTATGAGACTAGCAGAATAAAGTACTCTCTAATCAAATCTGAATCTTATAATTTCTTCATAGGAAGAATGATTCAGGACCTGGCTTTGCTGGTTACTTTCTGAAGGGGAAAATCAACAAGAAATGAACATTCTAAGACAATGTTAAACTTGAGCTTGCAGAAAAGGCTCTGAACGGGATTTTCAAATGTTTACTTGCACATTAAACTAACTGAAGTGGATCTAAGTAGAAGTAATGCATGGGCTTGTCTCTGTCCAGCCAGTTTCAAAAGCTGTTGTGGATAAACAGGAAATACAACCTGATACAATTCTTTTTTGTTCTCTAAATATTTTATTTTGAAACACAAAAAGGGGGGGGGGGGGGGGAAAGAAAG
>VYXB01002323.1:0-39259 GCA_013397135.1 Pachyramphus minor | reverse complement strand
CAGGACAAAATGAAGTGTCTTGAAAAACTGTCAAGGCAGTCACCTGAAATTTTGTTTAAAATGTTCAGGTGTTTAATGACTTTTGAGAATTTAAGTTTGACCCATGTTTGAAGAAAAAAGTCAGTTTTACCAAGCTGTTATTTGAGGTAAAGCAAGTGATCTAGCTTCCAAAAATGTACCCATTGCCTTTTACCTCGCTGATGATCACAGAGGGTTTGGCAAGGATAAGTGGATGGAGGACTCTGCTGTTCAGAGAGGAAAAAAGAAATTCCCCTCACATACACCCCCGGGTACCACTGAGAAAGATAGCAACGTGCTGCCAAGGACTTTTGAGCACTGCTGCTTTTGAAAGCCTGTAGGCATCAGCTGTGAGGTTCCTAAATTATGTATGGGCACTACAAGAAATGCTGGCTTCCCACTCATAGGAGATGAGACCTGCAGAGGTCAACTCTGCTCAGAACCATCGACATATCATTGCTGAAAGATGCCTGCACAGCTTTTCTGTAATGACCCACAAAGGTCAAAATGCTGGGCCCTCCTAGAGCTTCAGTAACCTTAACCAGTTTTTCCTAATGCTTAACAAAAGTCTCTGTTGCTGCTGTCTAATGCTGGTTCTTTCCCCCCTACCCACAAGGAACAGGGTGAGCAGCTTATCCCTTGCTGCTTATAGTATTTTTTGTATCTCTGAAGGCTGTTACTGTCCCTCATCTTTGACTAAAGAACTTGAGTTAACTCCTCCAAATTTCCACAGGTAGTCTGCATTATTACTGGTATGCTCTGGACTGAATGCTGTGGTTGAGCAGAATCTGTTCTTTTCCTGCAAGGAAGGGAAGATCACCCATACCACCATTTTTAGGCATCCCAACATGATGCCTAAATCCATGACTCCATTGACCCATTTGCAGTAGCACCTACACATATCTCCAAATTCTTTTCTGCAGTCCCTACCCAGTGTTTTTGTGCATTTGATTGCCTCCACCCAACAGGAAGCAGGGACTTGTCTTTCCTGAGATGCTGCATCTAACATCTTTTTACAAATTTATAAATAATTTTACAATTTTTTATAAAGGTATAATCCCCAAAAACATCCCCTTTGTAGCTTATACAGGAACGAGTTGTACCATAAGCTACAGACAGAGACACATTTGCAGTTTTTAGGATTTTTCTTTATCTGATGCTGTTATATGCCAAAATTACATTAGAAATTTACCAATATCAAAGCACCATCAATTTTTGAGAACTTATATTTCCCCCAGGTGTTTTTTCTGTAGTTTGGGAGCATGAAGGTGACTTTGAGTCTGCCACAGGGTCACACATAAAGTCTGTGGTGGATTCATTCAATATTGAAGAAAGTTGAACGTGTTATTAGGTAGGTTTGCAATGCAGCTAGCTTGCCCTAATCCAGAGGGAGGCCTGAGAACACATTATCTTAAGCTGAAAAGTCACTCATGGTACATGTTTCAGTAAAAATTGCCATCCCACCTGTTTCAGTTCACCCAGAGAAATGATTCCCTGGAATCTCAGCCTCTGAGAGTTTCCCTAGAGCATTCCTGTACACAGAATTAGAAGATAATATGTCATTATTAGGGAAACAAGCAGTACAGGAAGCGATTTATAGCCTGATGAGTTTTTACTGACTGAAAGAAAACAAGCTGTTAAAAAAGAAAAACAAACCAGATAAAATATAATCATAGAATCATATGGAATGATAAGAGTAATTCAGGAGGAGTCACTTAGCCAGTTTAAATTTCAAAGGCAGCATAAATGAGGGGCCTGAATTCAAGTGTTCATGCCTTTTAGCTACTTTACTATCAAACCACTTTCCTGAACAGCAGCAGGAATGTTTCTGCACTCAGATCATGTGCTGTGCTCAATGGGAGAAAGGGTAAAACCTTCCCAATTTCAAAGATGCTGCTCACCAGGATGTATTAGACTATGTAAATCACTTGGAGGCTTTCCATCTATGATCAGCTGCTGCGGGGAGCTCAGCACTCCTCCAATTGATGTAACTCATGCTTCGAAAAGATCTTTTACCCAGCCCTGCCTTCACTCCCCACACGGAGCAGCGTACCCAGCACCCCATCAGTTTTAAGTTCAGGACACCACTCCACAGGAATGGCAAGATTAGGCCCTGCAAGGAGCTTCCTCGTTGGTAAAGCCTTGGGGACCAAGTCATGCATCAGAGTCTCATTGTGGTAGGTGATACACAAATACAGATCTTTCAGCTTAACACAGACATACTGCTTTAAAAGCCTGATATTTCACGTGTAGTTGCTCAGGTAGTTGAACATGCATTACAAAATGAACAGGAATAAAGAGCTTTGTTTCTGCATCAAACCGCCCATTTTGATGAAGAGACAAATTTATACACATAAATCTATGTGCAGTTTTTAAAGATGAAGTAAGTGAGTTCATACAATTCCTATTAAGACAGGCAGTAATAGCCCACTGGAACTCCAACCGAGTTTAACAAAAAAAAAGCAACAAAACAACAACAACAAAAAAAAAACCCAACATGATAAAAATATTACAAATTTCAAGTTGAGCCATGAAAATGAAGTCTGTATAATATTTATGCAACAAAGTAGATATGGGAGTTTCGGTTTTGTTTTTTTCAACATTTATATGTTAGGCAAGGTTTGTAGGGAGGAGAAAGCATCTATTGTTACACTGACTGATTTACTTTGAAATAACAGACAGACTCCAGGCTTAAAAGCCCTTTTCTGGACCAGGAATAGGTGCACCAAACTTAAAAGATGAGTATGAGCAAAGACCAAAGGATGGAATTTAATTGGGTTCTCTTAATCTGATGTCCAGAGGGTGAAGAGAAAAAATTTGATACCTGTAGTATAAAAGAAAGGATACTGCAAAGGGAAAGGTGATGTGACAGTATCTTCCACTGGAAAGAGATACACAGAGCAAGAGAAAGGAGAGAGTGAGAATTTATATCACATGGTACATGGGCAGTTTCATTGGGGAGCAAGCTGGAGTGGTGCTGAAACACCATAACATAACATGCCATAAATGTTTGTCTCTGTTGATGCTCTGACTTTTTCTTATCATGAGTAATGTCTTTTGATTGTCACCTTTGGAAAGTGTTCTGTAGCTCTCTCCTGAGGATCAAGACTGAGAGAGCAGAAATTGAGTGTCTCTTTGGTAAAAGTTTGTTGTCTACGAATGATTGGGTGGTTCTACCCTTTTGCTTTGCCTGTGCAGGTTTTTCTGACTTATGGACGTTGTTTCATCCCTAAAAATTGTATAAGTTCATTATGCAGTGGGTGAAGTGCATTATGTTTTTGTGAGGAGCCCCAGGCACAGGATTCCAGAACATTTTTAAGATTGGGGATATATTGACAATTTCCGCACATATTATTCAAGGACAGATAGGATTCTACTTTGTACATGCTGTTCTGTGGTATTTTCCTTTTAATGTTGAGTTTAGTGATGTGTAACATAACATGAGTTTTGAGAAGCAGGTTTCTGAGAAAATATAAAAGTTGTGCCATACTGAACTGTCTTCGTGGAAAATATTTGCTGGGCAAGCAGCTTCTTTAGACTGTCAAGGTGGTGGTGAAAACCTGACATCACACTGTATCTTCGTTTAATATGTTTTGGATGACTGCTGGGTTTGTGTAGATGGGGGTGTAACTTGCACATTTTTATATAGCACAGTTCTTTGGATACTATTTTTATGCTGACCATGGTTTGCTGGACATGGATACTGCTAGAGCAGTGTTCAAGAGAGAGTTTGATGGTAGACTGAAGTGTTTTAAATTTGTCATAGAAAAAAGTGAGGGAATCCAAACTTTCGGCCCAGACAATAAAAGATACCATCTGTGTTCCTCAGGATGACCAAAACTGACTTCAAACTATGGTTATTTAAACCTCTTAAGCATTGAACAATGAAGTTGTATTTGTGGAGACACTTTGGTGCCTACTCCTGTTCATAAATTCAGGAGAAATAGTGTGGGCTAGGGCTATGAAAAAAAAAAATTAACTTGGCAGTATATTTAGGCTGGCCTGTAAGTCTGCCATCAGGACAGTCTGCACTGCCGAGGGTGAGATACTAGTGTACATCCTTCATGACTAAGACAGAAGCAGTAAGACAGTTTAAGCTGAACCATCAACTTAGTTTAGCTTTGAAGGTGAGAGTATTTACTTTGGGCTGGAAGAAGGGCTTGTTCACATAACAGTTTCCCTATTTAGGCCAGTGATGACAATCAATCCAGGAATCTATTTTACCTCTCTCCACAAAACTTGCTTCACTGACAGCCTCAACTCATCAAGCTTCAAAGCTTACTAATTTTTTCCATGACTTTTCAGAGCAGTGCCATCTTCTTTGGCTACAACCTGGACCAAGATACCTGAGCCCTGCCTGTCCACACAATATAGGAGAAAACTGCTAGGCAGTGGCCTCTTCCCACCAGCCATGGTTCAGTCACTGCTGATGTTACATCTCCTCCAATCATGCTCAGGAGCAGTTGTTTCTCCTTCTGCTCACTCTGTCTCTCCATCCAAACACCCCCAAGGCCCTGCAATGACTGCATTGGAAGATGTTTAAGCTGTTAAAAAACAATAACAATTTAATCTAAAGCCCACTGCACATTACTGCATGGAAGCCAAGGACATTGATTGAATATATCAAAAGTGGTGATGGCTTGGATTTCTGACAGCCACGTAATGAATTGCGATTAACTATGAAGTCACCATTCATGGAAGAATTATAGCCCAGAGAAGGAAAAGAAAACAGAACATTTGACAGCAAAATAATTATTTAGAGCCCACTATTCAGAGTGCTTAGGTAGACACGTTGTGGCTCAATGAGGCAGGCAGGGGAAGCAAAGACAGAGAAAAACAGGCTGATGAGGGGAATAAAAGTGTAGCTGAGAGGCAGTGCTCAGGTTTTTGTGGAAAAGGAAAGGGGGGTTTAGACTGTATATTAAGAAAAATTTCTTCACTGAAAGGGTGCTGAAGCACTGGAACAGGCTGCTCCAGGAAGTGGTGGAATCACCATCCCTGGCAGGGCTCAAAAAATGTGTAGATGAGGTAAGGAGGGATAAAGTTTAGTGACGGACCTGGCAGTGTTGGGTTAACGGTGGGACTTGATGATCTTTTCCAGCTTTAGTGATTCTGCAATTCTGTGATGTATTTGGGAAATGCAAAAGGCTCATGCAGGTGGTGCTCTGGCAGGAATGGAGCGGTGCAGATTTGTGTCTCCTGCCCACCAATAAATGCAGTGCCCACAGGGAGTTCTATGGCACATACTGGGCTGGGACAGCACCAGTTTGCAAACACAGCCAGGTCCTTCCCCATGCAAACTTCTGCAGCTTTGCCAACTGAGGAAGGCTGATCTCACTTGCATCATTTGTTCACAGGCAGGAAAAGCACTTTCATACATGGGATCATCCCCTGCAGCAGCCCCATTAGCCCCCAGGGCTCAACAACAGCTGCTCTGAAGCACCCAAGTGGGCATTTAAATCCCAGTCCTTCCACTGGTGTTGGTGTTTCATCCACAGATGTGGGCTCAGAGTCTGTCCCTGAGCTCTGGATTCACTGATCTCACTACATGATCACCAGCACCTGCCAAACTGCAGAGAAGACCAGCAGGACATGAAGCCAAAGAGGAAAAAAAACAATTTGAGAAACAGTGGAAGCCTGAAGTTGTAGTAGTGTTACAGCATCAGAAATTGTTTTAGAGACAGGGAAAAATATAGGTGAGTCAAGAATGCAGTAGGACAAAAAGAACAGAAACTTGGAAGTAGTGAAATATGCCCCAGTTTAAAAAGACACAGGCAGAAAGTAATAGGATAAAACCACTGAAAAGAGTGCATTATATTAAAGAAGAAGATCAGTATTAATACAATAGTGGAAACGAGAAGAAAAACAAAGGATTGCTGAACCTGGAATTGAACAGCATGTAGGAGAACAGAATCTGATTAACACACTGTTGCAACTTTTCTTTGAAACGGGAAATGAATATACACTATTGCAAAAGATAAAAACTGTAGAGAGGGAAGAAGACATGACATGAAAGAAGTCTGTGGAGGCTGAATCACAGACAACAACAAAACTGGCCTAGAGAGGGAAAAAAAGCAAAAATTACAGGAAAGGACAATAGGGTTTTGTGCTAACTACTAAGCGGGAAATTACAAGAAAAGAATGCAATTGTAGGAAAAATAACAGCTGTACAACACAATACAGTGATGAAACAAAGCTTGTACCAATGAAAAGTCACTTATGAAGAGAAACTGTATCCATGAAAGCAACGGTGACAATAAAATGATTAACAATATGGGAACAACTGAAGATGCAAATATTTGGGTTAGAGAAAGGGTAATGATGGCACAGAAATCAGTGACAAATCACAAGCATGGCTTTCACAAGTGCTTCCTTGCATCTTGTATGAAAGAACTGCTTAGAGCAGATGTCTTTCTCTGCACCTCGAGGAGGGCACAGATTTCTTTCAAGATTCTTGTTATTATTATTACTGCAGCCATTATAGGAGCTTAATGACCTCAGCCATGGGTCACAGCTCCATCTGTGCTGTGCATGGTACAAATAGTCAGGGCAAGTTTATGATTTATGACCCTGCAGAAGGAACCTGAGCTGATAAGCATGAGAGGCAAGAATCTGGTAAATTTGCAGGTCAGCCAGTACTGGGTTTCTTGGAAGTGCCACTGGAGAGAAAAATGTGTTCCAGTGCAGAAAACTACAGTCTGTACACCCCATAACGTCCAAGTTTGGCACAATCACTGGTCTATGAATAAGTTATTTGTCTCTTTTTTTCTTGCACAGACTGACACCCTTTGATGAGCAGAGGTCACGTACAACTGCTGATTTCAAAAGACTTAAGATTGTTACTGAAGTGAAGAACAGATACCAATTTTGTTATTTGGAGCATTATTTTCAGTCAATGATATCTGCAAAGCAAAGCTGGTATGAAGCCAGGGAAAATACATAGCCTTTAATGTGTCTTATAATGTAAGATTTAAGGTCTTACTAAAATATTTCCAGAAGATTTTTACCCAGTTTGCAGACAAGAAGCTAAACTACCTGAGACTAGAAATTAATTAAATTAATTTTACGACGGAAATATTACAACAGAACTTGGACCAGGATGAGCAGGGAAGACAAACAAGACAATGGGCTGTACTAACAAAAGACTAAGTCGATAGCTTAGAGGGAGAGATGTAAGATGATGAAGAAGCCAAGCAGAGTATCAGTAACATTTTTTATTTTGAGGTTTAATCTTTTAAAGTTTTAATCTTTGAGTCTTTTCATGCAACTTTACTCCACAATTGCAACACAATACAGTGATGATTTTTTAAATAAGTGGTACTTCTGTTCTTATACTTTGTACAACGTATAAGGCCTTTCATTATCCAAATGAAAGGCTTTCATTACCCAAAGAGTAGCAAATTTTAACAGTGGGATGCTATCTCATCAAATACATCCTGCCAATGACTTACAAAAATGCACAGCTCCCCACGTGCCTGTATCTAGGCAGTTCCATGGCAAGACCTTCCACAGGAGCTACACTTGTAGTGAGTGTGTTCGCTTGACTGCTTGGGAGTGGCATGGAGAGAACTGAGGCAGTTGCAGTAGGTAAAAATCTTTCTGTCACAAAACAGCAAGGGAGGGCACAGGCAAGTTCATAGAGATTACAGGTTATATTAAAACTCCTGCAGTGAAGTCTCACATGGGACCAATAATGGACAATTCATTCTGGTTGGAAACTAGGGAACTCCTGGAGACATTTCTCCTGTAGTCAGCCCTGCATGCCAGAGCCCTGTTGCCTAAAATCCAGAGACCAGGCTGCAAGTGGATTTACAAAGTCTCTGATTGCAGACAGATTGTCTCTCAGATGTTCTCCTCCACATGGCATGGAGAACATGTCTGCAGAGCATAAGCAATCATCAGAGGTCAGAATCAGAGCTGAGGGGGTTACTCTGCTCCTCACAGATGATAAGGCAGACTGCAGTTAGTTGATAAAGTTGATAAAGCACTGATGTGCTTTATGTGGCCCCTTAAGCTGTTACTGGCCTTCAGGAAATTGTAGCACTTTGACAAAAATGAAGAACGGAGTCATGTCACATTGTTCTGGGACTGTCTTAGTATTGAATTTCATGCTGGTGAGGATTTTCCCTGACATCTTCCTTCACATTGCTGGCTCCTCATTTTTCATAAATTACTGGAAAAGGTCTTGACCTGCACTACCAGACAGAGCCTTTGCTGACAGAAATACAGTAGTCTGCTGCTAGTGCCAGAGCAATGCACTTGCTTCCGACTCAGACAGTGGCACTTCCCTTCCATCCCTCCCAAAACAGCAGTGAGATGTGCAGATAAATCGCTGTTTGTAGACTTCAAACAATGTTCTGCATCCAGCACCCAGCCCAAGCAGAGAAAGAAGCCCACATGCTTTGCTTTGGGCATATTATCAATTAGGAGATTTGCACAAGCACTGGGTACCTTTAATTTTCCTGTGCAAGTGGCTCATTCTGCCTCACACCTCCCAGGAAATGCAGAGGTGACTGGGAGGGCCATCAGGATCAGTGAAAGAAGCAGAGGAAATAATCTCAATTGGTAAAATTCAGAGTCTTTTGGATTTGTTTAATTGGATTTTCAACTTTCTTTGAATATCCCAAACGCCCTACTCTCACCAAATAAAAAGGAAAGTGAATTAGTGTTTTCACATTACTCTGGTGAGAATATAGCATTGGTTAGGAAAAAGCAATTTTGGTAAAAAATTAACCAACTCTTGAGGTTGAGGTCACGATGTTCAGAGAAAATTCTGTGAGTTCAAAGGCTAATTCGAAGGGGAAAAGTGAAACATGAAGGAGAACGTTTAAGTAAATAGCAATCCAAGTTAAGCACATTTTAATGAATGAGAAGAAATAGCTGTGTACTGCTGCTAGTGCACCAGCTTTTCAACCAATAGAAGAGTTTGATGAATGTGTCTGTTCATTTCTTTATTGGTTTCGCACTTGACATCTCTGACCCAGATTCTCTGTATCAGCCTATGGATTTAGCTGACTAAATAGAGATGGTTGTAGCTGAGCCAGTTACTGCAGGCTGCCTTTATAGTCAGTCAGTGGAGGTCCAGTGAAAGGGGACAGAGGTGGAGGAAAACCATCATACTGACACAGTCATCTAAAATAGGTCAAATGACCTACACCCTTAAACTGCCTTTTTATCTCCACTGATAACAAAGAGTCCCATAAAGGCAGATCATCCCGATATATCTGAAAGGGGAGAGCTATTTTGATTCCTCTGTAATCATATTTGAGTCTTACAAAATCCTTTTTACTCAAATACCTTTTTTTTTTTTTCTGGAACCAAGCCATTAATTAAAAGAATAAACAAAAGGGAGATGGTGATGCAGTTCCTGACAGAGACTCCCATAGGAAAGCCATCTCCCTGAGGCATCTTATCGTAGCCCAGGAATAGACTATGGTCTTTAGAAGCAATCTCCTGAAGATGCAGGAACCACAGGGCAAAATTTTGCTTTCAGGTCAGGCAAACCCCTTTCCTGAACTTGTGAACTCCAGACAATGATGTCCTTGAGGCTGAGGAAAGAAACCTGTGCATAACAAGAACATCAGTCTGTCTCCATAGGATTACCAGGCACCTGTATGTGAAAACCTAACACCAGCTCTTCAAAAGCTGGCATAATACACATGATTTCTATGCTCAATACCATCTTGTACATTCAGGTTCCTTTCTGTCTTGTAGAGTGCTAAATTGAGCTTTGTCTTATTACTTGCCACTCCAGGTCCTGTAGGACAGACGCCATTCCCACACCTGTCTTGCCCAGGCCTCACGTTGTGGACACAAACCCCTCACTCAGCTGCAGAGTCTGGGTCATGGTAGGTTAAGCACATTATATTCATGCAGTCTGCACAAATGCTGCTGCATTCAGAAGGTTTAATTTTACTAGAGTTGATCAGTGTTTACAGATACATATATATGGCTTATTTTAGAAAAATCTGGGTGCAAAGGAAAACAGGTATGTAGCTGTTTAGGTTGTTATTATCTCTAATAATATGGCAGCATAAAAGCATAAATATATCACCCAAGAAAATACGTAAGGGAAAAGAGAAAAAGAAAGAGGAGAGAGAGAATAAGAGTTAAAAGAGAGAAAGAAAGAAAGAGAAAAAGAATAAAAGTTCATAGTCACCACCTATAGCTCTCCAATGGACTTGGTTATTGTTACTGTCATTGNACAAAGACCTTCCACAGATCTTCGTTCGCGAAGTCTGGCCATTATTATATATTATTATTATATATGGTTTATTTTAGAAAAATCTGGTTGCAAAGGAAAACAGGTATGTAGCTGTTTAGGTTGTTATTATCTCTAATAATATGGCAGCATAAAAGCATAAATATATCACCCAAGAAAATACGTAAGGGAAAAGAGAAAAAGAAAGAGGAGAGAGAGAATAAGAGTTAAAAGAGAGAAAGAAAGAAAGAGAAAAAGAATAAAAGTTCATAGTCACCACCTATAGCTCTCCAATGGACTTGGTTATTGTTACTGTCATTGCTGGTGTCTTGGTTCATCAGTGAGAGGTGGGGAAAATAAAC
This sequence comes from Pachyramphus minor, assembly GCA_013397135.1. Lineage (NCBI taxonomy): Eukaryota > Metazoa > Chordata > Aves > Passeriformes > Tyrannidae > Pachyramphus > Pachyramphus minor. The sequence continues at coordinate 28,678 of VYXB01002323.1, read as the reverse complement.
CCATGAAACATAAAATCAGGTGGGCTTATACAGAAACCCTCCTCCACCCCCGGGGGGTGGGAGGAGGGGAGATGGGGGGATGTTTTTGTGCAGTCACGATGCTTTTCCAGAAGCTGGAGGTGCTGGTTTTTGCAAAGCAATTTAGGCTTCAGGTTGGGGGCTGCTTTGGAGGCAGCCCCGCTAAAAACAAGGCATTCTCCAGGGTAATGATGGGTGTGTGCACGGAGGGCCCCTTTTGACACAGCCTGGCTCATGGCAGATAAGCATCACACCCCCAGAGAGTCCCTGCTGGTCTTTAAATAGGCATCACACACCTAAAGAACCATCATACAGCACAAGAGTCACCTCCACAAAGGTAATAGTTTGTGGGCTATGGCCTCCTCCCCTCAGCCTTATCTTCCTTGTTCCGGCTTCTTTGCACAGCTTGCTATAGTAGCAATGTTTTAAGGCAATTAAATAAGTCCGGTTCCTCACAACTCCCACCCCTCGTTGTTCTCAGCTCACTCTGTTTCCAGCTGTCTCCTCTGAGGTTTCACTGCAGGGCTCTTGTAACTCAAGAACTTATTACTTTATGATTTGAGTTACAGGGGGAACTTGTGTCTTTCTGTATCACTTTCACAACAAGGATGTGCATCTCTCTGTGTCCTGGATGAAGGCAGTTGCAGATGGGCTTCAGCACCACATAACACAGCTTGTCCACATCACAAGGGAAATACTTGTTTCCTCAGTCAAAAGCATGAGAGGAATGATTACAGCATCTGTGCTGTTTAACATGGGCTGTGGGAGGCCATAAGCAGCACAACCACACTGTAGTCACTGCTGTTGCCCTTTATGGTCCTGTTTTTCTTTTTATTTTGTTCATTTTATACTTCAGTGCACATGATGGTTTTTGTTTTGCCTGCAGATTGCACAGGGCCAGCAATTGTTTTTGCAGAGATTTGTGCACCTTTCCCATTAGCCAGCTTTATGCTTCCAGTTGCCAAATCCCTGATTGTCAGTAAGCCAGGCAGGCCACTTCAACACCAACCACAGCAGCTAAAAAATAAGTGCATACTTTTAAGCAATGTTGATTTGTTGGGTTGATTTGTTCCTTTGCCCATGCCTCTGGTTGACATTCCCTGGTAGACACTCCTCAAATGGCTGCTTGGACTTTACTCCCAAGCCTCTGGCTTGCAGGAGGTAATGAGAATCTGGACACAAACCTAGAGCAGATGTTCCCAGTGCAAATGTTGGGCTTGACCCAGTGGTCTAATTATCTTTGCCCAGCACATAATACTAAGTTCACCAAGCCTTTTTAGCAGCTGCTGTGTACTTGAAAGTAGTCTCCAGAGCCATCTCTTTTTTTCCACTTTGGGAATGCTGAGACTCAGAAGTTATCTGGGTTTCTCAAAGTGAGGTGTGACTTTCTTACCCCTTACTTAATATACAAAGCAGACCTCTCCTCCAAAATATCTTCTCCCTTTCACCTTACAATTTTCTCATTTATACATCCAAAAATGAGCAAGAGTCCCAAAGGTTTTAGAGTATTACCAAGTGTAGATGTTAACATATCAATTTTCTCATGAGACTTTGGAGATTATTTGACACAGCTTCAGTTAGCAGGCACGGATACATAACTACAGTAAAAAGCAATAAATAAAAATTCATCTGTTTTATGTAAACTTATTTCCCATTTTACAACAGCAGTGTATTAGGGCCACGGTGCCTGACATGAGAATAAAAGGAGATATAGCAATTGGGATCACAAGTCTGAAAAGTAAATTTTCCATCTAACAAGATGAAGCAGACCACTGCAAGATGTGCTTAAGGAACTGTAATGGAACTATTTCTAAAATACTTTCCAACCAATAGATGCCTTTGTGTTTATGGTGTGCCAAGGAGAGCATGGCAACTGGTTAACAAGGCAAACAGAGCTGGAACTCAAGCTGTGTGGAAGCTTCTATTTTTTGGTGCTTGTAGCCTGAAACTCTTTATCTGAACATCTGCTTCATTAAGAGATATTGTGATGTTATTCACAACGGCAACAAAGAGCTACAGAAAGCACTTTTCTATCTCTTTTTTCTACCCATGTTCCATACCCCCGTTCAAAACTTTTCCACAACAGATGTATGTCACAACATTTACTATTGGCTTTCACTGTGCTTCCCCACAAAAATGGTAATGTTGTGCTTCAAGGGAACATCATGGAAAGCAGGCCAGTGATTTCTGAGTGTTTCTGAAGTAACAATCTATGCAATTTTATTGTTGTTTCTGCTGTTGAGAGAGACCTTAAACTGGGAATAAGGGAGTATCTGCAAGTAACCTGCAATTAACAAAATATTCTCAGCACCCTCCTTGGAATCAAGTTGAAAAGGCTGAATTATATGCATGGTTTTGGAGTCCTGTGCTCCACTGATGGCCAGATGCATGAGGGAGCAGAATTTTAAGTTATCCCTCAAGCAGGATTGAAAACAGTGCTTTTTGAATACTTCTTCCTTTATCAGCCTCTTTGATACCTCATAGGATATAATGAAGGTTACTAGAAAAACCTGTATTGCACATCCCCTTTTAACAGGAAACCAGCTTTATGCTATTTAGTTTTTATTCAATTCATTCTTCTTGTTAATCTTGTTTACTGCTGATTTTGCCTTTGATTTTCTAATTGGTGACCTCCTGCTCCATCCTCACTTAGAAAGGTTGGCCAATGATCACAGTATTTTTAGGACAATACCAAGGATCCCTTGTCTCTACACACTGACAGACTACTAATATTTTAATATGATATCTAAATCAGCCAGAGTGGATTGCAACCAAGGCTATCCTCCAAAGAAACAACAGCAATTTCTTAGGAAAGTGCTAAAATTATCCAAAAGGTGAGTGAACAGGGATGCAGGATGCTGCAGACATGAGAAAACATTCTCAACTCCCAGATATTCCTTTTCCTGCCGTAGTACAGCATCCGGAACATAGAGAAACTGGATTTATGACTGCAGATTCCAGGTGGCAGACCTGTACAAGGATCAATACAGAAAGAGATGTAGGTTTTGAGGAATTTATTCCCAGGTACTTGCTTATCTTTAAGCAGAGTTTAGCCAGCATGGGCTGGTGGTTGTTCCTTTAGTAACCTTTGGCACAACACAGCCAGCCACTAAATGCTTGTGCTGAGACCTACCAGTCATCCACTGTCTCCTAGGCAAAAAATTAAATAAGTGGTGTGGATATAGCCCCAAAATTTCGACAGAGTAAACAGCAAGGGTAGTGAAGAGCCATTAATTTTTATTAACAATTAAACATTAATAAAAATTGGGAAACTGTGTTTTCACACACAATGATGGAGAAATATTTGGGTCAGGGATCAGTGATGCCTTAGTGAAGAACACACATGGAGAAACATCATTTACTCCCTCATTTTTCTCTCCCTCACTTTGCTATTGGTGAGATCCCCATTTGTTTTACCCTGAAAAACTCCCCCCAGTGTGATGATGTCACATAGAATGAATGCTACAAGTGAGAATCCATACTAAAAGAAGACCAAGCCCCAGCAAGTCTAAAAAATATGTCAGAAGTATTCATGCTCTAAACTTGTTTCCCATCATGAGTCTTTGGGACCCAAAGCTTTTTATTTCAGGTGATTAAAAGAAGTAAGTGTTTAAATAATAAGTTAAGACCACGTGCCTGGATCCCTTGTTCTCAACCTCTGCTTGTCATATTCTGTGTGATGAGCAAGGTTTAAAAAAGGTATTCAGGGGAACATTGCTCTGCAAAGAGCAAAAGAGAAGCAAACTCTCCAACTGTGAACCAATTTAAGGTGAATCTGTCTTGGAGGAAACCCTTTTCTGGGTCCTGGCTGGCCCCACAGTGAATGGCACGTACCCAATACAACTCAGTGTTATAGGTGTGTCTAGCTTTAAAAGTCTGCCTGAGTGGATATAGGTAAATATTGATGACCCTCGGCCATTATTTTTAAAAAATAAACTATATTAAATTAATCACCTTTTTAAAGTTCTGATTTTTGCTTTTCATTTTCTTTTTTTGCCTCAGTCCCTTGCATCCATGTGAGTTCCTGGGCACTGGCATGTGGGAATCCAGGCACATAGTTTGGTTCCTGGATATGTTTTCAGGAGTTTAAGTTAAAAAATTGTTCACCATAATCCCCTAAATTGATTGCTGCAATAAGCACTAAAGGATGTGAAAAACATCAGCTGAAAAAGAGGAGCTGGTGTTTTACTGCTTAAAAGCATCCCCTGGAAACACCTGGGATATGTGGAAGCTACTCTTTTGTTTCATATTGACAAATAAGCAAGCAAAAACAAACTGTGAAGTAGGAAAGTCTGAGTACTCCATTCATTACCCTCAACACAATGTTGCCCAAAGGACCTTTTGTCAGAAAGACTTTGTTCCTATTTTTCCTCAACCACCGATCTTGGATCTGGGCTGACAGCCGGCTGAACATCAGCCAGCAGTGTTTCCAGGTGGCCAAGAAGGCCAATGGCATCCTGGCTTGGATCAAAAATAATGTGGCCAGCAGGACGAGGGCAGTGATTATCCCTCTGTAATTGGCACTTGTGAGGCTGCACCTCAAGTCCTGTGTCCAGTTTTGGGACCCTCAAGACAAGGAAGATATTGAGGTGCTGGAGCAAGTCCAGAGAAGGGCAAAAAAGCTGGTGAAGGGTTTAGAGAGTAAGTCCTATAAGGAGTGGCTGAGGGAGCTGGAGGTGTTTAGCCTGGAGAAAAGGAAGCTCAGGGTGACCTTATTGCTCTCTACAACTGCCTGAAAGGAGGTTGTAGCCAAATGGTGCTTGGTGTTTTCTTCCAGGCAACCAGCAACACAACAAGATGACATAGCCTCAGGCTGCAGCAGGGGAGGTTCAGTTTGGACATCAGGAAGAATTTCTTCATGCACAGGTTTGTTAAATGCTAAATAGACTGCCCAGGGAAGTGGTGGAGTCACCATCCCGGAAAGTGTTCAAGAAATAATTGAAGGTGGCACTCAGTGTTACGGAGTAAGTTGACAAGGTGGAGATTGGTCAAAAGTTGGATTCAATGATTTTGGAGGTCTTTTCCAACCTAAATGATTTAAATTAGTTGGTATTTGAACAAGTGGTTTCACCTGGTGTAAGCTCAGTGTAATCACTGTGTGGTGTCAGACCTTGTAGCACAAAAGCCCCCTTCTCAGCTGCAAACACAATCGTGGCAGTTCTGCAGAGGACCTGCACCCCAGCACTGTGCATAATGGGAAACTCTGTGTGGTGTGATGTGGTGATGGACTTTGCTCCTGTCCCTTCAAGAAAATAGGACACTCCATGCTTATCTTTGAGTTTTGTGTTGTTGTAAAATACTGACCTTAGCTAGCATTATGTTGCTTGGATAATGCAGGGTTTTCTGCTCAGAAATAAAAAAAAAAAAAAAATTGGTCAGGACCAAATACAAATTGCTTACCTGGCCCTCACAGGATGTTATACTTATTTCTGATTTAAAGAATAAATGCATATGAAAATGCCAAAGGCACTCACATAAAATAGAGCAATTAGGTGCTTCAGCTAAGATCTCAGCTGCCCTCAAAACCAGCTCATGGGCAGGAGGATGCCAATATCCAGTTGCAGTCAGGATACGAGCAACAAAGAGCAGTTTTAACCTAGGGCATTCTGAGCAAATGCAAGAAATTGAGACGAGGTCCCTGATACATAGAGTTTTTGGTGTGCATCCTCCATCTACTACAAGCAAGCTACTGCCACACTTTTCTCCGTGGCATTCAAAGGTTCAAGTCTCCAGATACTATAATCCCAGCAGCTACATACCTAACAGCACCACCCAGAAAGGGATATCTGAAATCCCTAAGCACCATTGTAGGAGAAAGCTGGTGTGCAGTGAGTCCTTAGAAATTAGGACCAAAAAGTTTTGCAACACTCTCTCCTGTCCCCAAGAGATGGAAGGGTACAAAGGTACAAGTATGAACACTGCTGTAGAGTCACATCAAAAGCTGCCCCAACCTGAGCCATATAGGAATGGATGGTTGGGGAAAGCAGCCACATGTGGTGGCAGCTGCATCAGTGGATCTTTGCAGCTGCTCACAAAAACAGCTGCATTGTGACCATGCTGGTCCAGGTGGCCTATCTCAGCTGATCCTGGTCAATGTGGGACTGATAAGACTCTGGAATTTTTTTCTCCAGGCATTTTCAAAGCCCACATCTACCAAATTATTTTGAGTTGGGCAAAACAAAGTACTGGATGTACTTTGGATGGCAGTCCTGTGATAGTAACAGGATGAATTAAATGACCCAATAAATCTTCTCTATCTCTAATCTCTGTGATTACCTGAGATATGAGAGATAGGGTTTTTAGAACCAATAATATTCATAAACTAAATATCTTTCATCCAGGAGAGAACGACAAAAAATGAAAAGTGTGCTAAAAACCAATCTCTGTGTTCATAAATCAATTCATTCAGAAGATTTTTTTTTCTTTTCCCAGGCATTTGGGTAGAAGTATCTCATGAGAAAAGGCTTTAAGAAATGCCCTGGGCAATGGAGAAATCCAAAAAGCACTTTGCTGCTTCACTGACATGTTTAACATAAAAGAAATTTAAACGTGATCATTTTTCAGCTCAACAGTTTTTGACTTTGTAATGAATAAAAATTTGAGCAAAGACGAAGAGGAAGGAGAAGAAGAAAGAAACACCACACTAAAAAGCAATCCAGTCAGAAGTCTTGTGTATTGATGGAATAGCCAAGGACATTCACGAGGTATATTTTTTCAAAGACTATGTCTAGATTTAATATTAATGTTAAGCTATTAGTTTTGGGTTGTGCGTGGGTTTGTTTTAAATTAAAATAATTCTCAACAGACAAAGATGAATACAGGTTATGACAAAAATCATTTCTCCCTGCATATGATGCTCTCCACATTAAACACCCAGCTGTGTCTGCTTTGCTGAAACTACATACTGTGTTTGCTGATGAAACTTGAATACTGAACCATGTAGGTGAGGCACTGGCTATTGCATTTTGCCATAATAAATAATTTTAAAATTAATAATCATTGTTTGTTTTAAACTTCCCAAAGTTAATATTTTTTGGTCACCTCACACTGAGTCTGTTTTTTTGGAGATGATTCCTCCAGTTCATTGGTGAAGACAGACTGGAGCTCTCAGGCTCTATCCCTCTCTTCTTCCCAGTTCTCCTTTTCTTCTATCAGAAGCATCCTGCTGAGGACCCAACCCACCCCAAGCCCAGCATGGAGAGTGGCACAAAAAACATTACTTTGACCATCAGAAGGCATTAGTAACCTACTGCTTACAGACTTGGCTTACCATCAAATGGCTCTCACAGGTCTAAAACTAGGCACTGTAACAAATGCCAGCTTAGTCATGTTTCATTTCTTCTCTTTAACAGTCCTGATCATTATTTTTCTTACAGTGAGGTAATTAAGTGTATCTGTCATGTATTTGACTTTTAAGGTTACAGCCATTTGGTGAAACATTAAATGAAAACTGCGGTGATTCAGAGTTGTTGAGTTTCTAACATAACATTAATCCTCACTCAGCCTTTTATGCATCATTCACACACACATGCGCTCTCACTCCCCCTGCTTGATTTTTCAAAACCTTTCCTTTATGGCAGTCATTATTTTAAAGGGGCAACAACAGAATGCTTCTGTCTCTTTGCAAAACACATGGACACCTGGTCCTCATCTCCAGCAGGCTACGGAGAGTTTCATGGAAAAAAAATCTGGACTTTCCAGTCAAGGCACTCTTTCTTTACACTACAGGTACCAGACATAGGGAAAGGCCTTATGAAAACTACCTGTGATGTCTCTTCTTCAACATAGAGGCTGTATTGGAGACAAAATAATTCCCAAATATAGAGTCAAGCTGAGTCTAAGGCCAGCTAAACTGTTCACAAGGACTGGGACACCGGCAATGTTTTTAGTGCCGGAGGGACTCATCTTGGTGATGGAAAACAATAGTAGACATTTAGGGTGCCTCAACTCTGCTGTCACAAAGGTCAAAACCTGACTCACTGGGGAGGAGAATTAAGCCAGCAGCAACTGCTTTGACAAATTCACCAAGAGTGCTGCCACGTGTTTTCCACACTCCTATCAGTGTAGGGAGAGCAGAATTTTATTCCTTGTTCTGGATAATTTGTTGTTACTTTCTCTGGAACTGCCTCACTGCTTCATAAATCACAAGCCACCAGCAGTGGTCACTAAGGTTATTTTCATAGCGTCATTCACAACACACTTTCTAAAACTCGGTGGTTTATACTCTGTCATCCATAGAGCTTGGAAAGTGAGAGGACTATTTCTACAGAGTCAGAGAAAAGTAAATAAGAAAAACAATCTTATTTTCAGTAGGTTTAAATTTGCTACGCTTGCATCCTCCTGCCAGGGAATGGTTGCAGATAAAAAGTTGGAATATACACATTTAGAGTGTAGAAAGCTTTTAGTAAATAGAAGGAAAACACCTTTTACCCACTAAGGATGCATTCAATTGGTTAAATGTAGGTTTCTTTGCTTAAATACTCCGTTCTAGACTGATTTCACAAGGATCCTGTTGGAGTAGGTGGATATCCAGGCAAGAGAGTGAGCAGAGTCTGTGGGTGGGCACCTCCTCTGAAAACAGGCATCTGTAACACTGGTGTAGGTGCCCATTTCTCTTACTGATTGTAAAAGAAGCCCAGGATGATACTGTAAATGTCTGAAGCTATGTGACAATAAATCCAGCTGATTTATTAAACCCAAGCAGTTGAGGATGGCAGGGCTCAAGAGCCAGCTCTTCCCTCCCACCCTGAGCAGTGCATGATCCCCAAGCACCAAGCTGAATTAAAGTCAGCATTCTGGGGCTGAGAAGGCCTCCTTGCCTGTCCAGTGTGTTCATTGCTCATTCTGAGAGCCTTCATCTGCACAGTGCAAGCTGCCCTCGGCATAAATAAACAGGCTCGTCTCATCAGAGAACAAAGGAAAGACAAACACACACACAAAGCTGAACCATCATTCTGTCACCAGGCCTTCTGTAATAGTATCAATATTTTAAACATCCACCTTGGCTGCCTTCTTTGTTTTCTCAAAGTAAACATAATATTTTTCTTTTTAATTTTCCAAAAATACCCTGTGGGTTCAGATACGTCTGCTGACTGTGTACAAACTGAAAGAAAGAAGAGAACAACACTATGAAAAGGAGTTTGATATCCACAGAAAAGGTTCTGCACAGCTCCAGAGGCTGTTGACAGGCTGTGTTCAAAAGATGGTTGGAGTAAAAAGAGGAGCAAGGAGGAGTTTGCAATGTCTGGAGTTTCAGCTGAAATTAATCTTTAAACCCAGCTTGTCATGGAGTTTGTTGGGCACAGAAGGGATCAGCCAAGGCTGTTGTTCTTCTCTCACCTTGTATATCACTGCCAAATCCACGCTTTTGGGGTAGATGTTAGCTACTAATAGTTAGTAATGACAAAGAGCTCAGCTGCAGGATGTAGCAGACCATGCAAACCCTATCCTCCAGCAGACGGGACAGACCACTGATGCACCAAGGACAGGAATGGCTGAGTTGGCACACAGAGATGAGTTCTGCCAACTGCTCATTTTTCTCTCAGCCCTGTCCCCCTTTTTAGGCAAAGGAGCCCAAATGCAACATGATTGACTGGATGGCTGCTTGTTAATGACATCCCAGAACAACTTCTCAGACATTTTGATCAGCCCTGGAGGCATGAACCACTTTTGAAAGGCTGCAATGTCCTTCCCTTTCTTTCTCAGCAAATTCCTCTGGGTTCTGGTCTAGACCAGCTGGAGGTTAATGCACAAGTCTTTAGCCACTGTTCCCCGCTGCTCAGAAGGAACCAGACTGAAGATGGGAATCAGCTTCTGCAAAAGAACCTGACAGGGAGGCAGCAAAATCCTTCCTATTCCCATCCTCTTATGCACAGTCATCAACTGGCCAGTGATGATATGTTACAGTAAATAAATGCTGGGTGCTTGTCTGGAGAAAGACATGGGAGCAATTGCAATGCATCTAATCAACCCACAGAACAAAAACCCTTTGTTCTAGCTAATGTGCAGATTAAGTACCTTCCTCCTCCAAGCACATTAAAGTACTCTAAAAAGTGGAGAGCACTGATTTAATAATTTAATAAGCACTATTGCAGGCATTTCTGGTAGCTTGGGTCCTTACTGTAATCTGCACACGATTTGGAAGGATCCATGCCCCCACTTATCCCCTGCCCATGCCCTAAGAAGTGCAGGTCCCACACTCTCTCTCCCTTTGTAGTAGATGATTAGGAAAAAAAAAAACAAAACAATGTTCCCTATGGGAGCAAAGCAGAAGACTAGACCAGGGCTGGTGCTGCTGCCTAGGAAAGGTACAACCAGCCCTGCTTCAGGCAGAGAGGGAGGCTTAGAAGAGCTGCGCTCTGAAGAAACAGAGCAATTATTGAGATGGGAAAATGAGACACAGCCTACTTCTGCCCATCCATGTGCAGCTTCCACAGCCTACCCACTAGTTCTTTTATATCTACAATAACAATGCAGTTTTGTAGGAAAACACAGTTTCTGGCACATCTTATGAGTTGGAAGAATTATCAGTCATGAGCCACAGCAAGGTATGGGGCAGGTAGATCTGCAGCATTGTGACTGGTCCTGATGGCAGATAAAAGAACATAATGACTTTTTAGGAGCAGGCGAGTCTCTCTGTGACCCACATAGCAGGGAGAGAAAAGACATAAACACTATTGCAAAGACTTATGGGAAGTACCAAAAAGAAAAAACAAAAAGGAAAAAATTCGATCCCTGGTGCTCTTGTTTCTGATTTCATCCATTTAGAGTTTGCATGATTTGCCTATAGAAGTAATAGTGAGATCAGAAGTTCTGATAACGGCCAACCTCCCTTCTTTTGGCTTCCTCTTGCATACCTAATGTCAGAGTTTGGACTTCATCAGGGGAAATTCTGGTTATTAGAGGCCCCAGTGTGGACCTGTCCCAACATTTCTCCAGAAACTGGTCAGTGGAACTCTGTTGTGCACCATAACTCTGCTACCTGATCCCATTGTGCAGCTGTATTTACACCTGTATTTGGATGCAAAATAGAGCAGCATTGATCTAGACACAGGACTTAGGAAAAAAAGGCTGCTGTCTGCCTTTGGCCATGGTTGTTTGTCAAACCAGAGACAATACCCATGAAGGTTAAAATTAGCTATGCTCAGATATTTTTGTGATTAGACCATTAGAGCAGCACTAGAGGTTGTGATTATTGTATGCTGTTCAGGTGCAAATCTACTTTTCTATCTCTTTTCATATCCCCTTGCACAACACACATGCCCCTCTCTTCTCCCTGGTGTGACAAGACTGTCCTTAAATGACCTTTTTCTCATTTAGGCAAAAAGGATATTATTGTGGTTTTGCATTATTTAGTTGATCAGTGACATAACCAGAACTGCTGGATGGGCTTGGATCAGCCTTGGATCCTGGGAACATCACTCCCTGTTTTGGGAACAGGTAAAGAGTGCACAACACCTCTGCCAGCAGCAGGCAGGAAACATGAATGGCAGCTCAAAATAAGCTGCAGCAGGTATGAACTGTAACATCACTAAACTCAGCATGGGGTGACTTGGGCGCAGGCCAAAGTTCCTCCTCTGGCTCTAACCTTGCCAGCAAACCTCCCAATGACAGAAAATGCATCTGTTATCATTCCTATAACAAGCCTAATCCTCTGAACAGTCAGGTGTAACTGATGGAGATTGCCTTTCTCATTTGCTCAGTCTTGAGGCTTTCCCTGGAAGACGTCCAGGAAAATTCTTTAATGATAATTTTGCTTCCACTTCAGCTGCTCTTTATGAACTAGGCCGATGAGTGGGCCCTCCCTTTTTAAGTCCCCCTGGAAGAGCACATATTTGATACTGAAGAGAATAGTGCATAATAAAAAAGAGCCATTACCAAAGACTCCATTCCTGTCAAAATTTTGAAGATGCAGAGTGATAAAAAGCTCTGCAAGGGTCTTCACCACTTTTAAGCAAAGTACACAATCACACAATCTTATCTGGAACCAAAACAAGAAATAGATACATTTAAAAGAACAATTTCTATAATCTCACCTGTAAACTTTGTGGACTTAATAACAAAACTGTACAAAGATTATAAGAGGGGGGCTCATCCATTCAGTAAATGACGCATACATGAAACATTAAATCTTTGAGTTTGCTGGGCCCTTTAAATTAAGTTTAACTGCAGCTTAAAAGAAAACAGCAAAAGAAAAAGAACAACAGCAACAAAAAACCAACGAATAAACTGAAAAAAAACCCCACACTCACAACACCTAAAGTGTTAGGTTAGGTACCAGATCCAAGGAAAGGGAGAAAACTTTTAGATAAAAATGCACGGAGAAACTTCTGTTTGAAAAGGTCTCTCTACAGGAATTGACAGTTCACATAAAGTAGTGTATTAGGAATATTAATTAAAGGTAAGGCGAGTGCAGGTCTTTGCACACATTTTGCTTACTGCACAAAAAGTAACTAAAATGGCATAATACATGGTCATAGCCACATAGTGTTAATGCCATCACTGTAACCCGACTGTGCCCATATCAACAGAATGTTTACAACTTACTCCCTTAAAGACATTTATTTATAGAGTTACCAAGAATTTATCTGCTGCCTTCTCTGTCTGTGGAGTCAGTTGAATAGATGTGAGTGTAGTATTTTCTTCTTTGCAGAGTTTGATACAAGGGAGAGAATTATTTTTTTCCAGAAAACTGCTTTATAGTCTTATATGAGACTTATGATATGAGAATTATAATAATAATGGAGAAAGACAGAAAGATGGTGACATAGAGGAAAGTTGGAAAAAATTAGGAACAAGTTTATGTTCTTCCCTAACTTAAGCAGTGTTATGAGAAAAAAAAATCTCACCAGTGGTTTTGGCTTGATACTATTACAAACATTATTTCCTGGGCATATGAATAAACATCTCATGTCACAGGTCATCATGATTTTTCACTGCTTTTGTGTTCATAAACCTAGAAAAGGTGGAAAATACCCCATCACCACACACTCACCAAATCCAGAGAAGTGACAAATATAAGGAACCTGGATTTCTTTTTGTACATGGCACTGCTCTGCCTGTGATAGGATGTTAAACCAAGGTTGGGCATGACTTTTTTCTAGTCTCTCACTAAAAGTAATAATTTGATCGGGTTTTGGACAATAGTCCATTTAATCCCCTAGAGATTGAAAGCTGCTTGAGGCATTGGCTTCTATTGAGCATTAGTAAACAAAGCTGAGACTCTGAACATGCTCTTAGAAAAGTTAAATTATCTCTGTGTATCAGATTAATGTTAAACAAGCATTGCCCGCGTTCAGGGTCCTGCCATGGTGGGTCTGAGAAGAACACATCCCCCACACACCCCCTTAAACAATAAATTGCCTTTCCAGGTCATTCATAACTGCCGGTCTGAAATTTGCTTTTTGTTTGCAATGTTTTTTCAACTTATAATTATTTACATATTACTCTGCTAATTTTAAACCAAATGCTTTGGGATTATTCCTGTTTATCCACTGAGCTTTAAGTTGTGAATAATGACATTTGCAGGCTCTTTTCATTAATCATAAAGCCATTAATGTGTTTTCATTTAATCAGAGGTAGAGAAGAGCCGTGCATGATCACACAGGACTAAACACTAGTGTTTGAAGGAAAATGCTGAGCATTTTGAGCTTTGTGAAAAAAAATTGGCATTGACAGCTGGTGCTTTATAGAGCTAAACCCTTTCACAGTGTTACAGGTAAGATAACTACTTGCTACCAGCTGGGAAAGTCTATGTGTAAAAATAAGCTTCATAGATGGCCTTATGCTGTTGTCTATTCACCAAACACCCTGCAATAAATTTGCTGTCACCAGGGTTTATATAGAAACTTCTAAGTGAAATGCAAAAAAATTTAATTGATTCAACAGAGAAAGAACTTGTGTGTCAGTCTAAGTCATATTTTGGCATTCTTACATTTAATGCATTTGAAATTAGACATAAAGTATAAAACATACAGTGCAGCTAGAAACTTCAAGTTTCATCATGCCTATGAGCTTTCTTGGAAAAGTCATTGCTCAATGTGGAAGAACAGAGAGTTTAATTCAGTAAAAATTCCAACTTGAATAACTTAGGGTTAGTACTTGGCAATGTCATTAGTGGGCTTTTTTCCTTCTTTTTCAGAATAGGAAGCCAGTTCTTCCTTCTCTAGTCGATGCAGGTAGTGCTCAGAGCAGGGTGGATGAGCATTAACTATCTCATTGTGGCTGTCTAACTCAATACATATTGATTTGTGGGTCCTGTGACCTAAAAAAAGACAAACTATATTAAACTTTGAAATAATGTTAAATAAGGCTGGGCTTCACCAAGTTAGATGATAGAAAGCACATCCCAATAGCACCGTTGTGGTAGAAATGTTAAAAGGCATTGGCATCTGGAAACCGTAACTTATTGACAATGATGTTCCTTTGGCTAGTTTGATCTCCAGCCAAGCTGGATGTACTTCTGCTGGTGTAGAAGTCATCACAGCCACATCAATCCTGCCCAGTTTAGACAGAGCTAGGTTCAGTGGTAAATGCTAAAGACATCTCAAGAGCCTGTGACCAAGACTATTGACTGGTCTTTAAAAGAATTATCTCCCGCACTGCAGCGGAGTTCACAAATGGCATTTTACAAATCTATGCATTCCTTTTCTGTGTCTCTACCCAAGGGGTAAAGGCTTTGACCACCCCTGATGTCCACATGGGGATCTATCACTCCATAGTGATAGATCTGGCATACAGACAGGCCTAGGTTTCTGTGAGGCAGAGAAGGCCAGTGTATGCATCTTCTCCTGGTTCTGTGTCATGATGCAATGAAGGCATGTATCTGGACCTGGAAGATGAGAAGTTCCCTAGTTCTTCTGGGATGGTAATGTCAAAATAAGTTACCCCAAGCGATCTCCACTGAGCTGGTTGAAAATCTCACTCAGTGAAATTATTGAACCATGCAGGTGAGGACAGCAAAAAGAGGAGTGACTCTCCTTTTCAGTGGCAGTCTTTGTTTAAGTCAGCCAAGAAACCCCATTATACCTTTACCATCCACATCTCTCAGCCATTCATTTTGTTCCATACACTGGTTTCCTGTACTCAAGCACACTGTTCTTCCCAGATCACCATATGCACTGTCCCACTTTATAACCAGAACATAATGGAAATGTTCATAGCCAGTGCTCTTGCTGCAAGTTACACCAGTGGCACCAAGGACAGGATGTGGCCATTCACTGTGACATTGTCTGTGAGGCAATCAGCAAGAGCCTGGCTCTATTCATTTGTTTTGATTTTTGCAGGTGACACGGTGCTTCTTCATGTCTTTGTTTGGATGCTAAATTATTTGCTTTAGTGTGACACATTCAGGTGAAAAATACCAGCTAATAATGCATTAAAATGATCATTTTAACTTCAGTAAAAATAGATGTGCTGTTAGGTGCAGTATTTACTGGCAAGACATAACTGACCTAGTCTACCTGGTAAAGAATCTTATCTTTTGAAGTCAGGTATATTTAGAGTTTCTGATGGAAACAGAGCACTGATAATTACATAAGAGTTTATTGCGGATATTTTATTACAGCATTAAAATAAATGCCTTGTTTAACTCTGTCACCATGACAAGCCAACACAAATTCATCTAAGAAGTCACATGCAGAAGAACTGGTTTCCCCTGTGTGAAGCACTTGGCATTTGTACCCTCCCTTCGAGCCTATGAAAATTTTCACTTTTTAGTGCTGTATAGAGAATTCCAAGTAAAAATACATTTGCTGAGATGTGTTTCTATTGCTTTAGAGTCTATTGGACCCATTTCCTTCTGTTCCAGAACAGTGCAAACCTACCTGAACTACTCTGGGCTCCCCTCTATAGCCACTTGTCGTGGGTTTAACAGCCACCCTGGGCTGAAATATTCAAGTCCAGGTGGATTTCCGGAGCAGAGAATGACATATTTAAGAAAACGGAAGAGAAAGGGGATTGTGCAGTAGAAATTAATCAGCCATGTAGGAGGAGACAGCAGGCCTCCCCAAGTGCAGGGCTAGGCCCCTCTCCCCCAGCCCTGGGCCGGGATGGGTGTAGCACCGAAGTCCCGCTGGCCAGGACATGTAACAGAGTGGAGAAGAAACTCCAGAGAGAAACTGCCCGCCTTAAATGTGCTGCAAAAGGAATTCCAGCCCAGTGGAGAGCAGAGGAGAATGTGAGATAACATGAAGCCTGCAAGGTCAGTGTAGCAGGAGAGCAGAG
Organism: Pachyramphus minor; assembly: GCA_013397135.1. Lineage (NCBI taxonomy): Eukaryota > Metazoa > Chordata > Aves > Passeriformes > Tyrannidae > Pachyramphus > Pachyramphus minor. The sequence continues at coordinate 12,436 of VYXB01002323.1, read as the reverse complement.
GAGTGGGGGGAGCACTCTCCCCCCTCTCCCTCCAGCAGGGGAAAGACTGAAAGACTGAAAGCNGCTGAAGACTATGGTAAAGCAAGTTGTCCCCTTGCAACCCATAGAATGGACCCCACAGGAAAGGGGGAAAGGACTCAAAAGCCATTATCCCCCATAACTGTGGTTATGGCAGACCATGGTGCAGCAAATGTCCCCTTGCAGTCCATGGAAGACCTCATGGAACCCAGATGTGCCCTCCTGGCCTCCAGTCCTGCCCAGAATGGAGGAGGGACACGCCCAACCCTGAGGTTGATGTGCAGCAGAGAGAAGAGAGAGAGAGAGAGAGATTTCCAGCTATGACAAATTGGAGCTGTTGCCTTAAAGATAATAGAAGAGAAACTTTACAGTGCTGCAGAATTTCTTCAGAAAGAAGAGGTTCTCTCCTCCTGGACTGATAGAGGGGGGAGAGATGCTTTTGTAAATACCTAACATTTTCTTCATAAGATAAGCAAGCTTAATTAGAATTGTTGTATATATTATTCTTTAGTCTTTATCTTGTTAGTAATAAATCTTAATATTATTCCCCCACATCAAGCCTCTCTTTTGTCTGCATAAAACCACTCTTAAGTTGCAGCAAGTGCGTGGAGGAGAGTTTGAAAGAATTGGTCCCCAGTAAACCCACGACACCACTGTACCCCAGTGCCCACTTCAGGGTTAGCAGAGAGTTTACTGAGGTTTATTAATGCAAACAAATGAAGACATTATCCCTAGATGGTGGGGAGGGCCAGCTGTCTGATAGCTGGGGTTATGATTGGTTTGTGGAGCACTGTTTTAACAGTCCTATTTTCCTATATGCTTATCTCTCCATCTCATAAATATTTCTAGAATAATTCTGACCATGCTATGAAGCCTTTGGAACAAGACTATACTTTTGCTGCATTGCTTCAGTTCCTAAACCTGCAGGACCATGGTCCCGCAGATCAATTAGGACTTGGACACAAGCCCATGCTTGCCAGTGCTGGTGGAATCCTGGTACAGTTTTCACTTGTGACATCTCCCAGCCTACATCCACAGGGCAGTATGTCAGCAGTATCAGTCTCCTGAGGGATCATACAGGTCAGTGAGTGGTCCCAAAAAGCAGTATGGAGGAAGCCACCGTCTTGAGGGCAATGGTTATATAGACACAAGCACCAGCTGGCTTCAGGGACAGAGCATGTGCCCTGGCATGATTCCTTTATTATGTGGGTAAGCCCGTGAGATCATGGGAGAATAACTCCAGGCCGTTTAGAGTGGCTCAGACAGTGGAGCACCTACTGCTCTCATTGGGAGTTTATTTCCCCCAAAGGAAGCACCATCAGGGTCCATTCCCTGTCCACCATAAATTGGCCAACCCCAACTGTGGAAAAGAAGGGAAGAACTCCTTCAGTCTCTTCACTTGCCCACTTCTGGCTTTATATTCCCTGCATATGAGTGTCTCACTCTCTCACCCTTCCTTCCACATCCTGTTCCTGCCCTGTTGCCAGAGAGCATGTCTTCCACAACTGGGGAGCCTTGAGCCATTCCTGGCAAGGAGCAATCCTCAAGTCTGATTTAGGAAGGACCACGGAGTGCCCTGTGTTCATTGGTTCCACCTGGAGACCTCAGGGGTAGTCTGCTTTTAGACCTGTATGGCCAGAATTTTATTGAATTCAACATCTTGAGCCATATCTATGATTAATTTTTCCAATCAGTCTCTTTAAATCTCTGGTTTACTTCTATTTTGCTTCGTTGTTCCCACACTGACATGTGCAAGTCACAATTATTGCTCATAACTTGTACATAAGAATGTCCAAGGACAGAAAGTCAGGATATCTCTGAAAGATTTGCCAGGAGTTATGAACAATCTTTTTCTTTCTTCTTTTTTCCTCTTCCCCTCCACCCCTTTTTCTTCTCCAGTTTTTCTCTCCAAAACAGCTAGAATGGTAGGAACAATTTTATATTGATGTACAGTGTTTGGTGCATGTTCAGTGAAAGTTTAGTGGTGTTCTTTGAAAAATTTTAACCTCAAGAGGATCTGTGAAAAGTTGTGCTGAAGGGAACAACTATCAAAGACCAACCCATGAGCTGGCAGTGCAGAAGCATAAAAAGAGCTTGTAGGAGCAAATTATCTCCACTTTTGTACTGAGGTATTTAGCTTACAACATTATGGTCCCTGACAACAACAGACGACAGGAATTCAAAAGAAAGTGAAGCATCCACCTTCTTCCAGTCTGCTTTCACCGGTTTTACAAACTAGAATATCAAACAAGAAAAAAAGGACACTATCAAGGAAACATTCCTTGACACTTGCAAGGGCATGTGAATGTTAATAATGCCTGACACCAACCTTCTGACATATCAGCTGGCAGTGGCTGAGTGTAATAGTCAGGTAAAAAGATAAAAAGGAACAAGAGTTTAAGAGAGATGGATTTTTTTTTTTTTTAAAGTTACATTAAATGAATCCTCTTCACTGGAGATGGGTAGCTCTCAAAAATATTTTCTAAAAAGAACTTTCCTTTCAGTCCTCCATGGGATATTTCCTATCTTTTGGTAGATCAAATGATATTTTCTCTCACTCTTGCCAAAACCATGTAATAGCAAAGGAAAGAATCCCCCAGGCTTAAAGAATTCAAGGAGGTTTTTTTAATCTGAGTTCCCAAATTCCCCAATGTCCAAGAACTCTCAAACTTTTATTTTCTAAGCAAGTCTCAAAAAGTAGAAAAGAATTGGACATGGAAAAATCCTACCCCTACGTCTGGAGTGGGATGTGATCATATTGTGGTAAGTCTCCAGATTATCTGAACATCTGCAAATGATCTTTTAGAAACCATTTGACACCTTGGCAAATCCATATGCAAATAAATATATGATCTGAATTTTAACAGTGTGTTTGAGGCAAGAACGGGGCAGGCTGGGAAAAAGAGCTCATCCCACAGTGTTTTCTCTTCCAGAAAAGCTTAGATTGGACCTGCTTATTTCCATTCCTGGTTTAAGTGACTCAGGTCATGCCAAGATCTGTCCCCTGTGGGAACACTTCCCAAAGTTACCTCTACCATGTTAGGAGGTTTCTCCTGGTAGTCAGAGAAGGCTGTCCTCTCACTTTGAGCAGTTCCACTCCCTTACTCATGCAATATAACATGAATTAACTTCAGAAAGTCCTGTCCTTCTCATGGTCACTGTGGAAGGAGACACTCCATTGTGGAGTGGAGCCAGATAATCAGTGTGGACCATTTACCATCCACAAAGCATCCAAATTGCAACTGTGTTGTGTGCTTTTATCTGGGTCATGCAGGTCAGAGACTTCTAAGATATTTATAGAAAGGTAAGATAGGTACTTATTCCTAAATTCTCTAAATCACCTGGCACTCATGGAAATAAAAGAAAAGCAGCCATCAAGGTGCTTTGCAAAGCCCATTCAATACCAATGTGCACAAGTGTTTTTTAATATCTAAGCTGCATATTTTCTTACTCACAGACAAAATATGTGTAGTTATTTTAAATGAGAAAGGCAAAACTTAGTGAAAAATTATTTCCCTTTTTTTTATAAACAGCAGAGCCTCTTGTTTCTTAACATCTCTCTAGGCCAGAAGGAGACAAAGGAACTGGTGCACAACACTTCCCTTTTCCCACCCAAATCTGTGAATTCAGGGAAAATTTGACAAAAGACAAAAGGTGGATAAAAAAGAGGCCAACCACATTCTCCTTGTGACATATTCTGATATTTTTCTTCAGGTGGCTCAGAGAACATCTGTCCTCATCCTGAAGGCCTTCCTCCCAACACCCAGCACTGATGAAGGACATGGAGTTGGAAACCTACACCCACACAAGTAATGTGCCACATCAGTAACGTGCAGTGGAGTGTGGTTGCTGTCTCCCTGCTTTAAATGTTTCCTCTAGCAGAGGACTTGTTAAGTACCTTTTCTCCTTTGCTATAAACTTTGTCCCAGGTACCATAGGAAAGCAACTGCTGCCCATACTACAGAAAAAACCTACACACTTTCCTGCCCTCAGGCAAGCAAACCTAGGAGAAAAGATCCCTTCTGGACCCTCATTGCAAACAAAACAAAATAATAGGGGGGAAAAAGACTGATGTCATTTTATTGCCTTTACTTTGCACTACATATTCTGATATTTTTCTCATCACGTTTCTAACCATGACCATTCTCCATTCTTTTTTCCTCCCAGAAGCCAAACTGCACCTTAAAAATGGGGAACATAAATCTTTTCTGTCCCCCGAGACAGCTAGGAGATGTCCCAAAACAAGGGGTTAATGTGTCATAAACATAATGTTCATGGACAGCAAATAAATAAGGTTTTTGGTTTGATTTTCTAAGTGGAAGTCTTGGATCAAAACTACCTCTATTCATCTGAAATGTAACGATTAAAAATTCCTCTGAAAACAAAATGGACCACCTCCTTTGGAGAATTAAATCTTTTGCACCATTGAAGTTGTTAAGAAAAAAAGTATTTGATTTTCAGCAGCCTGATGAGATCTGCCTGCCTCATGCTCACACTAACCACCAAAACCACCAGTGGCCAGTGTGACTGCAAAGGCCAGGGTACTAATTTATTGCCAGAAAGTAATGTAACATGGTCTGAGCTATTTCCCTTCTCCTGGTTCCTTAACTGATGTGGACAAGGGTATATTGTTGTTCTGCATCATGACAATGACCTGGGAGACCTCTCCCTTGTGTTCTGAGGACAGCTAACTGGGAAAGGTCCTCACCTTCATTCCTCCTTCTGCCTTGCAATAAGTTCTTATTCAGAAAAAATGACCATTATTTTGAGTAGGAACCTTGTATAATAAAATGTACTTTGGCACCACCAGAAAAAATTCCTAAACAATACATGCACTAGAACTTGTGGTCAATGGGCTGGAAGAACATCCTTTGCTTTATGCACATGTTTAAGTGGTGATTTAAACAATGAGGGATTTAAGGGCTTGCATAAATTTGCTTAAGTCAGGTCTTCAGCTTGCAAAATTATTTTTTATGAAGTTTGATAAATCTTCAGTTTTTCTCTTGCAAAGTGAACACTACTTTTTTTCATGTAAAAATATGTTAAAAGAAACCAAAGCAAACAAACAGGAAAAAAAATCCCCCAAAGATTCAACCAAGCTTGCAGTGCTGTTCCAGATAAATAAGCTCAGATGTAACATTATGCAGATCACTTCGGCTGAGATCAGCTTTCAGGTGTTACAGTGGTGAACAACAGCATAATTTACAACTGGATAAAATTCTATAAGCCTCTGTAGGGCAGGGAAGGATGTAAGAGAAGCAGAATGTTTGTAAGATTCCCATTCAGGGCTTCACTTCACCTCTTTGACTTTGCCAGATGTCCCTCTGACACCGCCAAAAGCTCTGGATACGCAAAGAGCAAAGCATGCAGTCAAATGCATTATGTATTATTTGTTGGCAGTCTTTAAAGATGACTTAGTTTGTCTTTCCAGACATTTTCTGATTATTTTTCTGCTGCTTTAAGGGTGACTGTGTTCTGCTTGTCTACACCTTGTTTCCAGACTGCTCACACTTTTCAGGATGATATTTACCACTCTGTGTTTACCTTTAAAGAAAGAATCTGTTTCCAATATTTGTAGTTATTAATTCTTTCATCTCCTTCCCCACTTGTTTCATCTGCAGTGCACTGCTGCATGGTTTATATTCATTATTGTGCTATTATTTGCCTCAAATATGTTTTGCACTGTTGCATGAATTATTTTTGACAGCTGAACAAAGGCAAGATGTTAATCCAAGGAAGCAATCTGCAGAAAGTGCTATTAAACAAGAGTGGGAATGTCTGTGAAATGTACCCTATCCAAAGAGGAACAGAAAAAATTGGGAATCATCAGTCTGTGGATATCATCACACTGATGAAGCCAAGAACACTGGGAAGTCATGGGTTAGTATTGTGGTGTAAGCCCACATGGAAATTAAGCACCCCCCTCTCTTCTGCCCCTACCCTGTGTTGTGGTGTTTCCGCCCGGTTAATTTATTCAAACTCCCTCCGTTTACACAATTACTGTAAGTTGAGACATAGGCTTGAGGTAAGGGAATAATATTAACATTTATTACTAGTAAGATAAAAACTAAGGAATAATATATACTACAACAGTTCTAAAGAAGCTTGCTTATCTCATGAAGAGAATGTTAGGTTATTATTTATATAGTTTGGTTGGTCTTAGGTCTTACAGTTTCTAATCCTCTGCCCTGGGAAGGGAAGGGAGGGGGGAAGGCTCCCCCCACTGTGGGCCTGGGCATCTGGCTGGGTACCAGTCCCAACCATCACATTTCTCCCCGCTTTTATCAGTCCAGGAGGAGGACAGTTTCTTCTTTTTGAAGGACTTCAGTAGCACTGTAATGTTTCTTTTCTGTTATCTTTAGGACGACAGGTTCAGTGTGTCGTAGCTGGAGATTTCTTTCTCTCTCTCGGCCGCATTCCAACTTCAGGACTGGACCTGCCCCTCCTCCATTTGANGTAAGGGAATAATATTAAGATTTATTATATATATATATATATATGATAACGGAAAATAATAATAATGATAATACAAAGGGAAAGAAAAAAACAAAAACAAAACCCAAAACAATAGATGCACCATACAATTGTTCACCACCTGCTGATTGGTGCCAGGGTCCCCCTTCCTGAACCCAGATTGGCCCCTTCCAGGTAACTCCCTCAGTTTGTATACTGGGAATGACATTCTTGCTGTGGAGTATCCCTTTGGTCAGTTCAGATCACCTGTACCATCTATGCTCCCCCCAGTTTCTTTTATGTACATGTTCACTTTCAGAACATGAGACACCAAAAAAAAAAAAAAAAAAGGAAAAAAAAAAAACTTGTAGCAAATTTCCTTTCCAGAGATAGGCTCGTATGTTTTGGATGCTAATTATATGCCTACAGCACTCATCCTTGATAACAGACCTACCCATGGTTTATGTTTCATTCTCAAGTCCCTGATGTATCACTTAATAGGTTTCAGTTCTGGAACTGTAATCTTAAAACCCCACTTGCTCACAGGGCATGTAATAACATTCAAAAACCTCCATCATGCCAGAAAAGTTATCCTTTCTACCTCAGTGAACACAAAACTGCACTCTCTTTTAAGGTTCCTTAACTTTCAGCTGTTAAAACTGAAGTAGTCACTTACCAAAAGCACTTACATATATCACAGAAGTAATAAAAAGCTAATGTCTCTTCATTTATTTATCTTCTGAAAGATGGCCTGAGTGTTAGCTCACTCAGCACTGGGAGGTATGAATAACTCCCAAGTACAGATATAGATAAATTCATATATTATTCCTTATTACAGATGATCTTACATGAATGCAGTAGGGGCATTAGGGCTCACTGTGCAAATGGGAAAGGGCCAGGACTTTAGTCCTGCTGAAGAAAAGACAGTGTTCAAAAAGGCTGGAGGCAGCAGAGCAAAAACATCCTGATCCTACTCACAAATGAAGAAAACACCATCGTGTCACATGCCTTCTGTAGATCTGCAGCTGCCCATGCACCCTCTTCTCACATACTGTCTGTCAACAGATAATTGATTACAGCTCCTCAGTGTTGGCTCCTACTCAGGGTTCATTCAGATTTTTATGTGTGATCCTGTTTTCCCATTTCATAGTGTTAACAAATAATGATAGTGGTCAGACATCCATGTGATGTCAAGAAACTATGTAAAGATTTCACAGCAGAGACTGCAGAACAGCCAAAATGTTCACTGCATGTTGGTGACGTGTTTCTTCTCTTTGGTTTGGGAAAGCAACAAAGCAGGAGTTGGCCATGGATTCACTGTCGTCTGAGAGAGGGGAATGCTGTAGGACAACCAGAGATACCAAGCTCCCCTCTGTGAAGAAATGTTAACAATAGATTTGAGTAGCTGTTATTTTAATAGTTCAATCTATCTATCTATTTATTTATTTATTTATTTGAGATGTCTTACAGACTAGTGCAATATTCCAACCATCTCTCAGCTGTAGTTACAAGAACTTTAGAAAACAAAGCCTGTTGGTGTTGCTTTTTTTTTTTTTACTGATGAAATCCAGCTCACTGACTATTTTTCTAGTGGGTGATTATTTTGCCCTTGAGATTAAAGACTATTTCTTAATTACTCTGCAAGAAGTCACAATGCATCCTGAAGTTCCCTGGCCACTGTGTGCCATCCAGAGAGCTGCTCAGCAACTGCAGGCTGATTAAATAGCATTTTCTGATTTACTCTCTCTGGAAGCTGGCTGAAATTTTGGAGTTGTGAAAGATGTAAATCAGGGCAGGGGTTGTCAAAGTCTTTCCCATGCAATTTTCAGAGGCCTTAAAAGAACAGCTTGCCTACCCTTGCACAGACCTGCAGAGCACACCCTGGGGTGCTGGCAGTGCTGCTGAGGTAGTGGGTAATATTTTTCTTGCGGAGCTGTTCCTTAGCGCCAACAGAAATGACTCTTCACATCCTTACTCTTAAAGAGATGTTTGGAAGCAATAAAATGCTAATAATGGTCTCCTGAGCTGAAATCTCACACCAAGATGCTGGCTGTCCTCACATTTCCCAGGAATTTCAATTTCCTCTTTCCACCCCAGTGCCATTGTCCATCCCAATTTACCCTTCTTGGTCTACGCAGAATGATTGGAATGTCTGAGTTTAGTCACAGTTGCCTGGTGAGTTTTCTTGCATCTTTAGCACTGACTCAGGAGACTCTGGACAAGACAAACACCTTTTTAACTTGATGCTAGTAGAGAAACATTTCCTTCATCGCCATTCTAAGACTGCTTGGCCATTCTCCATCCTTTCTTCAGTGGGCTTATCCATCACATTCCCATCTTGATGAATTCCCCTTTAGCTCTCCAATCTCAGGACTGTGTTTATCCTATCTCAAATGCTATTAGAAGGTCACCTCCACATTACTCTGCAGAGGCACAACACCACCAGGCTCATTTCACAAGAAGGAGCGTTGTGCTGTTTTCTTTCTGTGTGAAGTATCAGCTCTTTGAGAACAAGACTCAGTCTGGATCTTCTAACTATACTCTCAACTGTGACTAGGAAATAGATTGCACTATTCTGTCACCAGAACACATCATAACATCTGTGGTCATATGAGGTGGTTTCATGAAAAGACGGCAAATAAAATGAAACAAGAAGTCTTTTCATACACAGCAACCTACTCTTTGATTCTGAGACTACAGAAGCATTTAATTTCAGCAATGCCAAAATGTTTTGCAGAGAAGAGGAAATAGTATATCAATTTATTTGATGACTCTGTTACACTGTAAAATATATATTGGCCTGTGATAGAGCAGTCTAGGCAAAATGAGTCTGGACATTATAGGCAGAATAAAGCAATATTTTCCTATTAAAGCAAAATGAGGGGGGAAAGTCACTTTGCTTTTTTCCTGTCACATTTTGTGAAAACACATTTTTTATACATTTCTATTCAAATAACTGTGATTATTTTTTTTTTTGGAAGCCTGTTGTATCCAAATTTTTTTATAAATCCTAATGATGATTATCTCATCTCATAGATCAGAAAAAATAAAGGAATCTTTTGACTAACTGTGCTCTACCTGTGGAGCATAAGGACTGGAACATGAATTAAACTATTTTCTAATGGAAAACAATCAGGGAAATATGAGGAAACCAAGAGCAATATGTTCTCTGGGATTCTTCTGCTGGGAAGACAGATTCCTGGGTAAAAGAAAAGCTGCAGTTTCTATTTGCCCATAGATGAAGCACTTCAAGAACTAGATAATTACCTAAAGTGGTCAGCTATTGAATTTTTCTGTTTCCCATTGGTACAAAAAGCAAGCACATACTTTTTGCCAGGCAGAACAGTAATCAATAAGTAATGGAGAAGTAATTTGTCTGATGACATCAACTGGATGCCAGTCCTTCAGCACCTCTATTAATAAATGTCATGTATCCATGCCAGGAGACTGGAGATGACATTGAGCTTTGAAGTCATGGTATTGACTACGAAATATTTCTAAATAATGTCTCAATCTATATTGCCAGTTTCTACATGAGATTCTAGATGAGATGTGCCTCTCATTTCCATTAGCTATAGTTCAGAGCAACTCCACTGGCTAACTCCAGCCTGCAATTAATGTTGCTGAAGGCAAGAATTTGGTTCACTGCGTTAGATCAGATGCAAGTTTAATGCTTTACAAATTTCTAGCAGGGCTCTCAGGGTGAATGAACATCTCTCTGCTGACACCAAATATCTCACCCTGGAGAACTACACGTCTAGGTCAATGTTCTCCAGAATGGATTGATCCAGTGATAGCTTTCACTTCCCTAAAGTAGATCATTCACTTTTTAAATGCAATTTAGGGGTGCAATTTTCAGCCTGGATTCTGTTGTACCCAGAGAGGAAAGACTTCGCAGGGCTCTGAAAAGGGGTGCAGTAGGATCAAACAATTAGCAGCCTCAGGGGCAGAGAAGACATTTCCCTACCTGGCAAACTAGAGTCCTGTGGTCCTTTCCTGCCAGCTTCCTCCTCATTGCATTGCTCCTCATCTGAGATCTTGGAGGCAACTTTGCCACTTGCAGGAGCAGTTGCAGTAGCTGTGATAGCTGTGAGCCATCTGCTTTCTCTCTTTTCCTCTGGAATAGACTGAACTTTACCTAATGTAGCTTGTATCTTCACTCCAGCCCTATGTGCCCGAATTTTCCTGGTTTTTCCTCTCAGTTTTACTCCACACTCACTGTTCTAGCCTTTTTTCTTCACTGAGATTTCTTCTAAAGCCTCTTGCATCTCACTACTTTGTTTTGGTTGTTCCTACACATTGTGATCACATACATGATTATGCTGTTTATTAGTGGTACTGTCTTTGAATTCAGGGGTGAAAACTGGGTCTTTCACTACCACTCAGGAGTCTGCAGTTGCAAATGAGTGGATTCATGCACCATCGACTTTGGGTCTTTGGGGCAGGCCCTGGATGCTGCAAAAAAGTCTCGTCCAATGACATTTATGCAATAGTGTATTCATAGAAAGCTCTTCCAAGATGCATAGGCATAGATTTAAATATAGTTCCTTGTAGGGAACTAAAACTCTTCTCATGGGTCCACTGGGGACAAATTCAGGGCTTCAAATTCAGAATGTGAAGACATGATTGCATCAAACCATGTATGACAACATCCACTAACAGTCTGTTACGCTCCAAAATCTGATGCAATTCAAAGTGAAGTGAGCAGATGTAACACAACATGCTCCCAGCACACTCCCAGAGTCTCAGAGGAGCCCTGCCTCTATTCATTTTGACTTGCAAAGCAATTAACTAATACAAATTAAGGAAAACAAGAGATAACTGTTAAATCTGGCTGTTAAAAGAACATTCTAACACAACTACCATAGTGTCAAATTTCTACAAGTATTTGCTCTGATAGTCCTGAGTACTGCTGGAGCTGCACACACATAGTACATAGTATTTTTTTAACATGTGTGAAAATATCAGATTCTTTTCTGAGACACTGCCCACTTTTCCAAAATACACTTGCATGACTGTTTATAGATAAGATACTGGGCATTAGTAAACAGAAATTATGCCTCATAGGTAAAGTAATCTGTGTGTTAGATGGCTGAACACCTGCACCAAAATGTCCCTTCTTTCAGTTTAGTGAAGTTTTGCTGCAGCTAGTAAAAGTAGCAGGCACTGGGTAGTTTTCAAATTCAGGCTGCTTTTATATCAAGGATATCTGGCACTCTCAACTGACTGGCTAAAATCCCATTGGCAAAGTCCCATAAGAAATGGAAAAAGACTGGCAGTTCTGGCATTTCCTAAATCCCTGGCCCAGCCTGAAAGTGACACTGCTGTCATTCCTTTCTGCTTGTTTCCTTAAACAGAGAGAGGGGTATTTTATTTTTTTCCTTTTAACCACCAAACTGAATGAAAAAAGGAGTTTCAGTGGGAGTGAAATGCAGCCTTAAGAAAGTGAAACTTCCTGCAGATTCATATCTAATAGATTGGGGGGGGGATGTTTTTTGTTTCTGCTGGAAAAAAAATGGAAGTATTTTAAAAATATTGAAGTTTTGTTTTCAAGTTTCACAAATAAATACTTTCTAACATGATGGAACATTTCATTTTAACAGCTTCCAAAATGAAGCTCTTGAGTTTGTCATTTTGATGTCACATTTTCAGTTTCAAAAGCGGAGGAAAAACAAGACTTTTACAGCCCACCCAAATGAAACTAAACATTTCAAAACAAATACTATGATTACAGTGTAAATAGAAGCCCACAGAAATAGACTCTATCACAACAGAAGAAGAGGCTGGAGAAGGAGGTCTACCAAGCCTGACAGCCTTCTCTGTGAGTCCGAGGTGTGAATAGAGTCATGAAGAGGTACTTAAAGGTGATCCATCTGCTGCTTACCCACCTTCTACTTGACCATCTCCACTTTCTGGAGGAAAAATCTCCACTTCCTCCATTTCCACTTACTCCATTGAATCTCTC
>VYXB01002322.1:504190-535940 GCA_013397135.1 Pachyramphus minor | reverse complement strand
AAAGGCTCACAATGGCTTTTACACCAATCCTTCAGCAGCACAGACCACAAAGTGTGTAAAACAGAGTCTAGGTCTGTTCCAAAGCTATCATCTCTCACTTATCTGACGTGAAAAAACAAAATAATGAACGCTCAGGAAACTGCATCTTTTCAGTTTGTTTGGTTCTGTCATGAAAGACAAAGAACAAAGAACACTACTGGTCTTCAAAAGTCTAGCAGAGATATCCTACCCAGCAGCTAAAGTAAACAAAACTGCATGAAGGAGAACAGAAATGTGGAAAACTGATGCTTTTCCACACCTGGGAACAAAGGTGCCTCTTTGTTTTTAGCCCAAAAGCAGAAATGCATTAACCCTGTTTGTCCTCCTTGAATGATCCAGAATAAAAAGGTAGTGTTTAAATGCTGCCAGTAACACAACATTGTTTCCTACATGTCTAAAACTAGTGCTGTGATAACTGACATATATTATGGATTAATGGTATAGATGGTATATGACACACAATGTAAATCTGTTTTTGCTTAAAAAAAAAGTGGCAGCAGCAAATCACCAGCAGCCTCTAAGGAAAATGGGGACAAGGAAGAGTTTTTGCAGTGGTACTGACCAGACAAAAGAGGGACGATTAAATAGGGACTCTAAAAAAGAGACTTTCTCCAATAGCAAGAGCCTTAATTCCCAAATAATCAACTCCATGCTTCCCAGTAAAAATTGGAAAATCTGGTGCTCTGATTTTGGTTTTGTTTTTCTAATATAAAGAAGGAAACAAACATAACAACATGTTAAGTTTACTTCCAGGCTTCTTAATTACTATTACATTATGCCAATTTATCCTGGTTGGATCTGTTCATGCTAAAAAGTTATCTTGCGTAATGGCAACAGTAAAACTAAGAACAAAAGCAAGTTACGTTCAGATGCAGTGCACATTCATTTCTCATTTTCAAATCATATTTGAATGAGACACTGAAAATGGACCTTCAGTAAAAGTATGTGAAAATCATCTTCAGTAAAAGAAGGTATCAACTATTCTCCCCCACTCCTTGAATTTTCTTTGCTGAAGAACGTTTCTCCCAGATTTATACTTTCTTCTTACCAGTTTCATTCCAATTCTCTGGCAAACACTTGCAGGTTTTCCATTCTATTTTATGGAAGAAAGAACTTAGGCCACCTTATATGAAAGGGAGCTGTTGTTGAATTCACCGAAAGAGGATGAGGTTTGCAAGGAACTTTTTTACTCTCTTGCTTTTTCAGACATCTACTTTTATATACATCAACATTTTAGTATCATTCCTTAAAAAACAACATCAAATCACTATAGCCAATAAACCCCAGTACATTATCAATAAAGATATGGTCCATCACTTAAGTCCGTCCATTCAATTTAGAAATTAAGTTTAGAATTCTATGTGGACATACAAAGAAAAAAACCCCCACAACAAAACAAGACACTGCTAATAAAAATACAAGTCTTATTTGCTATTGTATAAAAACTGAAATTAAAATTGAACTTCCATGTTATTTACTTATATTTTCTTACTTTGTTTTCCATTTTAACATTGACTGACAGCATGTTTTCTTGTCCAGTCTTACATACTTTTATAGAAGACACTGCATTGAATTATCCAAAAGGGAAAGAAAACACAAAAAGCCAATAAAGCCCCAACAAAAACAAACTCTCTTTACCTTCTAAGAGAAGGGAGAAAGGGTTACTTGAGCAGTAGATTTGAGAGCACAAAGACAGCACAAGACTTCACCACATTAAAAGAAAGTCCCCACTTATACTGTAATTTTATCACCAGTTCAGTCAGAGGTCAACACTGAGCACCAGACATTGAATAGCTCCAAGTTTATATATTCTGCAGGTATGACACTGAAACTGAAAGTCTGCAATCCAGACCACAATGCAGAAACATCATTCAGGTGAATTTTCATACTTGCCTGTTTACGAGATCTCATTGCTGCCTCTTCTAATGTTTCAGCAGCTTCAAATTTGCCCTGTCTTCTGTAAAGTGCCCCAAGGTTCTTTAAAGTAGTTGTTACTGTTGGACTATTTAAAGAAAAAAATATTAAGAAAAAGACTTGTGTATATTCACACACAACTCTTCTCAGTTCACTAATTAAAACTTAAATTAAGATAGCATTTATCATATTTTTTGTAATAATTTATTGTCTCTCTTGAAATACACTATACTATACTTCATGTACACAGAATAACCTGCTGACCCCTTTCAAATTGGCTCACACTGGGATTGGTCAACATCCCTGAAACTCGAGTGCTACNAATAACCTGCTGACCCCTTTCAAAGTGGCTCACACTGGGAGCCTGAAACTGGAGTACTGTGTCCTCGTGTTCCTCAGCTGCATCTCAAGGTGAAAATTTAGCTCTAAAGAAGCATGTCCAACTGAGGAGCATGTCCAGAAAATATGCTTATTCATGCATACAGTGGCCATTACTCTAGCATGTGTTAGTCACAGGAGTAATTAACAGTTTCTTTCATCAGTTTTTATTTAACATCTATTCGCAGCTTCTATGCATTCAAACTGTGCCTGAATAACAAAAGAAAAAAAAAATCTGCCTGTTCCATTAACAGGTCTCACACTCCAACAAGACATTTTTGTTTCAATGGCACAAAATTAGCTCAGTCACACTATTGTTGTGTGCAGTTTTGCTCCAGTAACAACAGAGAAAAGATTTTCTCATGCATTAGAATGAACTAGTACATGAAAAACAAACCAACAAAACACACTGCACCCAGAATTCAAGATGGATAAAAAAGAGCAGATTTCAACAGTACAAAGGTTCTGATGCCTGTTAAATAGGAGAATTCAAACACTCAAGAAACTAAAAACCCTCACTGATAATCAGGACTAGTTGCAGGCTTTTTCACAATTGTATCACCTGCACATTAAAAAAGTTGCAGTAATGGAACAAAATTAAGGCAAACAAAACATATTTCACCGAGCACAATCCAGGCTGAAATCCTTGTTTCTCTTACTGCACTTTAAAGTACGTGCTTTCATTAACACAACTATATTCTTCAAGCTTTAGAAACTCAAATAGCGCTTAACTGCGCCAGTTCAACTTTGTTTTCTTGTGCCAGCTAAGTAACTAAAGGCTCAGTTATTTACACAGATTCATTTTTGGCTCTCTTCAGAGGCCCTGATGGGGCAGAGAGGGCACGTAGGCCAACCAGCAGTACAGAAAGAAGTAACCTGTGCTGCCACATGAAGGACTGCCAAGAACACAACTGGTGCAATTTTATGTCACTTACTAGATCGAACCAGGTTAGATTAAAAACAGCTTCAGGACTTGAAAACTGCTACTGTGTTTCTTAAACCCAGCCTCGAGCACTGAATTTTTAATACTATAGTTTTTACAGTCCTAAGCAAACAGCTGGTTTGGTTTAATTTTTAAACATACTTTAATCTGCCACATTGGGTATTGCTGTGTTGTTTGTCCAGTCAAGAAATTACCCACCTGTCAACTTTGCAAGCTTTGTACCAGCCACCATATTCTCCAAAAGATGTGCCATCTTTTTGCTTCCCCTAGAACAAAAGTATCATTGAAGGAAAGTAACTGATTTGCAACTTAAACAAGTAAAAGCTCAAAAAAAAAAAAAAGATTTATGACAATGGGCTTACTTTGCACTCTTCCCTCTCTTCTGCATGCATCCAGATAGGCTTATTTTCATCTGGTGAAACAGAAGAAAATATTTTACAGAACAACAAAACCACAAAGCATTCATTGTTTGATTTCTGAAATGAAGTTGTGAACCAAGGAATTATATCATTACCACCACAAAAAAACTTACTGTCCATACTGCAAGCAGCAGATAAATAAAACACGCACCTCTTCTTTTACAGTTTTACAACTGTCTTCTTTTCTTATCTGAACTTAGAAACAGTTATTTTTGAGAAGCTTTGAAGTCAATATATACTGCCAGCAATTTGTCATGTGCCTAGTTCCGTGCTAGAAAACATGAATTTATTTCTTTTATCATAACAACTGCTTTGACATCTACTAAGTGGTGTGTATGCTACTGTCATGCAATGCAATGAAAATTCTTTTCTGCAATTTATAGTTGCTAAAATGTATGTGACTTCAATATACAGTGTAATTCCCAATTTAAAGGTATTTTCCCCACTCTTTAAATGTATAAATGGAAGACTTGCCTTGACATATTCATATCATTAAAAATCCTGCATTCATATTTTCCCGTAACTGGAAAGTGACATGTATTTTTCTGTGTCCATAAAAATACCAAAATTGGGTTTTGGTTGGGCATAAGATAAAACACAATTCATAAATCATAAACTACCAAGTCTACCTCATGTAAGAGAAACTCTAGTTTTGAACCAAAAACTACTGCTGCAGCTAAAAGCTTTCTTATGATGGATGTACTTCAACCTGTCTATGTTCACTTTTAAGTCCACCTAAAGACTTAAGTGTAAAGACAACACTTTTAATTAGGGTTATACTGACTTCCTGCAAATTTTATTTCAAAATAACTGCACAAATGAAACAAGGGCTCAGTTTCTTACCATCTACAGAGCCAAACTCCCGTTCATGGGCACGAGTCAGAATCTCTTTGTATAAAGTTTCCGCTTGCTTAAACTTGCCCTGTTTTAGATAGCAGGATGCCTGAAAACAAAACACCCCCCCCCCAAAGGTATCAGCACACTGCTTTATTTATCTTTATAAATAAATACAATGCATGGTGAATAAAAGTGCATTTCAATTCATCAGAACATTCTTCTTGTATTTGGTCTAGAAAAGGCCTACCAGATTGTTCTTTGTTTTCGCAACGTTTGGATCATCTGGTCCCAGCTTAGTTTGGTAGATTTCAAGTGCCCTCTGATAGTAGTATTCAACCTCCTCATATTTACCCTGGTTCTGGCATAGTAAAGCCAAATTGTTTAACTGTTTGGCAACATCAGGGTGATCCTTTCCCAGGACCTGAAAATTAAATATACCATATTTAAAACATTCTCTAATCATCATTATCAGAGCCTAGAAATAAATCATTTAGAAACACCCTGTTAGTTTTATTGCTCATCAGTTCAACAGGAGGATGACAAAAACAAAAGGTTGCATTTGAAAGGTATGAAAATTACTCAACTCTATTACAAACTGACAATGCTGCAGAACAACCCATAAGAGAAATAAAGTAAGTAGTAAAACTTAATTTAGTAGTAAAAAAAGAGTACTACACAAAACCTGAAGATACAGGCATTCAGTCTCATGGACTAAAATAAATATCCACATTGACAGCGAATGATCAACTTAAAAATTTTAATGATACTTCATTTTTTAATTCCAATGCTCTTGTCACATCAAAGACTATCTAGCTATCAAATGGGAAAGAAAAAGGTAAAGAAGGTTAATTACAAAATACAGAATTTAGTATATACTCAGAGCACTCCAACAATTCCATAGCACTACCAGAATTTCCTACTGTTCTGAATTTCAGACACTGCTAACTACTAGGGCATTGCTAACTCTGCAGTTTATCTGGCAGACCTACCCAACCAAACACTAAAACGAGGGTTTAACTTTGCCCTTTCCCTCAAAAAATCCATTCAAAGCTGCTGCATTTGGCACTCATACCTTCTCTCTGATTTCCAGAGCTCGCTTACACAGTGGTTCAGCTTCTTTGTACTTTCCCCGTTTACCATAAAGTACTGCAAGATTGTTCAGAGTTGCTGCCACCTGTCAACAGTAGAGAAATATTAATTACACTGAAAAATGAACACATCTGCAAGGCATTGATGTTTTCAAATTTTCCATGCACAGGGTAGATCTCTTGAGATTTGCAAATAAAGAAATAATTACAATTCAAACACATACAACACATACATACAGAACAGAGGAAAGAAAAACCGAAAATCATGACATAAATTTGTTTCATTTTTGGAAATATCACTTAGTGCACGCATCTTCCTGACACCATCTTCTTTTACAAAGGAACCTCTCACATCTATACTCAGAGCTGCCCTGCTTCCCACAGGCTACAAGAAGTGAAGCATCACATGAATTTCACAAAAAACTTGATTTACATTTCATTTACAAGCAGCAGTAAAACAAATCAGAAGCACCCCTTCAATATGACTATAACAGAGTGATTTGAGTAAGCAAATTAAAATCTTTCTTCACAAATTCATTTCCCATAGAAAATCCATGCAATCCAAAATCAAGTATATGCAGGTCATTCATGGTGAAACAGCACTGAATATAATGTTCAAAAGGCAGGATAAATATTTAAGAGAAAACAAAGAATGGTACATTGTGGCCTCCTACCTGTACTGTTTAAAGACAAGCCAGGTCTTAAAAAAAACTCTCCTGTTGAGTTTGATATTAGAATTAGTTGAAAAAAAATGCAGTGATAAACACAACTAAAATGATGATATTGCATGTATACAAACCGCTGGATGATCTTTGCCCAAAGTCTTTTCACGGATCGCCAAGGCATCATTCAGGAGATTTGCTGCATCTTTGTATTTGTTCTGGTCTCTGAATTTTAAAGAGACATAATCAATACTGATGATTCAGAACAGAAAGTCATGAAAACTAAACTGACTTCACTACTGGCCTAAAGATGCTACTACAAAAGCGGAGTAACTGAGAATATATTCAGAAATCAGGAAGTAAAAACCTGAAGCCTGTAACCATAAAGTAGTTTGCTGGTTGGGGACTGTACTGAGTATGTGCTACTTCTACACTATTGACCAATTTCTAGCTCTAGATTATCTCTAGGTGGGTAACCAAGACATGCCCCCTCACACAAGAAAAGTATCAAAACCCAGCTTCACTCCCAAAGCTAAGGCACAGGTAAAACTACAGCAAGCTGTTTGACTTCTAAGTATAGGGAGACATGCAAATATTTCAGGACCCTACTGAAAGTTTTAATAATTAAAAAAAGGGGAAAATAAATTTAATGGAAAATAGAATAGTCAAAAAAAGCTAGTCTGAACATCAAAAGGTTGTAGCCAAACACTAAGTATTTACTGAACTAGTATTTACCTCCTTCAGTATACAAACCTGTACACCAAAGCAAGTATGTTCAACATAGTGGCAACATCAGGATGGTCATGACCTGAAGTCTTCTCCAGATCTTCAAGAGCTTGTTTACAGAGAGGCACAGCAACCTCATATCTCCCTTGGGAAGCATACTGAATAACAAGATTATGAAGGGTCCGTAATCGTGCTGGAATTTCATAGCCACCTTGTTGGGCAGCAGCTGCTGCACTGCTGTGCTGCTGTTGAACTGAAAGAAATCAGGATGGTTTCAAGTTGATTAAAAGATGACTGTAACTAAAACATCTTACTGCTCAGTGACACACTGAGACTCACTGAATTTCATTTCTTCAATACACAGCATTAGTATTACAGCATACTTCACAGCAGTCATGCTGTCCTGAACAGTGACAGTGCAAATATGACCATTTTATTCTTCATATTCTTTCCAATACCAAATTGTAAAATATTATTTTACAATTCTCAAAGGTCAAATGTAATAAACTAATGGAGAAAGTAGGAAACTCAGCTCATCAAACCATTAACAGTTCTCAAGATTATATCATAATTTTGCACTTACAAATATCAACGTTTCCCCATGGAAAGGAACACTAACATAGAAAAGATTAATACCTGCAGAAAAGCTCAAATGATTTGTCCTTTTTCCTTGATTCTCCTCTAAACATACAAATTTTTTTGTTTCCCCCTTGTTTGTAATGCCAAGGAGTACTTAAGGTTGGCACATAAAGGACTGAAACACCTTGGATGCCAGAAATAACAACTGCCAGAGAAAAAGGCAATGAGTCATCAAAGCCAACCTTCAGGTTTTACTTACTAACATCAGGCTCAGCCTTATTTGACAGGGGGCAACATCCTTTGGTTGTTGGCACCCTCACTCTCCCACTCCCTGAAAAATCTACTCCTCCTTTTCTCTTCACCTGAGAGATTTCTGAGGAGATTTAGAAAATTCCTTCTAACTCATTTTCATTAAATTCTAGAGAATGCACAGGATAAGGATTCCAGCCAAGAGTCTGACTTTCTCCTCTCTTTTCTATTACACAAAAAACACTCTCATGGCAAAGTGGGAGCCTTTTAATGCCAGTGGAATCACACAATTCCAAGCCTACACCCACAGTCACTGCCTACCAAAGCACTGAAGCATTCCAGTACTTTTCTGGGAGGTCAGAGAGTTAACATGTCAACTTTGTTTTTTGTAAAGCAAAACAAGAGACATGACTATGCAGGTATAGGGACAGCTTTGCTATTCACTTTTTCTGCTACAAAATTCTAAGGAAGGATAAACTAAGGAAGGAGGTCATGATCAACACCAACCTATTGTATATTCTCCACGCTTTCCTTTCATTGCTGGCTACAGACAGCATTACCATGCTATGACAAATGCAGTGTACCTTGTGTGCATGCCCATAAAGAAAATTTGAAACTCTGTGGATTGCAAAGGTGGGTTACTTCAGACCTTTGTCCTGAAGTCATTTGTCTGCTAAGAACCATTCTGCTCCTAGCACACTGCACAGGCACTACTGTATCAATAAGTTATATAATACCAGCTTTACACCCACACAAAAAGCACATTTTACTAAGCAAGGCTTATCTGCTAATAGCTTGTTTTCAATCCCACTACCAAACCTCTACCTCAAACTCCCCTGCATACTCCTCAGCCCTTCTGACCTAAAGATGAAGAATACTTCCAGAATGAGCAGTAAAACTAAGGCAGACAACCTCAGCAAAGGACAAAAGACTATATGGAAAAGACTTCATACAGAAACCTGTCATAAAAACCTTAAATCAGATTATAAGAAGGTCATTTACAGAATTCACCATTTGATCACAATCCACCTCAGTCACTTGGAACTAACCTTTTCCATTCTGAGGCCCACAGGACAGATTGTGGGAGGAATTTTGAAACTAAGTCACTCTAAAGATCTTTACAACAGCTGCTAAATTCTCTTTAAAAACCTAGGCTCCAGATCTGTACACATCAATGTATATAACGCGTATCAATGACTGGCTTCCTTATTCCAGGAGAGGCATTCACCCCTCCAGCTGTGTTCCAGAGGATTCTAAGCACGGATTCATTTTTGTAAAGAGCATCTTTATATTCTGCATTGCAGAAATATACCACCATTGTAATTTGAGGTGCACTTACTTCCTTGTCCTTGGTCATCCTCATCATTGGGAAACAAGTCATCCAAAGGCTCTTTGGTGGAATCCGTATCTTTATCCTCCTACAGAGCAACCACAAACCCAAGAAATTAAATCTAAGCCATAAAAGGACAATCCATTTAATCAGCAATGTTAAAGGAAAACCCCATATTCAGAACTTCAGCATTGACAAGAAAAATATTCTCACAGTTGTATAAAGGTCTTGCATTTAAATGTATTTACACACCCTGTCCCAAAGAAATACAGGACACCTTCAGGAGAGCCAGAAATAGAAATCAGGTCTCCTAAATTTCAGTCTCAATTTAAGCACACAAGAACACATTTGCTGTTCTCATAGAGGCATCAGATCTAATGAAAGTAGCCAGTGAAGAGTAAACACTGATGAATACAGAACTGACCATGGTACTTTTTTTAGTCATAGAGAGCAGTTACAGATGGCCAAGGGAGAGGATTAGAGAGACCTCAATTTCTGAGAACTCAGCTCCTGCATAAATAACTGATTTTGCAATTGTGATCTGTAACGTTCAAAAATTTTAAAAAGCCACTTGAAAGGAAGTTAATTTCCAACAGTCTGCCCCTGGAATCATATTAATTTCTGCACAATCCATCAGTATATATTGATTTCAAATATCCAAATTATTTTACATCATTTCAAATGTACAACGAGAAACGGATCACCCCTCATGTTCATTTCTTAAATGTGGAGTCTACACAATATAAACAGTTGAAGTTCTTAGAAATGTTAAGCTCAGTAAGCAGAAGACCCAGGAGCAGAATACAGTCTTCTTTTTCTGGCTCTCCATCCAACACCTTTTTCCACAGCGGAGAAAAAGCCAACTGCTGCTGTTGGCATCCAAATTCAATGGTGGCAAAGCACTGCAAAAACATCAAATTGATGGGACTACTTCTCAGATGGGAATTTCATAATTTGAAGTGTGAAGATTCCAACCTCATCCTGAGTCTACAGAACTGACTATTTCAAAGGCTAACAGCAGACACTGTCCATATGGTTAGTGATGATAAAGATGCTTTGCTTACTCTGACTCTATTTGCCAATTAAACTTCAAATAATGGTGCTATTTAGGCCATCTGCAGATTACAGTTTGACAGTTAGCACATCAAAATCCCAATATTCCCTCCTCCTGCCACTTTTCTGAACAGGCTTCACTGGCAGTATTCAGCTACAAACACCAAATCAAGAAACTGAACTGAAAAGTTCTGTGTGCAACCGACCAAAACAACTCTCACTACTTACAGTATGTTAAAAAGGATTAGTCAAGCAGCCAGTTAACCATCACTAAACCACATATATTTTTAACCATTACGTTGCTGAAATAATTAGTTATGGAAAACTGTTCCTTCCAAAACACAGCTGAGAAGGTCAGAACACAAAAATTGAAATGAAATTTTTCTCTACAGTGCCATCTAACTGAAGGAAACAAAAGTATTTTAAAAAGGGTAAAAAAATCAGAATTTTTTAAAGTAATAAGTTACTTCTGTAAATTAAAGTTGCATCCAATTTTTCTCTGAATCTTACAAGGATATGTAACACAATGGGCTTGAAAATGTGTAGATGATCACAATGTCTGGCAGGAGAACCTGAAAGGACTACTCTAGTGTAAATTCTCAACAGATACAAAAGCTACACACTGATTTCACTAGATGAAAATTAAGTATTTTTCCTGCAGTCAAAATAAGCCAAGTCCCCAAGATAGTTAGAATCTCTCATAGCTTACATTCCTCACTTGTTTTACCTGCTGAATTTATAGAAGTCAGATTTTGGGTTGGTTCAGTTCTTCATATTTTTTAAGCTTACATGACAGTAAATGACTATTTATGGATTTTGATCCTCATGTATTTTATTATCTACAGACAGTAAAATACATACTCTCTTAAAATTTAAAAGAATGAACTCAGAATCGTTCTGCAAACTATGTGACTGGTACAAGGCAAGAATTTTAATGACAAGCTTATGTTGAAGACAAAATGTATCTGTTATTTCTTGCTAAATAGACAGATTACAACACATATGTAAATGTAAGGTGCTTTTTACTATACAGCTACTTACTGATGGTGAAATGTCATCATCATATTTTTTTAATTGATTCATGAATTCTAGATGTTTCTTCTCTTCCTCCAGCTGAGCCACAGACTGCTCACTTTTCTGTAGTTTCTGCTGTGTATTGGCTAGTTCATCCCGTAGCCACTGATTTTCCTGGCATAGCCGGCGAACCTGAGCACGCAGTTTCTGCTTCTCTGATTCCACTGCATTTAAGTGATTTGACAAGGCCATCATTACCTAAAAAGCAGAAGGTGTCACGTGACATACTTCCCCTAGCATCCAGTCATGTATTTAACAGAAAAGCCTTTTATTATTTAAACCTGTCAGCTGTGAAATCTTGGTAAACATTCACATTTCTCTTCTTTGCAGATCTGTTCTCACTCTTCCTTTAAACTCTTTTACAAATTAAAATCACAGACTAGTTTGGGTTGGGAAGGACTTTAAAGATCATTTACTTCCAATCCCCTGCCATGGGCAGGGACACCTTCCAATAAACCAGGCTGATTGAACCTGGCCTTCAACACTTCCAAGGATGCAGTACCCACAACTTCTCTGAGCAACCTGTTTCAGTGTCTCTCCATCCTCACAGGGAAAAATTTCTTCCTTACATCCAATTTAAACCTACTCTCTTCTCAGTTTGAAGCCATTAATGCATGTCCTTGTAAAATTCCCTCTCCATCTCTCTTGTAGCCCCTTTAGGTACTGAAAGTGGCTCTAAGGCCTCCCCAGAGCCTTCTCTTCTCCAGGTTGAACAATCCCAGCTCTCTCAGCCTGCCTTCACAGGAGAGGTGCTCCAGCCCTCTAAGTATCTTCATGGCCTCCTCTGGACTTGCACCAACAGGTCCATGTCCTTCCTATGTTGGGGGTCCCAACCTAGAGGAACTTGTTATTAATGACTGTTTTCCACGATGCTATCAGAAGTTAAAATTGTTTTAGAATTCCCTGAAAATTAAACACAATCTTAAAATACATGAAAAATTTGAACTAGATTACTGAAGTGGGACTATTTGTTCCACTAACATGAAATGGAGCACTTTTAACTTGAAGGATCACAAAAATAACCTAAGAACTAACACAGAGTTCTAATTTAGCAGCTTCCAGACAGAGGAGGATTCGTTTGCTTACAGTTCATAAGGATGAACACCTCAGCATAACGATGATACTTCAAAGGGACAGATCTACTACTGAGCTCTAGATGTGCCATGGATCACACAATCTATATAAGCACTTTATATTACTTATAAGCTTGAGTGTGCAGACATTCAAACCCAGTCATATTAAGGACAAAAACAGAACAGCCATAAAAGCAGTCTGCTTAGATTGGGGTGGTTTTTTTTGCTAAGCAAAGTTAAATGAAAAAGGAGCTTATTAAATGAAAGCCAAACACTACCAGCAGAAGATATTCTCCCTTCACTGTTTATGCAATCTCCCACTGACACATGCAGAACAGCTGACAGCAATCTCTGGAAGAACACCTTGTAAGAGTGGGCCACTGATGAGAATACAAATCTTTTAGATCAGTTTGATGTCTCCAAGTTACTTGTATTTCATCTCCTCCATTTCATGCTTTTTTTAAAACAAAGTTATCTTTAAGTGGTTTTAAACTAAGTATTTAATATGAAACAGATGGTGTCCCTAGCTGCAATTTCAGGTGTCAAAAAATTCATCAAGCCTTTAGAAACAACTTTTTCCTATAAAGGTAAGAAAAACTTCAGGTATTATTTCCTAATACCAGTCCAAATCGCCAGCCTTCAGCACCTACCTATTTACATATTCAGTATTTTAAATTACTTGGTCTACTCAAACAGTGGCATTTGTAACATCAGAAAGTACATTTAGGAATAAGGTAATAAGGTCAACATATTCAAACACTGAACAAGCTACAACGGCAAACTAAAATCTTTTGTAATCTTACTCTCTAGAATTAACTGAAAGGAAAGTCTGATCACTTCTTCAGCAAAGTTAGTTTCATTTTCATGGAAATAACACTTATGTCACCAGACCTACATGCATATCACAAAAAACATCTGTAACATATTTCCATGTCTCAATTTAAATAAACAACAACAAAAAATTACTGCATTGTTACAACCCAAAGCTGCAGGAAGAGTAGCCTTATCAGGTCTGAGAGCAGTAGTTTGAAGTGTAATTAAGACTTCTTGGCTCCTCACCACCACAGTTCACAAAGTACCAGATGAAGCAAACAAGGCAGGAACATCTGCAACTGAGGCTGCTGAACGTGACAGAGCCAAGAATCAGAACCAGCTTTTCAGAGTCCCAATCCCACATTAAAGTTAGGAGAGAGAAGTTTTTAATTCACTCACAGATCTTCTACAAACAACCATTTAAGGTAACTCGACTACTGCAATTTTATTCCATGTATCTTCTAGTACTTCCTCCTTGTACAAGGGGTCACAGCTTGTATAACATAATAAGGCCTGACAGTCTGTACCATAATGTCCAGGGCTTCTAAGTTCCCATGTCTGGTAACCCATATTTCATTCTCTCAGTCTCAATTCACCACGATCCAATGCACACAGCTTCCAGATCACCAAGCAATAATAGCTCAATCCAGATGAGAAGTCTCAGCACAGTTATAGACCAACACAAAGCCTATATTCTACATTAATATAGCCTATTAGTATTCTGTACTAATATAGAACCAACCCATTGGCATTTTCAACTCATTTGCCAACACTGCCATTTTACACTGGTGACTGTCACATCACATCATTCCAGGTTTTTGATCTAGCACAAAATACCCTAAAGTTGTTCTGTAAACATAGTCCTGACAGCCCAACTAAACGTATAATTTCACTCATCTTCTGCACATGATACCTTCATTGACTAAGAGAGTTCCCAGAAATTAGCTCAGAGTCCTTTCTCTATTGCACCAGATTCAGATTCTGCACTCAATTCTCAACTTTTAAAATGTTTTAGATTCAATTCTGGTTTAGTAAAATTTTAATAAGCATTAGAGATTCTTAAGCTCTAGGAGCAGCATGAGTTACTATAAAGAATCTCAATATCAAGGGAATATAAACACAGAATTTAAGGTTATGTTACAGCTCAAAGGCTGGAGTAAATTAATTTCTGTGTGTGGAAGCATGTGTGAGACCTTCCTATGCAATAATTTAGAGTTAAACATGCCACTGCTCAGTTCTTGAGCTGCTCAAACATTACCTGCCTAATGCTGTGGAGAAGTCCCAACAGGAAATGTAACTATCTCACTGACATAAAGAGGAGCTCAGTGAAGAGCTTCAGTGCTTTAACACTGAATGCACAATAGTTCAGTAACACAGCAAGACAGACAGTAAGTACCTCTATTAATTAGAGCGGTCTTCCTTAACATACAAGAAAAATGTAAATGTCCCAGCACATTACTAATACTCAGTAAGGCAAATGCAAATCCTCGAAGTCTGAAAAGCTCTATTTTTACTGCAATTTTACCTGTGCTTCACTAAGGCCAAGCTCCAGCATTTCCAGTGACTTCCGAATCATGTTTGATTTTTCTTCAACCAGATTAGTTTCATCATCTTTCTTCAAACATTTCAGTGTTTCAAGTAAGCTCTGTAATATTGAATTGTGTTCATTCTTCAGTGCCTCTAGTCCATTGATCACTTGCTTAGTTTTGGCAATGATTTCATCTTGAGTAAGCTTCTCCAACTTCTCTTCCTTTAAATACACCATTGTGGACATGTTTTCATACATTCTGAAATGGAAGAATACGCTAGTTAATACAAAAGTAAAAATAAGTAAATCTCTCTAAATGAATAAAGTTTTCCTTCAAGAAGTCATTTAAACATACAAATTTGAAATGTATGTTCGGAATGCAATTATATTTGTCCACAACTTTTACAATATTTTAAGTCCTGGGTTTGAACAGTGTTTCAAGTTTTCCAGTTTCTACTTCCAGACACTCATTCATGAATCAGACAACACCACATAATAAAATACAGAATACAGCATGGCAGAAGAATTTCTAACAAGCGCTGAAGAACAGGGCTGCACCTCCAGGATTCTGGTTTGTGCAAAAACTGGTACAAAAGTAGCTGGTGTATAAAATATACACTATAGTAAATATAGCTATTTGCAGATGCTGCTGATCTACAACTCTAAAAATAACCACAAAATAGAGCTTGAAGAATTTGAAGAAATACCATCTAGGCTTCTAAAAGGGTTGATCAATGAATCACAAGAAAAAAATCCTCCTTTTCCAATAAAAAAGAAACATCATCATCTTTTCCCAAGGCTACAAAAACTGTTATGACTACATATTTTCCCTCCAAGACTATTTTACATTCATTATTGTAACTCTACAGCTATACACAGACATTCAATTGCCACAGGTCTAGATGCAGCTGTTTTGATCAAGACGCAACAGCTGTCTCACGCTGGAAAAAGCAGTTTGTGTAACACAATCCTTTCAAGTAAGTATTTCACTGTGCTGTTTTGTCAGTACCTTATGCCCTACATTAAGGATAGCAAATTTCTGAATGTTTGTCAACATCTCTACCAAATGCAAATAAAGATCCAAAAAAGTTTAGAAACTCAGGTAACTTATCACACATGCTGTTACTGAAATGACAAGTATAACAATGTAACAATGCAAAGACAAGGCACACAAATAATTTGACCTTTTTCAAATATCACCAGGAAAACGCCCTATAATGAAAATAAAGAGAACTGAGAAATTACTCCTTTACACCTAATATATTTATACCTCTGAGTGAACCAGGAAGTATAAATTAGAATGAAATAGGAAAGATTTTTCAAGAGCAATAAATTATCGCATCTATGTGAAGACACTTGGGGAAGCATTGATAAACTAACATTTAATATTAATATTAATTAAACTATTAAATTAGTATTAAAACAGAAACAAGTCTAGATTTAGAAGAAAAAAATTACATCCACTTAAATATTGAATTAAAACTGCTATAAGGAACATGCATATATGCACATCATGACAACAGCCAGAGGATGTGCTCTTATGCACTTGTATTACATTGAAAATAAAAGACTGTTCCTTCTGTTTATATGTACTCAAATTACCCTCTCTGCTATGATCTCCTGCAATGCAATACCCAAAAGACATACACACATTTGTCACACAAAAAAAGCTGTACAAAACACTGGTTTATTTTGTAATGATCAACTGTTTCGAAACACAGTTAATTTGGGGAAGCAGTGAGTGAATTTAGTTTTACCCCAGTTCAATACAAGAACTTCATATTCACATATAAGTGAATATGGAGCATATAAAACTATATAAAACAGCTAATCTAGCATGACATAAGAAATTAACTCATGAAAACCTGATGAGGAGAATGATTTTACACATTTCCCTTTATAACCTGAGAACTATTACCCAGAATGCTTAAAAGACAGTTTTAGAGCTCATAACTGCAATTTAATGTGGGCCAAATTTGTAAATAAATAATTCTAACACCCACAATCATATAAGAAATTTTTATCCATTACATTAACTTCAGCATACAGCTCAACCTTAATTACCCTTGGTAATTTCACACCTGAATGCAAAGAACCAAACCTTTGATTACAAGGGAAATAAAACCAGCAGAGAACATCTAATGAAGTGACCATCTGTGTGTCCCATGTAAACTGCTCCTTCTGCATGTCTCAGTATTATGTCATTCTACAGCAAAGATGAAAAGCAGGTGTGTCATGTATGGCTGCAATGCATGTATAGATGCTGGTTTGAAAATAATTATATATTTTAAACACCACAGTAAAAATAAAATGAATTCTAAGTGGTGAATACCAATAAATTAGCACCCACTCACTGTTACACAGAACCCAGAAACTCACACCAAGAACTACATTAGGCCTTGCAATGGCCATGTCTTCACAAAAGAAGAATGCAGTAGCTTGGAAAGCAAGCACTTGTGTGACACACAAAATCCAGCCAAAACACACATCTGTGTGCACAATTACAGCCAAGCCGGGAAACCAGGACACTGATTTGTTACTGTAAGGAAAAAAGGTTGTCAGATCACGGATACAATCAGGCCCACAGCCCTGGCTAAACACACTGAAGTGTCAATTAAGGATGGCTAAGCCAGCACAGCAACTCTGGAAGAGAGGAAAAGCAGGTTTAAACCCGACGGGGCAAAAACATACTTAAAAGCATCCCAGCAGCAGACCTGCTTTACTAATACATGCTGTCTAAATCCGGTGTGCCAGACTTTTTAGTCACCTGATTCCAAACCAAATGCAGCTAAAAGCTTCCGCTGCCTCAGCAAGCCATGCTGGAGCTGGAGTCAAGTCAAAAGCTGCATCAAGACATGGACTGATCTGAAGGTCCATGCACCCTGGAGAACGATTCTCAAGTCCCCTCTGGTTAAAATTGTTAGAATCCCAATCTCTCCTGCTGACAGGAACACATCCTGGGCATAGGGTTTGTACAGTGTCTGTTTAAATGACCTCTGCACAAAACACTACTGAAAATTTGGACAACACTGTTCAGAGTTTCACAGATTGTGTTTGGGAGAATAACTTAGAAAACAGGAGGATAACAAACATGTACTTCGTCATGCTATCAGATCTGATTCTTTGCAGGAGTCAAATGAATAAAGATCCTTTAAGAGTAGCATGAAGGTATGATGCTATTTCCATTATTTTTTAAATATATTTTACAAAAGATAATTACCTATTCATCAAGCAACATATATTAATACATAATCATACTATTGGATTTGCATACCCCGAGGCAGCAAACCCCATACAGGAAGCCAACAAATTTAAGTTTGTATGTAGGATGTATACAGAGGAAAAGAGACAAAATGTACACTGCCTTCCTATTGTCACTTTTCAAAAAACGTTAACTCTTCCTTCCTATACTTTTTCCCTAGAGAAGACAACGGGTATAGACAAAGGCTTCTCAAGCTCCTCAAGCTGTCAGTTTTACCCTGACACTGAAAATTTTAGCTGTTATAAGGCAAGAATTATAGATTAAAATCCTACTTTTTAACTCATTGTACAATTGAAAACAAAACAAAGAATTAAGATGCAGAAAGGTTTATTTGGAAAGCAGAATTTCGGGTGAGAAAAAAAAGTGGAAAGCATCCAGAGTTACAAACTCACCTGCTGGCTTAGGAAATGTACATCTCTTATTAAGTATGTGCCTACGTAAATCTTGAGTATTACCTTCCTTGTTTGGTTTTGAGAAAATAGACTTTACTAAAGTTACTTAGTGCTTTCCAACACTTTAAAAAAAAAAAAAAATCAAGCAACCTTCTTAAACCACATAAAAATTAATTAACTTGGACAGATCAACTAAAAAGCCCTGCAATGACACCTGCTAAAGAGGTTTCCATAAAAGTTTGCAACACAAACTCAAATCAAAGAAATGGATTGAGAACAGCAAGAATACAAACCAAACAAAGCATAAAGGAAGCAGAGCCAAGCCTCCTACCTTTCAGACATGTAACCACTGGGATAATCCCACCATATACAAACGACTTAAGCGGCTGTTATCTTTAATCAGTTTAAGTATTTTGTTATTCATAAAACTTTCAAAACAACTGCACTAGTAATGCTGACATCACAATTTGTGCCTAAATTCTCCTACAGGCATGCACACATCAGAACCAGCTACTCAAGCTCTTCAAGTCATATTTAAGGATCTCTTAAACAGAAATAGCTTTTCCTACTCAGTTACTTTTAAAGAAGTGTCATTTTCCTGCAGATCACCTCAAAATATTCTTGAGCCAAAACACAAACATATGAATCCCTCTTTGTGTAGGAAAACTTATCAAGGGAGAATTTTATTCTAAAAGATGTACAAGATTTTTTTTTCCTTGAGTAAAGATTAGCACAGGCCATAAAGAAAAATAAACAAAACCATTCCATTCCCCCCCCTGCTCTGTGATGAATCCCTAAGGATTCCCTCTCTCTGTATCGATATTTTCATTATTTAATAGGTTGCAAGTACTAAAAGCTTGGGAGGTAAATTTTTAATGTATCTAGTGTCTGATCATTATTGCTTCAAAACATAATTTAAAATAAATAGATTTCAAAATCTCCAAAGTCTAAACTGTTGTGTCAAGCTAAATTCTCTCTAGACTTACATATACAGTTAGCAAGCAGCATTGTTGTGAATTACAAAATAATGTGTTTGCATAAAAGAAAGAGCAAATCATAAAGATTAGCACAGGCCCTGCCACAAGACTGTCTCCAGCCATACTTGTCACCTACATGCACTGCACCTTCCACACAGTCACACTATATACTGATTTGAGCTTTTTGTATCTCTAATATGTACCTATCAGGTCTCTGTTTTGTAACAATAATCAGTCTTTTCAGGGCTTTTAACCCTAATTTCACTCTTAGTTTCCCCTTAATTAAATGGCAAGGCTCAGCGCCCTACATCTGCCATGTGCTTGCTTCAATTCTCTATGAGCTGCAAATTACAAATCATTAATTCCCTGCTCAGACCAAGAACACGTCTCATTACATCATGGAACGCACCATCTTCAAATACTACAGAGCTGCTTTAACTGCTAATCTTCATAATGTGGAAAACTGGCTTCTCAAACAATCCTCAAAACATCACAGGCCTTGCAAGCACAAAAAGAAAATCACCAACAAAGGCAAGAGATGAAAAACAGTCTGGGGAGGGACTGAGTTGTGTGTCAAACACTGCATTAACTGCACTCTTCCCTAAAGCAACTCAGCCAAATGCAGAAATGACAAGGATGAATCACCCACAGATGCCTTTCATACACTTAGAAAGGTATTTGTCAAAGGACTCGGATAACAAACACTCTGGTTTGAATATATTTCTGTTATTGTTTACAGTCAGAAATCTCAAAGTCTGAAGGAACAACAATCACTTTCATTTTTTTTAACATAAGATGTTAATTTCTCTTTCTCTGTGAGCCTGTTTCTGCCACCACAAGTCACATTCCCATACATAAGGAAATTTATAATCTTTCTCTTCTTTTGTTTGATTTGCCTTTATTTTATTCCAATACATTACCTCTAACCCCCCAAAAGACTCAAAATAGCTTTTTCCTCTTGACATATTCAGGACTGTAGCTTTACTGCCAGTGCTATATATCCATCCATCACTCTTTTCATCATCTATATTTGAATCGACATGGAATAGAAAATGTGGAACTGCACCTGCAAAGAGTGTCCTGTTGGAGGTCAGACTGAAGGCACACTCACTGACCCAGTTCTATAAACAGAACACTGCTGCACTTCTGCACTGCCTCAGGTTTCCAAATATGTGATCTCAGAAAGCACCTTCACCATTTAGCACTCAGGTAACACACGCTACATTAAAAACCACTGGGTGAGGACAATTAGCAGCACATACTGGAGGCCATGAATCACTGACCAGAAGCAGGTACGAAGATGAAGCTGCACATGACCAGCAACCAACATGAAGCTACAGGGCAACTGCCCCTCTACCAAGGGGAGTCAGTTTTTCCTTCCAACTTCCTGCTAATAAGTATCTGAATTTAAAAAAAATCTTACTGTGCTCCTGCTGTCAGCCTTTAACTCAGGGCTAACACTGAATGCAGAAGTCTGACCTATGACTTGATTTAAAATGAAGGTATGCAAGGTAAATACTATAAAAAGGACATTTGTAGTCTTTCCATGCCTTCCATTTCAAGGGCACATATTCCAAGAAAAGCTCAGAACCACATTCATAATTTGACCTATAACCCTTGGACACTCATTCATATCTTGCGAAGTTTTAGCATTTATAAAGTTAAGTCCACCAATTTCTGAAGAAAAGCCCAATAAGCAGAGGACAGCTTGACTAAGAAGTGTAAAACACCAGAAAACTCAAATACAGGCAGAGATTTCCACCAGACTAACATGGGTGCTTTTCTGTCAAGACTGCCAGAAGCAGCCTACACTCCACATGGCATCAGTGGGAAGAGGCTGCACCACAACAGTATCCATCTCCTGAAAACACTGTGTCAGGCTCTGGGAAACCCCAATGGTTATCAATAAGCCCATGCACTGCATTAAACTATGTTTAAGGGAAGAGGATTATGTACTTTTTTTAGCTGAAGAACACAAGCCATTGTGTATTTACCTTGATAAATCTTGGAATCTTCTAACATTGGAGCCTGCCATATAAAAAAAAAAAAAAAATCATACATTTCAGGGGACATCTTGGGATTCTTTGGAAGATGAAAAAATTATTAAGGAGAAAAGCAGGCTAACAAACTATATTTGCTAAAAAAGGGGATGACAGCAAAAATAGCTCCTATAAAACCCTTAGCAAGGGGGATGCTGACAATTCTCTTTGAGAAAGCACAAGCTGAAATGATTTGCACTGCTGAGAAAGTACAAGCTACAAAGATTTCCTCTGCTGCAGTCCTTTTATTTAGATTTGTATAGCATGCTACTTTAACACTAACAAAGCATATACTGTTTCTTAGCAATTTTATCTGCATTTTTATAGGTAAAAACCTTACCACTATTTTGAAATCAGTACTTTTGCACATTTCAAGCATAACTGATAAAAACCCTTGAGATTAATTTCAGCCCTCAGCCTGCCTTCTTTTGTAGCAAACTATTTTCATTTAAATTACTTCCTGCTGAAATGGTTAATTCAGAAAAAAAATCCTCACACAGTATTAGTCAGTGACATAAATCGTTCCGTAACTACACAGATTATTCTTCCTCTTAAAGAAAAGATTATGGTGTCAATCCCTTGACAGTACTGCACTGAATAAACACTAGCTACTAGCTGGCATTTCAATTATCATGATACAGCAAATCTGTATCCTTTTAACTGCAGACAATCCAGATGACCTGCCAATCTATTTCCAAAATCTCTTTTAGATTACAGCGTATCTGGAATTCCATAATGCTGAGGGGCAAATCCCACCTTGCTCTTCCTGCTCACGTACTGCAGCAGACAGAGGTCTGCACGTGATGTGACTACCCCCACTATTTGTGTAAAATGAATCAAGGGAAAGTATCCTCTTTCTGACATATCCCACCAACTACATTTTACCTTTCTGAAGGCCTAAAACCAGTTACTAAAACACAGAATAGTAACATGTCCTAAAATAACAGCAGATTCTCTTTCTCTGAAAGGTGTCATCTGTTGAGATCCTACGATCAGTCCACATGGATCATAAGCAATTAAAAAGAAAAAAATTATTCTCTGTATACATTCCCAAGACCTTCCAACATCTCAGGTTTCAAATGAAGCTGGGTGTATATTAAGATCCTTCTATGGATTTGTTGTCACATCAAAGACCACTCTTCCTCAAAGCTGAAGCAAGCGCAAAGGAAATCTGACAGGCGTGTGTGTGTCTAAGGCAGTTTAGTAGACACAGTCAGGAGTCCTGGACTCCACTAAAAGCCACACTTTCAAGAAGGTACACCTGATTAACCCTTTTGTTAATAGAACTTACCATCATCTGTTACAGGCTGGTGGTACATAACTTCCTTACTCAAAATCTGAAACAACATACCTCCCCCTCAGACCAGTGGCAAGACCTAAACCTCATTCTTTTCCTGAGTTATAAAACCAAATACAAACCTCTTTCACTGTTTGGCAGTGTTGGGCAAAGACCTCTACTGCGAATTTTTTAAATTTTAGTTATGTCCATGCAATCTCTGAACAGGCACAGGCTGCAAATTGCAAGGTCTCTGAGCCCTTGGAGCAAGGGAGTTGCCTCCTTTCTGTACCACTGCTGTGTCAACAGCAAACAGCGTCTGTTGGGCTCCTTCAAACCAAGCACTTCCTTAGTTTCTGCGAGCACAAATAAACACTTCCAAGCTGCCACCAATGGACCTCAAGAAAGCAGAGCTTTCTGCCTTCCCTAAAACGCTGACAACATACCAGTCTGGGCCACAGAAGATTTGCCTTCTGCTTATGATGGCAACACCCACCTCACTGGATCATTTTAACAAAATGACCATGACTGTATTAAGAGTAGTTACATAAAAACAGAATAAACATATTTAAATGCATCAGAGGGCAGAAGTTTAATCACTTAAAAAGCAATTACATTTACCCTTAGTTATTAAAAAGGCATGTCACAAGAATCAAAGACACATCAGGAAAAATCAAGGCTAATTGTACAAAAAATTGTATTGTAGTTTAGTATTTTGTAGTTACAAAGACTGCTTCATAAATTATGTACGTTAAGTGGATTGAAGGGAAATTTTGGCTGTCTTTTAAAATAAATACTGTCAAGACAGCTTGTGTTACAAATCCATCATTATTATCAAATTACACAGTTTTCCCCTCAATATTCCACGAATCTACATTTATTTCTGTGTGAAAATGGCACTTGGCTCTTCATGGACTTGCCAACTCATGCAACCATGTCTTCAGTGAATCCTGGTAAGTGTCTTGGTAAGACTGATTCTAACTGGTGAGAGAGTCTGAGCCTGGGATAGAGGGGTACAGTAAAACCAAAAGTGTTTTCAAAGCTACCTGTCTTGGAATTTTAAGCTGTCAGTACTGTAGACAAAATGTTTTTTGAGCTTGCCTCTAGTTCTTTCATTTTGCAGAGTTATTTTTGGACAAGAACTGCTTTATTGACTAACAAAAGTAAGCATCCATTTATGTTATCTATTTATCTAAGCTCTAAATAGCACTTAGGTAAAAGCACAGGAATGTTCCCATCAAATCAGACTTCCATAATACATTAAAAACTCCATCAGCTACCACTTACTAACATCAGATCTATAATCTTAACCAAATCTACTTTTAATAGCATACCTAAAAACATCTAAAAAAAAAAAAAGCACTCAGGAAGGGCAGAGAGGGCCACATCTTGTCTTCTATCATTGGAATTATGTGGGAAACTTTGCTGACAATTTACTGTGAGTACAGATTACGTTGCTTTTACACGCTTGAGGACATCAAAGAGAAGGGTTATTTGAACTGAAACAAGAAAACCAGTAATTTCTTCTGCATAAATAAAAGGAACATCCACTAACATGGTTTCAGCACACACTAGTCTTTAGGTTTAACAAGTCCTTAAATCTGGTTTTGAAGCTATCTAATAGTTTACACTTTAAGATGCACAAACTGTGCAGGGTCTTCCTTTAAGCTTTAGGAAGAACAGCCTCCTCCTGCTTATCCTTCTATTA
The DNA here is from genome assembly GCA_013397135.1 of Pachyramphus minor. NCBI lineage: Eukaryota > Metazoa > Chordata > Aves > Passeriformes > Tyrannidae > Pachyramphus > Pachyramphus minor. Next base: position 511,581 of record VYXB01002322.1, on the reverse strand, counting down.
AAAAAAAGAAATACAAACCCACTAACCTAATTTTTACAAAATTACTACAGAAAAAACCCACAATTAAATTGTTCAGGCATTAATATTAAGAAGAAATGAATGGTATCCCATAAAATATTACATCAAATTGATACTTTTGATGGTAATCACCAATTATCTGCCTTTTTTTATACCTTACATACTGAATTTCATAGAAAGCATAGCAAATGATGCAATTATCTAGAAAAAGAACCTCGTATCACTGACTGTTTCTTACCTACTACTGCAGAGAGCTGACTTAGCTGTGGGGTTGGAAATAATTTCCTTGTAAATACTGCATAATCTGCAGGGCTTATTCAGATGGTCTGAACTCTACTAGGCCAGGAGGTACAGCAGGCCCTAACCCAGCATTTGACAAATGAACCTTGTGTGCACTCACACCTGAGGACCAAACCATAACTCCAGCCCCCTCTCCAGTGATCTTTCACACTCATGATTTATCTTAGCTAGTGCTGGGCACTGGGTGACCCTTTGGGACTCCTGAAATCCTTGCTGTGGTAACACCACCAGTGTGGCAGTTCCCACCATCCTGCTGCAGCACAACACTCTCCAGGGGGACTGACACAGAACAAAAGCACACACTAACTGGAAAATAAACACAAAAGAAGTTTAAAGTTACATTTTAGTATTATTTCTTAAACCATCTCGCTTGGATAAACACATTTTGAAAGCATCCTCCTCCAAAGGATGGCAGAAAAGTGGCTTCCTAAAACAGCTGTGCCATTAAAAGCACCATATCACGTGCTGGCACGTATTGCTTCATGTGCAGCCAGACTACAGGCTGAGAGAAAAAAAAAAGGAAAAGAAAAAAAAGTCAGCGAGCATATTTGCAGGCCATTTGTTATCGTAAATGGGTGAGGATCCAAAATTCAATGGTCACACAAACTACAAGCAGTCACTGTAATTCAAACCCCACTGACTGCTGCTTTCAAAACTGTGCTGTGAATCTTTGCTCCCCGCCTGCATTCTGCACACACTCCGAACTCCAGAATTTTTTTTTAAGTTAAATGATGCATTTTAACAACGATAATTTAAATGTGTGCTAAAATCAACATGCAGGATGTAATCTTTACTTAAAAGTACTGAGAGAGAAATTGATACTAATTGAATAAAAATATTTAAAAGCAGAGTAATTGATTCATTAATCTGCCTTTATCTCTTTTCTGAACAATGGAAAGGAGATGTAATTAAGTAACATCAAATTACTCTGACTCAAAGTCACCCTGTGGTGCCTCCTGTCTTTTCAAAAGGTGTAGAATGGACAACCAATTCAAAAAATAAGCAAAAAATCTGGCTGTGACATCTATTAGTACCATAACAAAACACTGCATGTCATCTCTGCACTACTTCTTAAGACCTTGGGAATGCCAACCAAGGACCAGTATCCTACATTCCAGAATGCTCCCAGACCAGAACCTTATGAAGCAGCTTTATCACATCCTCCCTGTTAAACATAATTCTGCCTTACCATAGGCATAAGTGATCAGGTTAGCACACCAAACCCAATACATATCACTCCTCAAAAATAACACGTCTTCCTGAGGATTCATTCATTCATACCTCTACCAAGACTTCTGGGTCACTCTCATTTATGCCTATAACACTTCCAAACATCATCACAACTCCTGCACCCCTCCATGTTTCAGTGCAGTAATATTCACCATACTGAATGCAACTGGGCCACTACATCCAGGGAAATTGTAAATATAAACAACAGCACATTCTTGTATCTTCCACACATTATTGCCTTCTATGTACCAAGGAATTCAGAGACAGAAATGGCCATCAAATCATCTGGTCTGGCTTCCTGCAAACACCAAACCATGAGCATTTGTTCATTCACCAAGGCTATGGCTAGACATAATAACCCGGTGGTGCTCCTCATCCAGCCATACATTTCATTCACATCCTCCATCATTCCACCACAAGCACTCCTGCCCATAATAAATCAAAACAAAGATTTTTGTGCCTTTTACTGGATTATTTTTTCAGTCAGAGGTGAGGGGACAGAAAAGGAAAAGATCCAGGGCACAGTCAAAACACACCTATTTCCCCAGGCTGCCAAGCAGTGAGATGTGTTGGTAGAATAAGGACATGGAACAAGCTGCAGGCCTGTGGAACTACGTAAACCACCACTGAAATAGAAGAACAGTTCAACTACATATCCTTACAGATCAATTATATACTCCTATTCTGTCAGCAGAAGCATTTTGGTTGTAGTCCTCCTCCCAGCTCAAGCCTGTAACCTCCCCTAAACCCTCAGAGATGACCATCCCACCACTTGCATTAAAAGGACTACAGACAGTCAACCTCTGCACTGAGGGGCAGGGAGGAATCCCACATCTTTAACAACCCTTCTCCCTCCAAACACACACTAAATATGATTGGGGGAAGGGAGCAAGGAGGAACATCCCGTTTAAGCACATGAACAAATGAAACATTAAAGGCAGGGGTCTAGTAAAACCCACTGCTGCCGAAGACAGGAGGGATGACAGAGTAACAGCAGCCTCTCTGAAATGGAAGCTGCCCAGGCCATAAAGACAGAAAGACAGAACCATGACTTTGCTACCCTATTCACCCATTTTTTGATAAAGGAACATCCACAAAGGCACATAATCTTAAAAGACAATATTCTATTCAGGAAAAAAATAAACCACCCCAACACAACTGTGCTACTCTCCTGCCAGTCCCTAATCTGTATGACATGATTTGCAAATCATTCAGCTACTGTCAGCTGGAAGGAGCAAACTCAAGACGTAGCAGGAATGCAGTTGCTGCAATCCCTTACTCAAAGCTTCAAACCACCACACTCTGTACTGTGGAGTGGTACACACAGAAATAATACCACATTGCCAGCAATCCTGATTTTTTGTTAACTACTACATACAAACACTGATAAGAATTAAGATAAACAGTTATCTGATAATTCTGAGAAATATAAGTATGGTCCTTTAAACAGACCAACCTGTAGATACAACTTTTTAAGTAGTACCAAAAAGTTGGTTTACATCAGACATTTCCTGAACTTCTGCACATTAATAACTGCAATGTTAACTTTTCAAATGATTTGCCAGGGTACATCACATAGTAAGTTGAGTATAATTAGACACTACCTCAACCCTACAGATATGTAAGGAAGGCTGCACTACCTACTAGACTGGTTACATCCTTGGCTCTAGTCACATAAAAATTTAATAAAATCAGCTATAGTTCCAACATAATCCCAGAAACAAAATCCAAGCACAATGTATGGGGTTTATGGCAGAATCCAAAAGAACTAAAACAGGAAACTGCTCACTTTTTAATCTATCTGCAAAAGGTATTTTACTGCTTTTATCTGTAAGCAAGATTTGATGTTGAGAAACCACGTACAAAATCTATACATTAGACAGAGGGAAAGTATATTTGGAACATAAAACGATTTCCTGATTTTGCAAAAGAAACAATCAACAATAATTTGACAAAGTAAACTCATTTTTATTCTACAAAAATGTCAAAACACAGCTTCCATGAAGAGTGTTCCTGGTTGCACTAAAAATAGTTAAATAGCAGAATCCCTGGGAGATAAGCTGGATTCAAAGAAACAAACAGTGATTAAATCAACACACAGATACTATTACCTGCATCTGTTTTCTTAGCTGACTGAATCTGAAGAAACTGTCAACGACCAGAGATTCATTTTCTCTATATATCACAAGAAATTAGCATATCTAGTGTTAACTGTGCTTTAGTGTTCACCCTTCCTTCACATTCCCAAACATATTATGGTTACTAGAAGCACAAATACATCCCTTAGTCCTCATGCTTGCCGATTCACCACAGCCTGTCATTAGTAAGTATATTAATTGTCTGGCACAAAAGAACCCCAGATATAGTGTCATCTTATGCCTGATGACTACAAAGCACCTCACACAGAACCCTATGGAAATAATTCCTCTATCACTGAAAGCATCTGTAATCCTGGTTCTGATCCTCCTAACAAAGTGCCCAATTTAAGCTTGTAAAATGATGGCAACAAAAGCAAGTCTAAGTTAGCATAAGTGCACCTTTTTCTGGTCAGGCATTTATCAAGGAATTTTTCAAAGGAACCACACTTTTTTCTACACCCTGCTTTCAGAAAGGAAAACATTTTACTAAAGAAGATGCTGGGAAAGCCTTAATACCTCAAAAATGCCTGAAGCTGACTGTGACTCAGGATAACTATTACAATCAGTTCTATTTTGAAGTCAAAGAGATTTCTTTTTAGAATGAACAATCTGTCTTGGACTGCTACTTGGTTACAACAAAGTATGTATTAGACATTATGTCTATTATGCCTTTGTTTGAAGGAAAATGAGAGTTAATATTGAAAAATAAACATTTTTCTAAACTTTGGCCAAGGTAAACATAATGTTCTTAGAAAACAATTAGAAATACTTAGGATACACAAATTATTATGGAGGCAGAATTAAGACAAAAGCCTATGACTACTCACTTTATTGCAGTGATGATGGAATTGGTCCATTTTTATAACAGTAGTGTCATACTGAACAACACCCAGGAGGCAGACTGACTACAAGGGATGTTTATTTAACTAGACCTAGCACACTTGACCCCATCACTATCTGTTACTCTGCTCTTCAACATTAAATACGGAAGTATTTTTTGCTTATTTACAAATTTACCCAAATTTCCCTATTTTTCACTCCTCTTAGAAAAACATTATTTTGCAAGTATTTGTACACTGAATTGACATTTAAAATACCCATGAGCTATGCATCTGAAGAGATGCTATTAATCCCAGGGTAAATCCAAGTGCAGGTCTGCCAGAGGAGTCAAACAGAGGAAGAGATGAAAGAGTAACTGCATAAGCCAAAGTCTCAAGAGAAACAGAAACTGCATTAAATGGACTCGTAACTGAATACGAGGATACAAATTTCCCCAAACCCCCAATTAAATGACACACGTAGGTATGTGTGTATACACAAAAAGATACACATAGAGCGATGTGCACTGTATGAGCAGCACACAAGTGAGGGGTTTCTGACATTAATGTGGGAAGTTTTTCATAAACGCAGGAAGCAGCAATTGCTCTTATATGCCCAAAGTGTCTGTACAGTGCATTTTGAATCCTGCATGTCAAAAACATTCAGAAGGCTGTATTCTGGACTCCTGCTTATTTAATTAAAAATTGTCTATGTGAGTCTTCTTTTGTCAAACACAGACCTTTTAAAAAATGTCTTTCCATTAACAAGGCACTGTTAAGCATATCACAGGGATCTGGCAAACAGTACATGAGGCTATTTCACAAGATCCTTGGAGGATAACTTTATTCTCCTTTTTAATTACATATGGTAGCAGGTGAATGGAATCTAAACTCGAACTGCTATTTGAATTTTTTATTACTAGAACTGTCCAGCTCCATCATCATCCTTCAGAAACATGATGGTTGCCAAACTTTAACTGCAACATGATGCAGAAGTGATACTGCATTGATTGGTGAGTTTCAGGAACAGACAATTTAGATTCCCTGCATCTACCCAAATGCATCTGCATTATATAAAATGAGCAACTCAATGGAACTGTTAAGAGTTCTCCATATCCACTGTAATTTCAGAGAAAAGGTCCTCTTAAGCCATGTGGTCACAAAAATTATTGTGCAAGTGACTTACAAGGTCTTCTGCTCAGCCTCACCAGATGGATCGGCTTTCTCTCTGCTGCCAGTAAATGCTGAATGTGTAACTTCCAATTGTATCTGTAATCCTAGGGTTATAATATCCTCTATCGTGTTTCGCTGAAGCTTTGGAATTCACACCCAGTAAAAATAAAGCTGTTTTCCAAAAGAGTTTTGAACTAACTGTGCACTCAAAAAGGTGTCGCTTTCAGTTTTGTTGTGTTTTTTTGTTTTAAGTTAAAATGCTGTCGTAAATCTTGAAAGTTCCTTTTCAGCTTCCACTGCACACCCTTTGCACCTAAGTTTGCTATGTAAGTGATGAGCAAGTACAAAAGTGGAAGTGAAAGAGTCAATTACTTGGCAGAGTAATTGTTGCTAAACCTCCTGCCAATAATAAAACCGTTAAAAATTATATTCTACCAGTTTTAGTTTTATGTATTTTTATGTATAACCATTATATCATGAATGACACTGGCTCACAATTTTGCTGTTCAAAGCAAACTATAAAAACAGACTTTCGTTTTTTGCTAGATTGCTTTATTTTCGGAGTCTGTATTTTGATTCTATGATCAGTATTTGAGTATTAATGTTACATTTATATCATATTCACTGATGTAAATCATTATCAGGGAAAAAAAAAGGAGTAAGAGCACCATCATTTTATTTAGTAGCCTTCAAAAAGCCTGGTGACAGCATTACACTAGGTGAGGCCACCTTGGTCATTAAAATATATTCCAATGTGCTTAGAATTCAATAAGGTGTCAAGAAGTTCCTCCCTGTGCTTACAGACAACTATGCAGATCTACAAATCTGGCATTTTGTTACCTAAAAATATTAGAAAGACCAAGACAAAACAAGCAAGCTTTTAAAGCCTCCTTGCAATTACTGTCTGCCCTAAACACGCAGTTATCAATTAAATTAGTAGTGCATTTTTGCTAGAACAACGTGTCCCTCATCAATGTTTTTCATATTTTAGAGGTGCAGAAACCCGGCCAAGATCCAAGTCTACGAATCGCCTCCGACTACAGCACGGCAGGTGACCTACAATGTATAAACCCGGTCACTATGTACAAAGCCCGAGAAAGACCTGTCCCCGCCTCGCCTTCCACCCATTCCGAACTGGCAGCAGAATGACCCCCCTGGGCCGGGGGAGGCGCAGACAAAGCGCCGCACGCCCGGAGCCGCAGGGCCGGCTCACCCCGCTCCCTCCCAGGGCGGCGCCCGCCGCAGCACCGAGGGGAGCCGGGAGGGAGAGGAAACCGGGACAAAGCCGAGCCGATCCCCATCCCGGGGGACACCCCCTTCGCCACAGCCAAAGCGCTGAGCGCAACTGACAAAATGCCCCCCAAAACAGCCTCCCCAAAAACCCGCCCCACCCTGGGAGCGGGGAAGGACGGGGCCGGCTGTCAGCGGCGGCGGCGGCGCTGCGGGGGGACCCGGCGGCCCGCGCAGCCTTTTGTTGTTTGCGCAGCGGCGGATGAGAACCCAAAAGAATTGAACACCGCGCACACCCAGACCCAAACACACACCCCGGCCGGGCCCCGGCCCGGGCGGCTCCCCCCGCTCACCGCTCGGTGCTGCAGCTCGGGCGATGTGCGCAGCGCTCGCTGGGGCGGCGGGGGCCGCGCAGCCCGGGGCGGGGAGGCGGCCGGAGGAGGATGTCAGCGATGGGCGGGCGGAAGGGAGGAAGGAAAGGGGT
>VYXB01002322.1:476919-504116 GCA_013397135.1 Pachyramphus minor | reverse complement strand
GACATGGCGGCTCCCCCCCTTCTCCCACAAGCGCCCGCGCGCCCTTCTTTCCCACCGCCCCCCCGCTCCCCCATGGCGTCATCGCTGCCCCCGGGAGTGGGGCACCGCAGCCATGGATGCTGCCGGGGGATGTCAAGGGTTCAGGTGCATCCCCGAGGCTGCTAGACCTCGATAGGGTCTTGTCTGCCCGAAGTGTGTGTCAGCGGAGAGCAGAACACGGCGTTGCCTCGGGGCGACCTCCGTGACACTGGGGTGGTTTCGCTCCGGAGCAGGGCACCGGTGCTGATGCTCTTTGCGCTGTTTTTTGGCCCAGTGCTGTGGAAAAAAGTTCAGGGTTTTGGTGACTATAGGACTCATGAAACTGATGCCTCTGTCTCAGTGGAACACCTCTGACAAAATCTCCTCTCTTCAAAAGGAACACTGAGGTGCCAGAGCACGTCCTCAGAGGGCAATAAGGCTCATGAAAGGTCTTGAAAACGTATCTTGTGATGAAGGACTGAGGGATCTGGGGGTGTTTAGTCTCGAGAAGAGGAGGCTCAGGTGGGACCGGATTGTTCTCTACAGCTACCTGAAAGGAGGCTGTGGTGAGGTGGGAGGTGGTCTCTTCTACCGTGCAGTGAGAGGACCAGAAGAAATTATCTTAAGCTGAGACAAGGGAGATTCAGATTAGATATTAGGGAAAAAAAATTTCACTGTTAGGGTGGTCAGGCATTGGAATAAGTTGCCCAGGGACGTGGTGGGGTCACCATCCTTGGAGGTGTTTAAGGGGCATCTGGATCTGGGGCTGGGTGATGTGGTTTAGAGGTTACAGTGGAAGTGATGGGTGGATAATTGGACTGGATGATCTTAAAGGTCTCTGCCAACCTTGATGATTCTGTGAAATGCACATGAAGCACTCCACAGCATGTAGTGGCTCACGGAGCAAGTCACAACAGGGGAAACTGGCTGAAGGACAAATTCTGTGGTGAAGGCTGCCCCTGCTCCAGCCTTAGGGTTCAGTGTGTGCTGCTAATATATTTCAATGCCCTTGTCTTTGTTCCCCATGGAACTAAGTGAAAAATCCCTACTCTTCTACAGGTTTACACATGAAAAGACAGACTTCTTTGAGAACTCAGTGACACTGTTCACAGGAATTATTTCTTTGCTTTAGCTTCCAGTCTCATTCCCACTCTTGCTAGAGAGGAAGGAACAGCCACACTATTTTCTTTATGTTGTGTTCCACTAAGTAAAAGTTAGGTCCTGAGATTTGGGAGGAATTGAGGTCTGAGGTGAAAGAAGTAAAATGAACATTGTAAATCATCAGGGGGTAGTGACAACCTAACTTTATGAAAGAGTTATGTTATGGTGAGATCCACATAGAGTAGAATAACACTGTTCAGTTGGAAGGGACCTACAATGACTATCTAGTCCTGCTGCCTTGTGTAACCCTGAAGTACGTACAGGGTATGAATCATAAGCTACTGGAAACAGAGAGAGGTATAGTGGTAAATCAAAATGTGCAGCCTCATCTAAATGGTAATATTAAAAATATTCAAGGAAAGCAGAGCTTATATCTGTTTGCCCTCACATACAGCACTGAGCAAGTCTATAGAATGGCAGATGTGCAAACGAGTCGGGTGAGAAAGCAAAACTCCTAAGAATAAGCAGGAAGTTGGAAGAGGAATCAAAGCTACTGTTGTTGTCAAAGAGGCAGAAGAACAGGAAGAGCCACAGAAGCTCACAAGAAACAAAATGAAGTTAGAGGAACATGGATAGTCTTCAGACTGCAAATACAGATTTGAAAAGCTGAGGGAAATGAAGTATACTTACTGAATTCCACTCACTGATTGGTATCTTACAAGGTCAAGCTGTACAACAAAAAACAATTTTGATATTAGTATTTCAGAGCAGCAGCTTCTTGTGTTCTTCATGTCCACTTAAAACTTTTCTCTGGAAATTTTGTATTGATAGTTTACCATAATATTTTACTTTTGACAGGTGATACAGCCTAAGTATAACAATGTGAAATATGTGTTTGCACAGTAATATGAAAGGAAAAAAAAGAGATTGAAGGGCATTCCTTTATACAAACTACATTTTAAAGAGTCATGCCAATTGGTCTACAGGTTCAGAATATTTTCATGAATATGCAAGAGATTTAATTAAAAATAGAACATGCCCTAATTACATAATTATGCAAGAGAACTGATTCAAAGGAACCACTCCTGCCTTTTGAATAAACAATATTCATTGCTTTCTTCCTATCACACATTTGCTTTAAAAGATTTCCTGCAATTAGCTGCTTACCCGAGGGATCTGAGCATCTCTGAACAAAGCAACTACTCCAGCTATGACCCTGATTCATAATATGCTGGCTAATCAAGTATATGTGTGCTGGCAATTTCCCACATTAGCAGCACACACTATAAGCTCCCTCCTGCAGGAAGGCTGATTAGCTCAGTGGAACTAAAGTGCAGTTTTACTCCTCTCTGTTTATGGCCCACAAATAAACACAGGAGAGACTTGGGGAATGCACCCCTTCCTCAAAGCTTCTGCCTGACCTGAAATATCCAAAGAGTTCCTCTCCATTTGGATCTTGTTTTTCCTGTCTCATCTACATAAAATTATCCAGGTTCATCTAACCATAAAAACTGTTTACTGCCCACATTTCCATTTTCTCTTAGGGAACCAGTTACACTGTATGCCCTGCTTTTTGGATTAAATTATCTAGACATGCTGTCTCTAGAATATTCTTTGTCTACCACCACCAAGGTCACCATGGTTTTCTGCAGACATCTGAGTGGATACTGAAACAAAACCCCAAAACACATTATTTACAGTGCTGGATTCTTTATTCTCAATATACCAATTTCCTTCCTCTCCCGGAACAGAGAGGGAGATTTATAATTCACAGTGGGGGAGCAAAAAGCAAACAGTTCAACTAATGCAACACAAAGCCCTTGGGTTTTTGAAGTGCAACAGTGTGAGAAATACACACAGCAAACTGAGGTCGGTTTAACTGACATCCAGAAATAGAACAAGCCTCTCTAAAGAAATTCAGGTTCACTTCATTTAGGAAGTGTGGGTCATTTTACTTTATCTTTGTATTAAAAAAAAGATCTGTCTGTCTTAGAGGATCTTTCCACCAAAAGAGATTTTTTTTTTTTTTTTAAATCTACTCCTACAGTCTATAAAATCTATGACTTCATTTTAGAAGTAGGGGCCACAATAAAGCACTACATTGGAATAATTTCAACTGCTTCTAAAGTGCTGTTTAAAAGCATCCTGGCAATAATAAATATTGAAAGGCCATATTCAGCAACCTGTCTGGCTTTTCATCACAATCACTTGACAGTTGCATATGCTTTTAGTTTGTATTTCCTACAAGAACATCCTTTATGGAAAAGAGGAAACATAAAAATCATTGCTCGGGACTCCGAAGTGTCAAATACACAGTCCCAAGCACAATTTTAGCCCAACTGTTTTGTGGATATGTGCAATTGCTGCATGCAGAGCTACCTTGTTATCAGGGAGTTCAGGCACTTCGAGGTGAAAGGACTGTGTTTTGCTTCACTTGACTTATTGTCAAGATGCCTGAACTGACCATTGGGAACCCACTGTTGGGCAAGGCATTAATTCTAAGTAAAATAAACACTGATCATGATCCTGCTTCCGAAGTCAATAAGCTTTATTTACACACAAGTGAATTCTCTTTTTTTCAGAGTCACAAGGATTTCTAGGAAGCTGTAACAAATGAAAGCCAGTGTGCTTTTCCCTTCTGTTTTCCGTCCACAGAGAAATAACAAGGAAATAAAGCATGCAGTGTTAAGTCAGCTCTTAACAGTAATTTCTGTTATTTTTTTTCAGAGCAGAATGCTTACACCAGACATTAATATTTTGTTAACAAGATATTTTTTTATCTCTCAATTATTACAGAGCCACGCTATTGCTAAAGACCAAAAGGTACTGACTGAAAGATTTAAGCAGCACATTCAATTAGCTTTAAAACACTTCTACTATGAAAAACAGGTTTCTAAACCTCAGGTAATACAGGTAAAGTAACAACTGGAAATCTAGTAACTTATATTAGAGAATTTGCATGTTGATATTAATATGAACATAAAGATAAAGACAATTTGAGCAGCACAGCTATATTTATATGTCCCAATTTCCACTTTTATCTTCATAGTAAATGATTAAGGAGCTAAGGTTTACAACCTCTAATACTCTATGCTGTATGAATTTACAGATACCATCAGTATTTTCCAAGATCCTACTTTTAAGCATCAAATTCCAAACAGGTTAAAGGTTTGCAGAGGAGAGCTCATGAAGATAATTAGACTTGTATCTTTACTCCCTGCATTCAAGGAGTAGGTTCCCACTTCTACAAGGGAAGCACTACATACTTACTGTGCTCAACCAGCAATTTCTGTTCTGTCTTTGCTTCTGCCATACCTCTCATTTCTTTGAAAGGTAAAGCAACTTTCTTTCTTACTTGTTTCCATATTCTGTAGTCAGTTGATAGTTGACTATCAGCACCTTCCTAGCTTGGGAATACTCTCTTCTCTATATTCACTCTGCATGAAGAAAAATAACGTTCCATTTATGCTCCTCCCTTCCTTCCTCTATACTTTCACTTCTCAGTGAGTTTATTCTCTCTTGGGTTCCAGCTGCTCATTCAAGGTTATGAGGATTATTAATCGCTGCATATGAGTCACAGGAAGTTACATTTATTTCTGTATTCACCTACCTCAGCCACTCAACCATTGCAAAAGTGTATTAAATATTCCAGAGGGAATAAAAAACATGCTCTTGGTGGAATATCAGAGTCTTGACCACTACTGGAATAAGAACATTCAGTCTGTGGTAAAGTATTCTGTTCACCCTCCCATATCCTTATTTCCCAACTATGACTCAGCTCCCTTTTTTACCTTTATATTGGGATAAGGCCTAGTATTGATAGGAAAAAAGTTTATTCCACAAATGCAACAAACAGACTCTTCCAAACATAAAATCTTGTGTCTGTGTTCAAACCCAGGAACATGTAGGTAAAAGCAGCAAAATTCTAAGTGCCTGCTTTACTACAGCTTACATTATTCCCTTCCCTTTCTTTGAACACAGGCTCTGTACAGTTTGTCAGCATTTCTTTACAGAGATTTGCTAATGCATCAGGCTTTGCTGCCAGATTACTTGCAAGTAGATTAGGTGATACATGATAATCTTGGTAATCATTGTAGGATCCATGGTGAGGGAGGCTTTTTGATAACCTTTTCTCATTAAATTCTACAGAGTTTCATTATGAAAAATGCTTTTTCCTAAAAAAACCCAAAACCCAACCCCCCCCTCAAAACCCACAAAAATCCAAAACAACAAACACAAAACAACCTGTGAGGTCTGTGATTGTAATTTCAGTCGCACATCAGTGTAAATCTGGGATGATTTCATTAACCAGTATGAAATGTTTCTTATTTTGAGAAGTGAATCTTTGAAAATATAGGAGAGGAATTCATTTCTCCAACCAGTACGAGGCAGAGATACAGACTGGGACATGTACTCATCTCAGTACCAGGAAAACTGGTGTTTCCTCATGGAGATACAGGAGATGTATTCTCTTTATTCTCATTAAGAGTACTACATACATTTACAGAAGAAGGCAGTTGTGATTTTTCAGATGCTGCCTTTTATTAAAGCTCATGCATAAGGTAGAAATGCTAATGCCAGTGTATGCCTGCCTCTATGTGACCTTTTCCAAGTAGAAATTTGCACATACTGATGAAAGAGAACTAAGTCTCCAAAGTCTAAAAGGCATTACAGATAACCACCTCATCTGGTCTTTTTCTAAATGTAATTATCAAGCCCTATTGAAAACCAAGGAGGCATCTTGCCCTTCCTGCCCAAGAACCTCACTCTTCCAGTGTTCAGTCTCAAGGGTAATATATACAAACAGATAGTGTGCCAAATTATGTTATTTTTTTTCTAGCTCTTTTCCCTGGCTAGTGATTGCCCCCCTTTCTCTATGTGTTTGCATTTCTAAGGAAGTCCTCAAAGGTAACACTTCTCTTTTAGATGTTTAATTAAATTGTTGTAGAGAAAAGATTCTTCCCTGGATAACCAACTTAGCTGGTCCTTCCTCCACTCATCTGTCTAGCAGATTCTGCACTCCTTTCTCCCCTCCCAACCATCAATTTGCTTGGCTAAACAAACTAAACTCTTAATCTTTTCAAGAGAGATTCTACATTTCCCTGATTATTCAATTTGGTTTTGCTCTGATTTGCTTCATCTTTCTTGAGCCTAATGTCCTGCAATTTTTTGTGCCATGGTCCCTGTAGTAAATGCTGGCTCCTAAGTTTGATTTATCAGTAACCTCCCTTTCACCTGATGTATTCCTTTTCTGCACATGCCACAGTAATTGCCAAAACTTTACTCCCCTTTCTTTTATTAAATGCTTTTCTCTCCTCCTTAACTAAAACTCTACATGGAAGTGTACCAAATTCACTTGGGATCCAATGTTGATTGGAATTTCTCATTTTTTATGGGAGGCCATTTTACATCCACTTTTCCTCGTTGTAGTTGGCCTTCAGACCAAGGCAGTACCCAGCTGCACTGGACTGGGGAATTCATAGTAATACAGTTCGCCCCAAGGGAAAGGGAAATGGAAATGTTTCTGCTATGTGGCAATTGTTTCTGTCGTTTCTGTGCCAGTGACCAATTATGTCTCTACAGAAAATGGCTCCTGTGAATATGCCTGTGGCAAGATGGATGGTAGACAGTACGTGGGGCTGAGAAGGGCAGAGTCACTCTAAAAATCAATAGCAAACAGAACTGCCTGTGCTAGATATTTTGTTCCCTGTCCTGTCTCCTGGGAAACAGAGCAGATGCAGGATAAGGACAGATGATCTTATTCCCAGGGATTTGGATATGAAACCTCTCTCCTTGTTGCCTTCTTCTTCCTTCAGCAAGTATGTACTGTGGAGTTTTTGCTTAATTTTCAGATGCTATAATTCCTATGCTTTCTATTGTAATTCTATGTTTTTCTATCTGTTTTAATAAAATATTTTCTTTCCAGTTTACAGAGAAATCCATTGAAAAGTATTAAGTTCAAAGACAGTCTATAGACACCCTCTTCACTTCTTCTGTATCTTCACAATGATACGGAAGAAAACAAGATATGTACATCACTGCTATTGAGTCTTAGACTTGAAACATGAGATGACTGTGTAATTCACTCCTACAGGAGAGATGGTGCGTCTTACTTAGCTCTTCAGGCTTCTCTGTCGGTTACCTGAGAGCAAATATTCTTGAAGAACTCAACCTGCAGACAGTCTCCAAAAAAATTCTAGAACTGAAACTGATACCCAAGATGAGAAGAGTCTGAGAGAATGGTTTTAAATAAACTTTGTGTCCTGTACCGTTCCCTACTCCCTGTGTGATTTGCAAAACCACAACGACCTGGCTCCCATGTGATAGTTCTGTCCGGGACCTCCATGGGGCCCATCTGTAATCGAGCCTATCCAAACTTAGCATATTCACTCCCTATATCAGTGGATGTGAGAGCAGGCCTTATAATCCTGGCCTTGTAGGTGTCTGTTTCTGAAGAAACTAATTCCTTATACATCTGCATATAGATGTTTTATTGACCAGTATATGTATAGAAAAAAACAGTGAGGGGATGCTATTAATTTGTCAAGTTTGGCAGATACTGCTGCATCACATTGTGTTCTGACTCTTTGCCTTGAGCCAAAAAAGCTAGACTCAATTTAGGTAATTTAGGTAATTTATGCAGCAACTGGGTAAGAAGAAAGTTATCTCATCACAATGTAGGTCATTATAAATATTCTGAGGCTACAATTTTGCTTTAGAGGACAAATAATTATAGATTATTTAAAGCAGGATAGGAATTTAAAGCAGGGCTCCTTGACCTTTGACTTCAGTGGCCAGGTGGGCATAGTAAAATTCACAGGGTAGAGCTTGTAGTCATTTCTTTGAAGGAAAAAAAAAATCATGCTTCCACAGTTCTCTGTGACACCACTGTCACCTAAAACACCTGGTGGTGTTTTGATTACACGGAGCAGTTCACTCCACTGCATCAATTAACTACAGTCTCCTGGGGGAGTTCTGGGGAATTGCTGAAACATGCCATATGCAACACTTTGGATTTTGAATCAGTGTATTTTAACATAAGATTATTCCTTAATATTTAAAAAGATTGTTTAATGAAATCTAAAAGAGATTGAAATTGTTTCAAAGACATACATTAAGTGCAGTTTTACACAGTTTTGTATCAGACCCTACCTACTGAAGATAATGCAGCTGTAAACAGGAACTGACACATGCCTCAGTAAACAGTAGGAGAAAGCTGGGAACAACTGATAAATATAAATTAGCTATGAAAGTGAAATGTTCTGCCTACACAGTGTTACACTTCTTATTACACACTGAAGGGCCAAAAAGTACACCATGACCATATGTTTGAAAACTGCCATGACTCACACGGAATAGGCTGATGAGTAACAGTATCTTCCTTCCTCAGTGTATAACACAGACCAGAAATCTGCCCAGTAAAGGTTCTGTTGTGGGGAGCAGTTTAACATGCCCCATATCCCTGTAATTAATTACATAACTACAAAATGTTGCTGCCAGGTTTATTGTGCACCAATGCAGAAAACACTCTAAATATCTTTAAAGGATGGTTCACACATTTGTCATTTCCCATCCCACTCGTTTTGCAGCCAGAGGAGGCTGGAATGTTGTGTTAACTGGCATTCTCATTAATTTCACTTCTTTTCTTTCTCTTTGAGTTTTTGGTTGTGAACTCTGTTGGGTAGTGCCCAAACCTGAATTTCACATTGTAAACAAATGAGATTGCTTTTCTAATTTACATGTAAACATACAGTAGAACTAAAAGCTGAAATGGCATTGTTAATTAGATATAAAACTGAACAGTGACTGCTAAGAGGCTGTTAGATAATAACTATAAATTATAGACTCAGGACAGTAAGTAATAATCTGCTTTGCTGCTTTTAGAGAAAGTGTGAACCTCATGATTTAAAAGCCTGAGGAGAATCTTTCTGAGATGGAAACATGCTCTGACCAGTGGCAGCTCTTCAGCCATGTTGTCCCATGTCAGCCTTATTGCTGCAATGCCATGGTAATTGTTAGGCAAGTCCAGCAAGCTTCCAGATGTCACACTGAATAGACCCCTCTTTTTCCTACTGCAGAAGCAGCAGAGAAGCAGCAGAGGAGCACAGCAAATTAATTAATTTTTAGCATATCTTGTCAATTAAAGTTGTTCTATAATATCCTATGGCAGAGTTGATTTTTTTCTTTGAAGTGAGCTTGAATTCTTCTTTGGCACAAATTGGTACCTGTGGCTATTTACTCATATGTCAGCTTAGTATTTTTATTCTGTTTTTCATGGTGGAATTTTCATGAGTCCTGAGGAAACTGGAGGTTTTCCAGACGTGACAGTAAAAGTGAAATACTATTTTGGTAAATGTGAGAAGAAGGTGGGTAAATCCAGAAGACATTTTCTTACATATTCATTAGAATTTAGTTTCCATTTTGTCTTTCATTCTCCTACAATTTTGGACAAATAAGAGTTTTCTACCTAAGTATTTATAGCTGGCTACTAAGCTACCAAGGTGAGAAGTGTCTTGACTTGGTTTTTTTTAAAGAATATTTATGCTGTGTCATACCAGCTATTTTCTATATGACACTCCAGGATAATACAATCACTTGGAAAGCGATCAAGGCAGTCAATTAATCTCTTTTGAAATTTACAATTCATGGATTTTGTCTCCTTAAATAGCCTTGACTACAAAGTCTGTTTTGCAAAACAAGACATAAACCCCCTTGCCTTCCCCCAAGAATTTAGACTTCTAATTATTCAAGTCATTCTAGAAATTAAAGCCTTTGACTTTTCTGGAATCCTTTAAAAACAGCCAATGTCTGCTACACCCTGATCACCACATGAGAATTTTTCCACGGCAAGGATTTCTTACAATTTGTCAACAGGAAGTTCTTTTACAATGAGATATGAATAGTGACCTGAATTTCCTAAGAGCCTGAAACTTGTGTTTTGCCTGTTAATGTGTTTTGGCTCAGCTGATGACAGTATCACAGCCAATTCTGCAGCTGAATCATATCAGTGGGCTCTGTGGAGGCAGCAGTGTGAACAGAACACTGCTGGATGACAGAAATTCTTGAGTGGCATGGGGGCTGTTGGAAACTCATGCCAGTCATGGTCCATCACAGGTCCAGCTTTAGGGCTGCTCTGGCTTAGGATGAGTGCTGATTGCCTTCTGGCAGCCTCAGGAGATGTATACAGTCATTTTTCCTGCCTCCTGCTATCTCAGGCCCTGGTCACAACACACCTGGGACCACCCTAAAGATGAGAACCTGCACACACCAGCAAACAAAATCACTGTGCCTTTCCCTGCAAAATATTAAAAAACTCTATTAAATGGGTATCTGGCTTGAACTACTAAAACACAAGCCACTATATGAAATGAACCAATTCTTCAGAGCATTTGACAGTGGGTAAATTATTACAAAATAATACTCCTGAGTAAGATCACACTTAAGAAGGGATCACACAATTTTTTGCCTTCACTGTTTCTAGCCCAAAGCACTACTTTTGCACTTCCACAGCATCTGCTATTTGAATGTATCAGTCAGCTAAATCTCATAATACCTGGGTAAATCTTAATCCATTAATTCATGCAAAGTCAAGGCACAAAGAAGTGATTTATATAATAATGCATATTAATGAGTATGTACTTTAAGATGATTACATTCCACGTAATTATAAACTCTTTTTAAGACATAAACTGATAAAAAATAAAGTAAGTTGTGCTTCCCTTATTATTTTTTTCCTGAGAAATGAACCTGAATATTCAATTATGGGGTTATTATTCTGTGAATCAGTTTACAACAATCAGTGGATATAATTTTTTAATATGAAAACGTTATTATGCATATTACAGTTCCAAGCATATATTATCCTTTCCTGAAACCATTTCAACCTTCCAGTCTTTATGCAAAAGACTGGCCCACGGGCTCTGCACAGGATGTAAATTAAGTTCTTGTTTGGCTAAATCTGATTACCCTGTAGGGTACCAATCTTGCTTAGTGACAGCAGAAGCTAAAAATTGCCAACAGGACAGTCTGCTTAAAATGGGGCCAGGAAGGGTCAGCTTCTAAATAACAAATTTGAATTTTGAACTAGATTTTAATATTATCCCTAGGAATGTTCAGTTGAACATAGAAGCTGTCTTCTTAGTACTTGCTACCACTACTTTTAAAACCCACAATGAAACCGAGAAATGCATTTAATTTTTTAAATTTTAATTAATGTACAGTTTGTTATCAATCATATATAAAGGTGCATCAATTGAACTCAACCTTTAGTCAGTTTGCCACTCAATCCCCATTTGACGCTTCCTCTTACTCCTCTCATATTCTATCAAAATTAATGCTCCAGTAGAGAAATGCAACAAATAGGAAAACCCCACATAGATTATCAGAACACAGTCACCCCAAGTCAATTCAAGCTAACTAAAACTATTTGGATATTACCAAAATACTGTTGCCTTATTATGCACTTACTGAGTGCATGAGACAGATTAAAAGGCACATGCTGACACTACTAAATATTAAATACTGCTGTTCCTTCTGACAGGATTAGCTAAATACCTAAATGATAAGAACACTCCCCTGTATTTTTCCTATTTCAGAAGAAGTGCACAGAAGAGTCACTCTTTGATCTATTTCACTAGCTTCAGTTACTGCAGCAGGCCTTCATATATATAAAAAATTTATTTTTAGTAGTCTTTGGCAGCTCCTTAGTTTTCCTTTGATGTATAAAGGTTTTATGATCAATAATATCTGAAAGCAGCAGGCATTATTACAATTGCTCTGAGTCAAGAAAAAAACAAACCAAAAGCAATGCAACACTGGCGAAGAGGATCCGGCTTTTGTCTGTTCAGAAAATGTAATTATCTCAGTAAATGTATGTGGGTTTTGGTAATGAGACTCAATATTTCAGATGGATTATTTTTATTATCTTTTCACAGTGGCTTTATTAGATACTCTAAATCAGAGCTCAACACTTACCTAATAGATAAATACCTCAGTCCTTCAATAGGTTTTAGATGAAGGGACTCAGCACTCCACACAGAATCCTAATGAGTTTGAAGGGGGAAATGGATAAAACCAGGCCTGCTAGAGATAAGCCTGGGGGCAACAAGCCTGTGTTTGAGGGACAGTGTGCTGGGGAGGCTTCAGTCTGTTGTCTCAGGAGAGAGAGGGGATGGAGGTCCATATGGCAGCAAAGCCACAAGGGATATTGATGTGTTAGAAGCCATGGAAGTGCTTGAGAGTGAGCTGTCCCCATGTGCCGAAAGACAAGATGACTGGCCTTGTTGAACTGAGAGATGTGGGAGGAACTCAGGGAAAAAAGGAGAGTTTATGACATTTGGAAGTAGAGGCAGGCAACTAAGGAGGACTACAAGCATGATATGAGATTATGTAGGGAGAAAATTAGAAGGGCCAAAGCCCAACTAACCTTATCTGGCTTCTACTGTAAAAGGAAATTAAAAATGTTTCTCTAAATACATCAGCAAAAAGGAGGATTTAGGAGAACCTCCATCCCTTATTGCATGGGACAAAAACACAGTGACAAGGGATGAGGAAAAGGCTGAAGTACTTAATGTCTTCTTTGCCTCAGTCTTTAATAGCAAGACCAGCTGTTCTCCAGGTACCCAGCCCTCTAATCTGGAAGACAGGAATGGGGAGCAGAATGAAGCCCCCATAATCCAAGTGGGAATGGTCAGTGACCTGCTACACCATTTAGACACACAATGGTCTATGGGGCCAGGGTACTCAGGGAGCTGGTGGAAGTGCTCACTGAGCCACTTTCCATAACTGATCAGCAGTCCTGGCTAAATGGGAAGGTCCCAACTGACTAGAGGTTGTAAAATGTGACACTCATCTACAGGGCCAGGAGGATCCAGTGAACTACAGGCCTGTCAGCCTGACATCGGTGCTGGGAAAAGTGATGGAGCAGATCATCTTGGGTGCTATCATGTGGCATGGGCAGGACAACGGGGGGATCAGACCCAGCCAGCACTGGTTTATGAAAAGCAGGTCCAGCTTGACTGACCTGATTTCCTTCTGTGACAAGATGACCAGCAGAGAATGAGGGAAAGGTTGTGGGTGTTGTCTACCTTAACTACAGTAAAGCCTTTGACACTTTTCCCACAGCATTCTCCTGGAGCAACTGGCTGCTCATAGCTCAGATGGGCGCACCTTTCACCAGGTAATAAACTGGCTGTTTGGCCAGGCCCAGAGTGGTGGTGAATGGTGCCACATCCAGTTGTCAGCTGTTCGCTAATGGTGTTCCCCAGAGCTCAGTCTTGGGACCAGTTGTTTCATAACTTTATCAATGATCTGGATGAGGTGACCAAGGGCACACTCAGTCAGTTTGCTGATGACACCAAGCTGACCAGGAGTGCTGATCTGCTGGACTGTAGGAAGGCTCTGCAGAGGGATCTGGACAGGCTGGATCAATGGGCCAAGGCTGGTTGTTTGGGGTTCAACAAGCTGAAGTGCCAAGTCCTACCCTTGGATCACAAGAACTACAAAGCACTACAAGCTGGGGGCAGAGTGGCCGGAAAGCTGCCCAGCAAAGGATCTGGGGGTGCTGGTTAACAGCAGCTGAACATGAGTCAAGAGTGTGCCCAGGTGGCCAAGAAGGCCAATGACATCCTAGCTTGGACCAGAATAATGTGGCCAGTAGGATCAGGTCAGTGATTGTCCCCCTGTACTCAGCACTGGTGAGACACCTCGAGTGCTGCATCTAGTTTTGGACCCCTCATGACAAGGATATTGAGATGCTGGACCAAGTTCAGGGAAGGGCAGTGGAGCTGGTGAAGAATCTGGAGCACAAGTCCTGTAAGAAGTGGCTGAGGGAACTGGAGTTTTTTAGTCTGGAGAAAAGGAGGCTCAGGGGGGAACCTTATTTCTCCCTACAGCTACCTGAAAGGAGGTTGTAGAGAGGTGAGAGTTGGTCTCTTCTGACAAATAACAAGTGATAGGATGAGAGGAAACAGCTTTAAATTGTGCCAGGGGAAGTTTAGGACAGGTAGTAGGAAAAATTTCTTCACCAAAAGGGTTATCAGGCAGTGGAACAGGCTGCTCAGGGCAGTGTTTGAGTCACAGTCCCTGGAGGCATTTAAAAGACAAAGAAGCTCAGAGCAGAATCCTAGCATGATCTATTGTGTGCTCATATTGTTTTCAGGTGATCAACTTTTAGGTGATCAAAATTACATGTTCAGAAAACAGTTTTAACTGTGACGTTACTGAAGCACAATTCAAACCTTCCATCTGAATTCCCACAGCTCCCCCATGCCAAACACCACATATCTGCATGATGAGGCATATTAATTCAACTGACATTGAACAGTTTTTTCCTTGGATTAATTCTAGCAGTGAATCAATTTCCTGATCTGGTTCAGCAGGCAGACACAAAAATGTCTGTGCTAATGGAAGTGAGCAGCTCAGAAGATGAAAATGCTTTTGATTGACCTCTACCCACTTAAAGCATATGAAACTACCTCAGGGATCTTATACACAGGCTGTCAGAACATATGGCCATTAACCACCAGTCTGGTCACTCCCTTTCTGGGATATTTTCTTACAGTATCCATTGTTTTACATCAGAAATATTTATTAAAGTGTGCATTCACATTATGGTCAAAGCTTATATGCTGCAAGGTATGATTTACTGTAAATCCCTGAAGAATTACATTACATACCCACAGTAGTCTATTTAAAAAATTAATTTTCTAAAGGTGGCATTTTGTAAATTTTTAATTACAGCACTGATGCAGTGTAACATTCACAAATATTTTTGCTAGAAGTATTGGCTATTATCTCAGCAAACACCATTAATTACTGTTTTAATTTACTAATAACACAACACTTACACAATTCAGTGACCACTTTAGCGCCAATAATATCATCATTGTATGCAACAGTGAGATCCACTACTATATAATTAATATTTATTTCATCTTGCAAATGAATTATTACAGTTGATACGACAAAGCTCTTTTTGCTCCAGCTGAAAAAGTCTCTGAATAAATCATGTCATGTTTAGATATGAAAAACAGGTCAATGGCTACCGAGATGTTTCCAAAAGCAGAACCTTCCCTACAGCAAAGCTTCAGGAAAATACACTTCATCTGACAGCATACATTCTTTTTGTCAGAATCCTCTTAGTAGGTAGGGGATAAAAAAAACCCCATTTAACTGTATAGAAGAGCAGAGAGAACATTTTGAGGAATGAAACTTCTTTTAATTCTTTTAAATACATGGCGTAACATTTTAAGACTTCACTTGAACCAACATCCTTCCAATCGATGTTACATACCTGGAGGCCAGAAAAAAAATCACCCTCAGGTGAGTAGTTTTGAGTGCCTCAGAGAAACTGGTGAGAACAGCATCTTTTTTGGAAAGAAATGAACCAGGAGAAAGTAGTGCTTACTTGTAGTAATATTGTTCTCCTTACAGCAGTTACCAGTTTCCTTTTCTATCAAGATTAAGTGGCTTGCAATGCATCTGCTTTATTGCTTGGCAACTAAAATCTTTACCAATTATAGGTTAGAGGAACTCTTCTCCAAGGAAGACACATTTCTTTTAATAATAAAAAAATATTTATGAAGATCCTACTGCATTAGTAATTTGTAGGAAATCCTATCTTAAATCTTTATTAAAATATAAAATAATCATACTGAAGAGAGGATTATTCAAAATTGTTTGCATATATACTCACAAATCATACTTGTTCCTTCATCTATTTTGTATTATTTATTGATTGCTACCGCCCCAGACAGGCAACTGCTGCAAAATGAGGCATTTTTGTCTTTATATACTAATATGGTTGGTGGAGACATCATTCTGTGACCAGAGTTCAGGAGAGCAGACTGAATCACATGTTATTTAGCACCCATGGTTCTGTGGTAAAAATGTGACAGTCATTTTTATTCACTCCATGTGATGTAAACGAGGAAGAGCTTTTAACAGTTTTCTCAGTTTTATTTTGGTGGAGAAATATTTTATATATTTTTGGAACAAAGGATAAAGGAAATCTACACAGTGATTATAAATTAAGACCAATATTGACTTTTATTTACATAGTTTAACAAACAGACTCAAGCAGTTATCACATCAGTCATTCAGATTCTGAACATCACTATAAACAACAAGTTTTTACCAGGCCTAGCTAGTATTGCATTCTTCACAGAGCTGTGATTAATGTTCTACATTTTTCTTTTTCCAACGAAGCCACCTCAGAGCTCTTGCCAGTGCTACTTGTCCCATGAGGAATGTGATCGTAAAATTACGTTTATACCAATCTCTAGGATTCCAAAGCCAAGAAAATAATCAGCACAGAGAACAAGAACAGGAAAAGGGTACACAATTATATTAAAATATCATTTGGCATTAGAAAATGACAGTTCAGTGATAAACTGAATTTTCTGTTCTTTGTGGTAACACTTTTCCTGCCTAATAGGAGTTAAATAACCTATGAAAAAGTCTATGTGTATACCCACATCCATGAACAGATTACAGGGTTACAACCGTATCTGAAATCAGGTAAGATAACGTAGTTAAAACCATATCTCATGTTTCAAAAGCGAAGCTGATCACCAAGCTATCTAGAATAACTTCCTGACAGTGCTGTGCAATGGGTAAGATTTGTTTGTGAGTGGGTGAAGATACATGTGTTGAAAAGGGCATAGTTGGCCACCTGTGAGGGCAGGGAAAAATAAAATCAAATCACACTTCAAAGATTATTGTATAATCCAATACAGGAAACATTATCTTTCTACTGCAGTATCCTTTAAAGATGATGCCTTTAATATTGCCGGAGTTAGTATTTACATCTTTAAATAATTTAATTTTTATGAAGCCTGCATGGCTTCTGGAACCAGTTCAAGTTATACACAGAATAGTCCGTATCAGCCCTTTTTAACCTCTGAGAACTTGCTTCAAATTCTTGCCCCTATTACAAATAAAAGTAATATCAAAATTTCTTTCTAGTTTCTAATAAGAACTCTGCCCCCATTTCATAAAATGCTGCACAAGGAGCAATAAAATACATAGAATCATAGAACTAGCAAGGAATACTAATCATTAGGATTTAGGTCTTCTCTTGAGATCTTTGTGGGAAACCTTGCCTGAGACACTAACCTCTCAGTAAGGACAGTAGCCAAATTCACACTGACAAGCAACACTGAGCTACCCCTTCAGATGTCATGTTAAATCAAAATATCATGCTAACATTGCAACTGTTTCTTTTCCCCTTTCATGTTTAATTTCCTATATCCTTCTTGAATTTTTTCCTAAACTAGACTGTATTTCCAGTCTAGGTACTCTGAACTAAATATTCAAGGCATCTATGCACAGTCATTGCTTCAATTTTGTCTAAATTTTAGAATTTGCAGCACTTCAGCTGCCACAGTTTTCAGGCCAGCTGGCAATACTGCAAAAGAACATACAGCTAAATGCATAAACAGATTTTTATAACATGACCCCTCAAAATCAGAGTGCCAGTAAAAAGCTCTGCTGCTTTCAGGGTTGTGCAGTTCCACTTTGAAACTACAATGATGCAGCTGACACTACCTGATTTTACAAGGCAGCAACAAGGCATGTCACATTTAAACACAAAGCCTGAATTGTCTCACCATGAGGATGAGACACTGTCCCAAGGTCACCACAACAACGGCAAATGGTGACCAGCTCCAAGATAAACTACTTGCATTCCCATTTATCAGTTATAGGCAATTTGAATAACAATCCTTCCACTAAAAGCAATTTCTTACTTTCCATCTGTCGCTTTCGTTCATTGTGAGGTTCCCCCCCACCCCGTTCCCCATGGGCAAAACAAGATGTGTGTATCTGTTTTAAATGCTTTTTACAGTTAAATTGTTCTTACAGGGTAGTATTATCTGGTTTATGCATAATAGATAAGAAGAATCTTAAGCCACAATTTGTTAGAGATCAGTTACAGTGACAGTAGAACACTCACTAGCGCTGCACTGTTAGGAACCCGGTAACACTTGATACTTTTGAGCCCAATAACCTTTCAATCCAATACAGAGAGGAAACTGAAGTTGTGGTTTCACATTCAGTGGGCAATACTATCGTGACTGGATTAAGTGCTGTCCTCCTCCAGCTTCCCAGTCCTTCCTCATTTCTAGCCCTTTGTCAAGTGTGCACAGCTACTTGCAGGGTTATGTGTGTTTGCAAGTCACTTTTCAGTCCTTTCAAGATCCCCAACCCAGTTTATCAAGTTGTACAAAAAGTAACATTGAAACAATGCAGTAGATCTTGTGAAGAGGTGGATGGGGGTTTACCAAGTTGTAGCTAAGGTTCTACACAGCATCAGTTCAGGCAATCAATTCACTAATGCCTTGCCACACAAAAAAACCTCTCAAACTCAAGGCTAATCACCTTCATTTTTACTAAATGCTTGCAAAATGATAGAACCAAGAATATTAAATATTACTTCAATGAAACAATTTTCCTTTGAGATAAATCACATTTATTAGTCCTCATTTAACAATCAACTAGAATCTGTTATACAGAAACTTCAACCAGTTTATTTGCATATTTATCAGTTTCAATTAGCAGCATGGAAAGACCCATGCCCTAAGATAAAAAATTGAGTGCCCGATCTTGTGTCTTTAAATCTCAGACACAAGCTTCATCTTTGCACTAAATAAACAATAAGCAGCAGCAGAACTCAAATGATACTGCAAATTTCTGCCAGATGCTCATAATAGCATAAAAAAAATTCTAAAATTATAGTTTTAGGTGCTGTTTCACCAATTACGGGGAAAAATGTTCAAATTTTAAACATGACTTTATCTTTCTCTTAGTCTGTCATGTATAGTGGTCAACATAAATACCTTCTACATACCTGTTATACTGCATATGTTTTCTAAAATTTTTACTTAGAAAGTC
This sequence comes from Pachyramphus minor, assembly GCA_013397135.1. NCBI lineage: Eukaryota > Metazoa > Chordata > Aves > Passeriformes > Tyrannidae > Pachyramphus > Pachyramphus minor. The sequence goes on along the minus strand of VYXB01002322.1, from coordinate 485,105 downwards.
CTTGTAAAAGTCAGCCATTTCTTCTGCATTCAGTGTTGCTTTCTGACCTGAAAATAAGTGTTGGTATAACAAAGTCAAGGCAACTCTTTGGATTAAAACCCTGGGTTCAGATGCAGGAGAGCGAGGTCTGACTCCTTGCTCCTACAAGCTTCCTGTGTAACCTTGAAAAAATTAATACCCTTTATCTTCTAACTTTTTAAAACTTAGCTAGAGAGCACAGCAGAGTAAAAATAGTGATAATTTTGAAGTTGGCATAGTTCTTAAGCCCCTAATATTTATGGAAGTGATTAAGTTTATCAGCCCTTAGGTTATTTAGGGCACTAGTGAACCCCTATGAAAAAGCCCATTTATCCTTTGAATAAAACCAATTTCTCACAGGGCTGAAGTCTAAACAATACCAGTAAGAGCACTTAGTTATTTAAATTTCCCCCTTAAAGCAAACATTGAAAGAATACTATCCACAACTGACATGGTATTTTCAGATGTATGTTTTTTTCTGTTACTGTTGATAAATTTAAAGTAACTTATACCAAAAAGTGTATGTTCTGAGATGGCAGCCTTATAAACAATCTAGTAGGCAACTGCTTCGTGAAGAAGCAAATACAAAAGATTATTTTAAATATGACATTCATCAGCACAATATAAAAGGAGGAAGAGGAAAGCCTGTGGCTACAGCACCGATGTGCAATCCTGAGAACCAACAAATATTCTCAACTCTAGCAGACAATTCCCATACAAACCTTCTGGCACAAAACGCCCCTACAATGAGGGTCAAGTTTGAATGTCCCAGTGAACATGGATATGATGATGGAGATGGAATTGTGATATTCAACTTGTTACTGTTTCAAAATGCATTTTAAGGCTCCTGAGACTGATCACAGAAGTGTAAATTATTGATTCGTTCTATTTATCATTATTTACAAAACTAGTATTTTACAATGGATTAACACACTATGGGATAAATCTGCTTTAAAACTATTTGAAGGCTGCCTTAGTAACACCTACAATTTGTTATTTAATACTGGTGTCAGCAGAACTGATTAATTACATAGAAAAGTAAATTTTGTTCCAACTGTTCACTTATATGGTTATTCCTTATTTTTATATACATTCACAGCTGTATAACAGAATAGTTAACTGATGCATGAAGTCAATATAATTATATTTTTAAGGGAGGTGCTCTTTTTTATTTCTACAGTATAAAAACAAAAAAAAAACAAAATAGCAATATAAAAGAAGCGATTTCAAAACAACACAGAACTTAATTAGAATTACTTCTCAAACACACACTGATCACCAGGAAAAAAAAAATAATGGTCTGTGATACACAGAACGTCAGAACAGATGCTTTACTAAACTCAAACAGATCATTATTCTATGAACAAAATGTTCAACCTCATACTACAGTGGCCAATTCACTGTTATTATGAAGACATTTTGTTTTCAGCTTCACATAATGAATTAGAGAGGCAACTATTTTACAGCAACTGTGCTCAGGCAAAGACAGGCAGACAGCAGCTGCCATCTCCCCAGAAGCTGTCTTATTCCCCCTGAAGGAAAAATATTGTGTTCATTTTATACACTATGGACCTGAAGGCAAAGACTCTGAATTTATCTGAATTGCACTTGAGGCAAACTCTCTGTATGTTTGCCTCAGCCAGCTGACTGGGTTAGGAGGTGTGAAAGTAAAAAGCCCCTTCCTCCTTAGGCTATAAAACTATTATATTACTGGGCTAGGATTTCAGCACATCCCCTCCAGCTGTGGGGAAGGAACTAGGGGAAGAAGAGTGCAACAGATGATCTGATCCCCACATGCACATCTCTGAAGAGCTCCTCCCTTTTTTTTTTATCATGCTCCTGAGAACATTTCTAAGTCCTACCTGTAAGATTTACTTGTGACAGAAGACAAAGAGCATAAACTAACAAAATTCAAAGTTAAGTGGAATTCAGAATGCATCCTAAACAGAGATCTTACTAACCTGTTTCATCTCTCTTTTCCAGACCCTTGGCTTTCAGTCTTGAATAAATAAATTCTTCTTTTTCCTAAAACATGTTTTTCCACATTAGAATCTGATGTAGTCAGTCCTTTAAGTTAACCATTGTTTTAATTACATAGCAATGTGGTGTTTAACACCCTCTGAAATAACTAACAACAACTCATTATACTTGGACGTGTCCACTAAACATTTCCCTGAATCCTGGGAGTTAGTCAAACCAGTAACTTTGTTACTTAGATCCTGCTCCCTGCAAGCCTCAATTAATTCATGCAAGTGTTTTACTGCTACTTACAAAACTTACTTGTGGAGTAAAGCTACAGTTGAGCTTCAGGACTGTTTGACAGGATCGAAACTTCCAGTTTATAAAACAAACTATAGAGATGTGCTGTACTGTGTAACTGAGTTTTTGAGCACAGAGAAAAACATACCACCTAAAAAAATTAACATCACTTAGATGGCAACACAATAAACATGTGTAAGTTTTTCAAACTTAAAAACCAGTTCTGTGGAATTTAAAAAAAAAAATAAAAAAAAAAATCAAGCTTCATTTTTGTCTGGGAACTTTGAAAGTTTTGGGAGGATATGATGTTCAAAGTTCATGACAAATGATGGTGAATTACTTAATTGTTACTGTTCTTCCGAAGAAACCCAACACCATTGGTTAGGAAATGCTGAAATCAGGCAAGAAGACAGATCATGACTGAGAAGTCCTCACTTCAGCATTTTTAGGGTGAAACAGCGCATGTCCCTCTTTTACCTGTGGTAGTTACACTTCATTTCTCTCACTTAGGACAGAAAAAAACAAGCTACAGAATCATTTTCAACAGCTGCTCTAGTCACAGACAGGTCTTGCACGTCAGGTGGCTACAACTTTATACTTTCAGTGCAAGACAGAATAAAAGGCAAATATTCTGTAATGCTAAACAGCAATAATACGTGGGATTTTTTTAAAGAAATGAATGACAAATAAATGTAATTTCTGCAAAGACACTGTGTTTTAAAAGCAACTGTACCAGTTACCAGGCACTAAGTGTGGGCAGAACCTCAGGGAGCCCACACCTCCCAGTTTCGGGTGTTGGGGTGGCGCTGAGCGGCAGCGGGCGCTGTGTCGGGCTCACCTGCTGGAAGGCACAGTTGTGCCGTGCCCAGAACCGCTGGTTGCAGGCCTGGGCCTCCTGCCGTGCCTCCCGCAGCCGCCGCTCCAGGGGCGACTCCTCGGGGGGCACGTAGAAGATGATGGGGCGCAGGTTGGAATGTTTGTCCGGGGGCCCGATCCAGTCGTTGTGGGAGTGCGCGGGGGGGCTGAAACCCAGGCCCTGGGAAATACAGATGGAATTCTATTATAAGCACTTCGGCAGAGTTGCTGAAGAACATCTTGATTTGAAATAAATCCCAAAACTCCACACAACCTTAAAACACACATGAATCACAGCATGTTTTTTTAAAAGAACCTCTTTTTTTGTTTTCATTTTTCTACCACTAACACTCCACTTTGTTAAAATACATGATGGCAAGAACTAGCACATATGAATGCTTTTTATTGGCATTGATCTCTGCTGTCTGGTGACCAGTGACAGCACCTGAGGGAACGGCATGAAGGTGTGTCAGGGGAGGTGTAGGCTGGATATTAGGAAAAGGCTCTTCACCGTAAGTAGCTGGGCACTGGAACACACTCCCCAGGGAAGTGGTCACGGCCCCAAGTCTGACAGAGCTCAAGGAGCTTTTCAACAGCTCTCTCAGGCAGATGGTGTGATTCTTGGAGCTGTCCTGTGCAGGGCCGGGAATCGGACCTAGGTGATCCTTACGGGTTCGTTCCAACTCAGGTTGTTCTATGATTCTAAGTTTACCAAAGCCCGGTGTTGCTCTTGTACCCCTGTGACCACAGACAGCGTGTACCTGCCCGGTCGGGTTCGGGCAGACCCGTTACCCAACAGCCTCGTCACTCACGGCCCCGCCGGGCGACAACAAACCCCGGGGGCCTCAGCAAACACATCCACGGCGAGAGGCCGCGGGGAACGCGGGTTTCCATGGGGACGCCCCCATTCCACCAGCGCTCCCCGCCCGGGGCTCCGCAGGGGCGGCGGCCCCCGAGCCTTCCCCCGCTGCTCCCGCAGGAGCTGCCGCCCGCCCCCCCGGGTTTACCGCGCTGTCNTCGCGGCTGGTCCGGGCGGGGCTCGGGCGGTTCGCGGCGCTCGGCCCGTGGCGCAGCGCCGGGCCGGGCAGGGCAGCGGGTCCTGGGCCGGGCGGCCGAAGGGTGAGTTGAGGCGGCGGGGCGGGGGCGTCGGGGAGGAGCCTCCCGCAGGTGCCTCCGCGGTGGCCCGTTGTCATTCGCCCTCCCCTCCCCGCCGGGCCCCGCCGCGGGGGAGGCGGGAAGTGGCGGCCGTGGAGGAGCCGCGGGCGGCGGGGGCTGATGGGGGGCGAGGGGAGGGCGGGGGAGGCGGCGCTGNGGGTTTCCATGGGGACGCCCCCATTCCACCAGCTCTCCCCGCCCGGGGCTCCGCAGGGGCGGCGGCCCCCGAGCCTTCCCCCGCTGCTCCCGCAGGAGCTGCCGCCCGCCCCCCCGGGTTTACCGCGCTGTCCGGCCGCTCCCCGCGCTCAGCCGCACGGCCGCCGCCACCAGAGTAGGAGCAGGAGGCGGAGGAGGAGGCGAGGAGGAGGAGGCGGCGGTGGCGGCGGCAGCAGCCACCGGCCCGCAGCACCGGCGCGGCCGCCATGCCCCGGCGCTTTACGGCGGTGCCGCACNGCGGGCGGCGGGTGCTGATGGGGAGCGAGGTGAGTGCGGGGAAGGCGGCGCTGCCCCGGGGTTGTGGCACAACCGCTGTTTTCCGCTCAGCCGCTCTTCTCCCCTTCCCCTCCGGATTCTGCCCTGGGCTGCGGGTGTCCTGTTTGTTCTGCGGTGGCTTCAGCTGCAGAGCAGGTGGGGAAGGGAGGGCTGAAGGCTGTGGGTGAGCGCCGAGAGCTGGTGGTGTGACAACTCGAGCATCACCCCTGCGGCCCGGCTGGGAGAAAGGTGTAAAAAAATTAGAGAAAGGGCGGTGAAATATCAGCCAAGTGGTTTATATCTGTTGCTAGAGATATTTAAAATAGCTTTAGTGCTAAAGTGTTTCAGGATGTGAAAGTTGCAACGTGTGCTTGCAATCAGCAAGTCTTGTTCTCTTTTTCCTTGCAGTTCATCTGAAACTGGACGAGAGAAGAGGAATGGATATGGGTAACCAACACCCCTCCATAAAACGGTTGCATGAAATACAGAAAGAAGTCAAAGAGATTGAACAGCAAGTGGCTGTCTTCAGTGGTCTGTCTACCGACCGAGATTACAAGAAATTGGAAAGGAGCCTTACTAAACAGCTCTTTGAAATAGATTCTGTAGACACGGAAGGGAAGGGGGATATCCAGCAAGCCAGAAAGCGAGCTGCCCAGGAAACAGAAAGGCTGCTGAAGGAACTGGAACAAAATGCAAACCATCCGCGCAGATTGGAAATAGAGTCCATATTCAAGGAGGCACAGTCACTTGTGGAACGTGAGATCACGCCTTTTTACAAAGGAGGAAACTGTATTAGTGACGAATTTGAAGAAGGAATCCAGGACATTGTGTTAAGGCTTACCCAGGTGAAAACTGGAGGGAAAGTTTCTTTACGCAAAGCAAGGTACCGCACTCTGACAAAAGTATGTGCTGTTCAGGAGATCATAGAAAATAGTGTGAAGCAACAGCTGTCCCTGCCACTCTCTAATGATGCACATCCTTCTGTCGCCAAAATTAACTCTGTAATGTGTGATGTGAACAAGGCAAGAGGAACTCTTATTGCTCTTCTGATGGGAGTGAGCAGGAATGACACCTGCAGGCACCTGTCCTGTGTGCTTACAGGCCTCATTGCTGATTTGGATGCTTTGGACGTCTGCGGCCGCACAGAAATCAGAAATTACAGAAAGGAAGTGGTAGAAGAGATCAATAAATTGCAGAAATACTTGGACCTGGAAGAGGAAGCAAATTCCACTCACGCTTATGATTTGGCACAAAATCAGTCCATTCTAAAAATAGAAGAGATCCGCAAGAAGATGAAGGAAGTTAATTCTTTACTTTTAAAAACAGAGAATGCTTCTGATTTGTATTTGGGATCCAAAGCAGAATTGCAGGGATTGATTGCCCAGCTAGATGAGGTGAGTGCTGGAAAAAATCCCTGTATTAGAGAGGCCAGGAGAAGAGCAGTAATTGAAGTTCAAACTCTGATAACATATATTGATTTGAAGGAAGCACTGGAGAAAAGGCAGATGTATCCAGAGCAAACTGCTGCTGAACATCAGTCTCATAAAGCAGTTTGGACTGTTCTTGGAAACTTGTCTCAAATTCAGCAAGAGGTGATTTCATTTGATGGAAACAGAACGGATAAAAACTACATGAGATTGGAAGAACTTCTCACAAAACAACTTCTAGCCCTGGATGCTGTTGATCCACAAGGTGACGAGAGGTGTAAGGCTGCCAGGAAGCAGGCAGTAAAGCTTGCACAGAATATTCTTTACTACCTGGACATGAAAACAGATGAATGGGAATACTGAAACAGCCATGGCCTGACACAGAAGAACATTTTTTCCTCTGGCACTTTATGCAGATCATTGGCAGCACATAATAAAGTGGTGTGTTCTGTGCTTGCTGAAATCATGGAGATTGCATAAGCAGTTGACTTGGCTATATGTCTGCTATCCCACGCAGTCACCCACTTGCCATGGCAACTGTCAGTACACCATCAGCAATTCTGGTCACTGCTATAAGCAAAGAAGTGCGATTCTCTGAAGGAATAGCTTAATACTTGAACAAACAGCTTTTTTTTTCTTTCATTCTTTCTTTTTTTTTCCCTCCTGTTTTTGTCTCAATAGCCTTGTGCAATGTTCAGTGAATGCAGATTTTTCAAAGACACAGAAACTTCCTTATGGTATAATACTGGCAAAATTATTTAAAGAGACTGGACATGAAAATTAGTTTTCAAGCATGAGGCTCCATCCAGCAACTTCACAGCAGTCTGGATATACTCTTAGTGTGCTATTACGACAGAAAGTATTAAGGGCAAAAAGCCTGCTGGCTTCTGGATTGTACTTGATTTATTCCATCCATCACACTGTCTAGATTTCTGAGTTAATGGAGCTGTAATGCCAACTGCAAATGAGCATTTACATAGGCAAAGCCAATTATGTCAATTTTTTATAATATCTGAGCCCTTTTGATTTGCAAAAACAGGTCTTTTGTTGGTGGAAACTCTTTCAAGTCATTGCTTTAAGGGACTGAGACTTGGAGAGGAAAATCTGTGCGTTTATACCAAACAGATAAAGGGGATTTCGAGGATTTCAATCTGCCATCCATAAACCCTTGAAAACTGCACTGAACTTTATTTACTGGCTGCTTAGGTGTCTTTTAAAACTCTGCTGTTGCATCTGGTTTTCACATTTGGTGAAAACAAACAGAATTCACTTTGAAGTGAAATGAGCATTTTGGAATTATTTTTGTAAAATTAGGTAGCTGGCTATAAAGATGTCCTAATGATGTAAATGTGTGATACATGGTCAGGTGTGGCTTCAAGAATGTGTTGGAAAAGACTTGTGGCAAATGTCTCTCCTTGCAACTCATAATTTAATTGTTTTAGTATCTTCATAAATAAGCTTGCTAGTACTGTTGTATGCACCTACTTTTTTGTTTGTGGCTGCTAGTGCCAATCACATTTCTACTATGGCATGTTTTTTGGCATTTTTTGAGAGCATGGCATTAAAATGAATCAATTATAAAGATATATTCAATTATGGATAATTTGCACTCAGCTCTTTCTTGATGAACTAAGGAGTTATTGTTCTATAGATGATGATTTGCACCACTTTAAGGAGTAAAAACCATTTCAAATGTTAAATATTTTTAAGATCTATTTTTGACTGATTAGAGAAGACAGTACTGTCTGTGAGAGACAAGTGCCTTTATGACACCGCTAACTTGCACCGTCATATGTAGATATAGGAACTGTTTTCTGGCAGCTTGTTACATTTGTAATCTTTGCAAACTGGATTTTTCACATATATATCTAATTCTGCTGTAGGATATGTCAAGTTAACGTAATGCAATAGGTGACAATTGTCCTGTAGAGTCCCAAGAACGAGTATCAAATTTGGGAAACATGGATTCTGCTTAAAAACTAAAGCATTGATGGGGGGGGG
>VYXB01002322.1:430729-476888 GCA_013397135.1 Pachyramphus minor | reverse complement strand
ACTTTGGGCAGGTCTTCTGTGCCTATTGCATGTTCTGTAATATACTATGAGACGCTGATTGAAGGCTGCATAACTTCAGAATGTGAATAGATTTTGTTTGTGATTGTACAGATGTTTGCTTTGCAAATCTGCTTGCCAAAACTGATCTAATTGAGTACAGTGCCTAAGGCACAACTTGTCAATAGCAAAATGTTTGTTGGAGGATTCTCCCTGCTCCTTCAGAGACACAACCCCATTGAATTTATCTTTCTTTCACCAAAAAGAAATTTCCCCTGGTTAAAATTCCAATCTGTATTTGAGTACTATGTGGCTAACACAGAATATTAATAGTGTTATACACCTGAATTATTTTACTCATTTCAAGCTTTCTACATGTTTGAACTGCAACTTCAGATTTGCGCTTACATTTTAGGAAAGATAAGATTTTGATAGCATAATGATACTAGTAATTTTTCTTTAAGATTACTGTCAGGTCTGCAGTGATTACTTGTAGTTTGTTTAAACAATTTGGTGTCTGTGTTCTCTGGAGGTTACATGTAGTTTCATAAATGTTTGAGCCTCTTACGTAAAGATGAATAAGAACAGTTATCAGATCTGTTCTATTTTAAATTTGTCTTTTAGCTTTTCTGAATGAATTATTACGCCTGCATCTCTTAAGAAGGCAAATGTGTAAGGTTAGTGTTATGTTGACTGAGTAGAGTTCAGCAGCAAGGTATTATGTGGATTAAGCTTTTTTCCCATTGTTCTATAATCTAATAAATTGACTATTTAAATTTTATTGTAAAATCCTCGTCTGGAATGGGATTAATTCACAGTTTTTGCATGAATGAAAGTAATAAAATAAATGTGCTTAACCAAAAAAAAAAAAAAAAAAAAAAAGAAATGCACAGATTTTTCAAAAATTTGCTTCTATGCTGAAGAATGTAATTTCTCTGGTTTTTTATATCCAAAGATCGAGAGACACACAACTTTTCTTTCTGATACAGCAGGCTGAAATAATCAGCAAAATGTAAATGGACCAAATGGCAAAAGCCTGCATTTTAGTACTATACTGAAATAGAATAACTTTTCTGTGTGCTGTGTTAATTACCTTAGAGGAAAATAATTGATTGGATATTTGGGGAGAGGTAATCCTGCATTGTGATTCCTATTTGTTAATTGAATTTCTTTTTAAAGTAGTTTTCTTTAGTTATTTCAGTGTTTATTTTTGTTGTTTGCCACTCAGAGTGGTTTTTGTGCGATACCAGTTTGGAAGAGATTTTTGTTAAGTACAGTTCCTACCTTTTCAATTGAACAGAAATCAATGTACATGCTCCTAATGGTGTATATGTCTTCAGTTATTGCTGTGTAGGATATGGCATTTGTATATACAGATTCAAGATTAAATATTGCAGTGTTACATTCTTGATTATTAATACAGATACATTACTACTTTTGCTAGGTACTCATTCGAATGTTACGCCCTGATGCCTTTCTCTATTTATGTTTGAATGTGAGTTATCAGAATGTAAATGATTTTTGTCCTAGAGAAAGCATTTTTATTAAACCTGGAGACATAAAGCTCTCTTCTTTTCTTTCTCCCCCTCTTCTTTAAAAGTCTGCTTTTTCACTGCTTTAATTATGAAAATAAAGTTCTTTCTGTGGAAACCACTCCTACTTGGTAAATCTGTTGCCTTTTGGTTTTCTCTTCGTTCAGCCTTGAGTTAACATCACATCAGTCGTTACTTGCATTCCTTCTTCACTGATAGCTTTGCATCCTGCCGGGTTCCAGTTGGATGATCACTGCAGGAATGCTCGTGGCTATGTTAGGATCTTGCCACTTTCCTGCTGGAGGATGCTGCCGGAACAGATGAGCTGGCAAAACGGATGGCGTTGAGTCTCTTCGTGCAAAGTCAGTGTGGATTCCAGAACCTCTAGCAGGAGTTTAGCTAATCTGGTTTTCAACTGTGCAGATGAGGCAGGTTCCCTGATTGTTCTGTTGGCTCGGTGTGTTTTTTCGAGATGCGGTGAGCCACGTTATCGGCTCGCTGCTGACGGAAATGGGGAATTCTGTTTCTGCCCAGAAAGCTGCTGGCTTTGTGCAGTTTCTGCTGCTTGGCCAACTCCAATGAGCCGATTTAATTCAATAAAATGGCAGAAAACAAACAACAAAAATGCAGGAGGGGGGTTTAACGAGCCAAAATGGCTTTTAGCTTTCTAAAGCTTCTGTGGGACAGAAGTACTGTGAAATGAAGGGGTGGGTCATGCAGCCACGGGCTAGGGAGCAAAGGGTTTTTCAAAAGATTTTCAGTAGCAGTCATTAGATCAACTTGCATAGCTAAGTAACTGGAGGAGGAAGAAGGAAAGGTGTCACTATTGACTCCTACAGAGAAGTAGGAATTTGCTGCTTTAATAATGGCATATGGTGAAGGCAACACAAATGAATCATGTATGGAAAGTAAACTGGTTGCTTTCAATCGCACTTTTGTGATCATGTCACAAGTGATCATTTGTTTCAGAATCATTAAGGTTGGAAAAGACCTCCAAGATCCATGAGTCCAACCTCTGGACAAAATACAATCTTGTCAATGTACTACATGCAGTCTGGACAAGTCTTGCCCAGAAGACTTTGGGTAAGAATAAGGTTTATAAAAGATCGACTGTTCCTATAGGTAAATACCTAATCTTCTTTCTCTCCCTTTTAACGATATAGCTTATTTGAAGGAATTGTGTTCTTCAAAGACCAGTAAATCACCTGGGCCGTGGCTGTAGATGTGGCTCAGCCAGCTGCCGACCTGTTTGTCTTGATCATCTTGTCAAATGCTTGTCAAAGGAGAGAATTACTTTGCTAAGGATTTTTTTGTGTGCATTTGGGACAGGCGGATTTTGCTGCCTGAAATTATTTAACTGAAAAAACTCCAAATTTTATTTCCATGTAGGTTTATCCTCTCCTTTGGAGAATTCTCAGCTGAGAACTTGAATGAGTGGAAGGACATTAGTACTGAGCTCATGGATTGAAGGCCTCAGGGTTCAAGCTGGCTGCCAGAAGGAGACATTTAAATGTCAGGATCCAGGAAAATATTCCTGCTAGAGGAAACTGCTAGCAGAGACATGACCAAACGTTTTTCAGAGCTGGTGTTTTGAGTGAGCTCTGTGTCTGTTCCCCTCTTGCTTATGAGCTTTCACTAAGAAAAGTGGATTCTTAGGGAAATATTCCCTGAAACACTGTCTGGCTTTCTGTTTTAGATGAGGCGGAGAAATTACATGTAAAGCTTTTGCTGAGCTATGGTGGGGCATGGACTAGTTGTTGGCTGACTTGGGTGTGATTCTGGTTTGCTACATGAAACAACGATGCCCATAACGCTTTCAGTTCTATGAGTAGGCATGTACCTGTCAGCTGAAAGCTGGTCATTAACTGAAGAAGCCAAGGGATGAGCTGTGCTTTTGTTGAAAGCTTTCCACAACACTTTCTCTCCACAGCATTTGGTTCTGGGGACTGCCAAGCACAGATGATTGCAGGAGTTGCGCTGCTTGTCAGCTCAAAAATAACAAGGACCTTTTCTAAGTCAGCAGACTCTACCTACAGGACATAAATTGTTGCAGAGTTTGCCATTAGAAATGGAAAAGTACAATGAGTTTCTTAATTGGACCATTTCTCCTCAATTAGTTTTGCCAGACAAACTTCTGTGCCATAGGAATTCCTTGTGAAACCTGTATGTCAGGCAGCTAATCATAAACATCTCACGAGGGAGGAAACATAGTGATGCAGTGCAACGTTCTTCATGAGGTCCAGAACTCATACGCAAAACCAATTCTGTGATCATGGTCACCAAGAAGTCTATAAACCAAATCAAAATCTCAAGGAAGGCTGGAGGAAAACAAAACAAAAAACTAGTATAATTGTCAGGTGGGTTGTTGACAGACTTTTTTTTTAGTTTTATGACATAAGAAAAGCAAGCAAAGCAAAGCACCCTTTGGCCTTGTTGCAGTTATACCTGGTCTACATCCTGCAGTTCCACATTGTTTTCCACCCTGTGTCACCATAAGTGCTCCTCCAGGTCATAATCTGGCTGATGGGGGTTAGCCTTGTTGTGCCCTTGGGGAAGAGGGTGCCACCCATCTCCAGGGATGCCTTAATTACCCTCATTCTCTCTGAAATGTCTGGTCATGGCAACTCTTAGCACACGTTTGGAATACCAGCATGGCTTGCAGAAAGGCAGCGTGCAACACTAAGGTTGTATCCTGTAATACACTGGTGATTGAAAGGGATTGTACAATAACTGTTAGCAAGTCCAAGTAAGATCTCTTTTGTGTGTTTATGCTCAATTTATTAGGTTTTTAAAGAAAATTCTTCATATCACTGATTTATTCAAATCAACCTGTAGCTTATGATCAAATGTCTCTTTCTTACCTTCCAGGTACCTCATGTTAATACCACATGAAAATGAGGTTTGAAGAGTCTGCCACCCATGGATATTAATGAATAGCTTCTGCCCACTTTCAGACATCTAGTAAAAGCCAGCTTTTCCAAAACACTCAGCATCCAAAGTTCTCACTGTGACAAGTAAGGGCTTGTTTTGAAAAAGAGACCATCCACAGACCCACATGCTCTGTCATTTCTTCTCACAGACAACTGTGGGATCATCCCTGCAGCTAATCGAGACGCCACTTAAAATGGCTTTGCCTCGTTCCTCCAGTGAAAGGTTGTTCCAGAGCATCATTGCTGTGAGGACTGAGTAACCTTCTAATTTCCAGTATAAACATATTCATGAGAAGCTTTCTTCTCCCCTAGTGAGTAGACTACAATATATTTATAGGCCACAGCTGAATTGCCTCTCAGCTGCTGTTTTGCTTGGCTACCAAGCAAATACACCCAAACAGGCTGAACTCCTTTGAAAATCTCTATTCTCTGAATCCAAAGCAAATTTTAATAGTATTTTTCTCAGGAGTTTTTTCAGTTCTGAATATATCTAAGACTAAAACTTCCAGCTGGGAGCAGGAGTCCATACAGGACATATGTGGCCATAGTGTAGAAGGGTGATTTACATTGTTTGATGCATTGTTTCAACGGAAACAAATAAAATAAAGAAATCACATCTCTAGCAGAGAAATTATAAAAAAACTGAATTACATATTTTTAGTACTTTCTTCTTGGCATCATCTTCATGCCCAGTTTGCTTTGCCATTTAGATATTCTAGCAATCAATAATTTTAAGTGCAGAAAGAGGCTGGAAACCTTTTCAACCTCTGCTAGGGTTTGGGGGTTTTTTTGGCAGCAGCAGCAGTAGTAGGTGTGGTGTTGCTTGAAGGAACTACATGTGAGTGGTTTTAGATCAGAACCTCTTGCTGATTGTTCTACTTGACTGGAAGTATGAATTTACTTAGGCAAGTGCAGTAGTATCCAAACTAGATTGAAAGGTTCCCCAGGGAGAGTCCGCCCCAATTCGTGAAAAAGGCCTTTGAAATCATCAGTTGAAGCAGGAGACTGCTTAATAAGTGTGGCCATAGTGTAAAAGGATGATTTACATTGTTATAATATATAGATGTGTTTCCAAATTTTCATTATTAGGAGTACTAAACTCTTAAAAAAAAATCTAATAAACTAAAAACCATCTTGCTGACTATATATACAAGAGTGGACATTTGTATGGGGTGTGTGCTGTGGTTTTCAACTTCTTTAAATTATAAACTCAAAAAATACATATGGCTAATTAAAATCTACTGACCACAGTTGCCTTTTGGGAACTTCTAAAAGTGCCAGGTGTCACTGGGAGTCTACAGAATGCTAGCTGGAAAGATTACTGAAATTCAGTAAGTGAAAGCCAGTGGCTGCTTTGGGAAACCTCAGAATAGCCTCATTCCAACTTGGTGTTTTGGGACATTTCTCAGCACCCCTGTTTTCAGAGCAGAAGCCAATTTCTTGTCTCTTATTTCTACAGAGCTATTGTGTTTCTGATGTGTTTCATCTCTGTCTTTTCATTAATAACCATTAATTCAATTTTGTGTCAAAATTCATCATATCTGGTCCATCTTGTTCTTCCCAAGCACAGACTGCTTCCCAAGTTACTAATTCTTTTGTGGGCAAAAGAGTTTTTTCTCTGTCCTGGTGCAAACCTTACAGCTTTTATTCGGAGTGCATTTCTCAGGCAAAGATCAATTTTGCTCATTTGGTCAGAGAATGGGAGACACAGAAAAAAATACATGGTCTTCACATGAATTACTCTGTTATGGATCTCTGTGACCAAAGCTCTGGTAGTTGTGAAACAGCTGTTTAAGATAGAAGGCAGCTGGGAGGATTTTTATGAGCTTCATTCCTGGTACAGAAAAAGAGAATATTAAGAGATTTCAGCAACAAATAAGAAAACATGAAAGGGAAGAAGAACAGTCAAAAAGGTGACTAAAAATACTAATATTGCTGATATACCCAGCTGATGGAAGGTGTTGGGAGACACGATGGAGAATGGGATGGGGCTCCAGGAGGCAGCATGATAGCAGGGCAGGTCCTGAGACAATATCCAGGCTCTACCAGGAGTCCAGATCACCAGAGAAGCCTGGTGATAAAGCAGGTCTGAGGTTGGGCCAGGAACTCATCCAGAGGGTTGGGGTCAGGGCCCCACGTCCAAATAGGCAAGGATGATAACAATCAAAGATGACAATGCTTTTTTTGTTAAGCAGGGGAGCACTGAAGAGCTGGTAAGGGAAAATAATCAGTGATTGAGTCAGCACAAGGGGAATCAGGGGAAACTTGGTTTTGGTCTCAGTTCATAAGGCTGCATTCTTATAAATCCAGCTGCTGCATATTTCAAGGACATGAGAATGGAAAAGGCCTGGACCTTCTATGGCCTGGACCAGCAACTATGCAATTTTGGTCTTATGATACAAAGTCAGCCACACATCTGAACATCCAGAGTTCATGATGCAATTGCATTCTGACTTGATTACTATGGGATGATGCTATATGGGATGATGCTACATGACTGAAGAGTAGAAGATGCAATATTTATATTTAATGTAAGGCCAGCTGACCCTGACTCACCAAAGCTGCACAAAGCTTAACGTGGAGATTTGAGTGGTCCCTGCAGTATCCTTTTCAGTTTTGGCACTACCTCACAGAGAGCTTTCTGGAGTATTTCTACACATCTGTCCCTATTGTGTGGACATAAAGATGGTGAAGATGTTCCTACAATGCATCAGAGACAATATCTCCGTTACAGAAAGGGAAACATTCCTGTCATTGCACAAGGCAATAAATACCCTTTGAAATATCGTATGTGCTTCTGGTCATTCCCCCACTCAGGGAAGCTTAATGACCACAAGAGGTGCAGAACAGACCAGGAGAATGAGGGGCCTGCTCTAGTGGAAGGCATTAAAAAAGCTGGGTTTTGGAGCCCAGAAAAATGAAAAGTGAGAATAAACATAAGATTGTTCTCTCTAAATAGCAGTGTAAGTATCAAAGATGAAAAAGTAATTACTTGGATGGTGTGGACAAAAATACAAGTGAATAAAAATGAGCCAGCCTGGAAATGAAGAAGACAATTTATGAAGGAAGCTATATAAGATGTTGCCTTGACTTGATTACCCCAGAGATAACATTGAGTCCTTGAGTATCTTCATTCTTAAATCTTCTGTGGGTGTTCTAGTACATGCCACATATTTCTATTAATTATTTCTATTTATTATTGCCCTTCTTTGGAAATAATGCACTGTCCACTTCAGAGTAGCAAATTCTTCCTGACTAGAAGCCATCCTATGATGGTAATGTGGCTAAGTAACAATGCATAAAAAGTTACTCAGTATTTCTTTTGAAACTCCTTATTCAGTATCTGGGTTCATATTTATATAATTTCCTGCAAGTAATATAAATCCTACTCTGACTATACCATTACTAATTTCATCACAGCCTCAGCAGATTTCACTGACATTGATGAGTTTGATTTCAGAGCACCCCCGGGGAGCTCAGGCTGTTATTATTCCTCGTTCCTAACTGGCTTTGGAGACCTGTTGGTGGGAGATGCTGCACTGTACTCAGTATGCAGGACGTTAAAATTTACATGCTCATCTCTAACATGCCTTCACTGACTGTGTGGGAGCACACTTTTCAGGAGCCCACAGCCACCAAATGAAGGCATTTTTTAACAGTAACCCTGGAAGCAGATGTCTGGCAGGCATTAAGTCATAGAATCAGCTTGGGAGGGGCCTAAGGAGAGCGTTTAATGAAAACCTTTGCATTAAGAGAGGATTAATTGCAACAGATCATGAATGACTAATATTTGTTTAACCTTCTCAGAGAACCCACATCCTCTGCAGGTAGCCTGTTCTAGCTCTTTACTACTTCTATAGTTAGCAAGGTTTTTCTAACAGCTTGACTCTTCATCTAAAGATTTAAATGTTGCTGTTTTTTTTCCTTCTATCATCATCAATCTGGAGAAGAAGTAACGATTACTAATAAATAACTAATCCGTTATTATTCACAGGAAATAGGTGTTTCCTCAGCTCCCCTTTTAGCATTTGCTTTTATAGATGAAACACACAAACAGCTACAGTATTCCATCATAAAATAGCTCCACAGTATTTACATTTCTGTTCCTGAGGTGGCTTTCCCATAGATGCTCACCATGGGCCTGTTTCTTCCATTCCAAAAATGGACACAGGACTATATCTGGGGAGTCATTGGCAATTAGTAGCATGGCATAATTGCCTTTCATATTTTAGCTATTACGGTCCTGTAAACACAGCCAAGAACACCTTCCTTGCAAGAGCAGCACACGGTTGACTCACATTCAGCACATGATCCTGCATAAGCCCAGACCTGTCTGATCTTACCCATCAAGTGCAGGACTCCTGACCCTGGTTCCTGCCTCTGTCCTGCCTGCAGTGAGGGTGAGAACAGGTTTTTGCTGTGCCGGGCAGAAGCTCCTGCCTGCACCACAGCTCCCTGTGCCGGCCATGGCTGACTGCCACCATCTGGGATTCACTGACCAACTGCCAACTAGGCCCATGAGGAAATGACCTGTCCAGCAGCATCCTGGATCTTGTGCTCACTGCCCCATCATGTGAATGGAGGTTCCAGATGACTTCTGCCCAGGCAGGTATCCCATTAAGCTTTGTGGATGCTTGAAAAACCTGCAACCCCCAGAACCTTTCCTGTCCCACCACTGATCCGGTGATCTTCTGAAAGTTCAAAAGGCAGAAAGGATTCAGATGGAAACTTCTCTTCCCTGAATTATCAAGATGGGCAACTGAAGGGAAGGTCTTTAACCAGAGAATGAGGCATATTTCAGCTATTCAATCTGAAACCTTCACAACAGGTCTCATTCAGAGAGAGTTTCCAAATATCTTCTGAAGAAAAAGAGCTGCTCAGAGAACTTGGAGAGAGTACTTGGAAAGGTCTCACTAGAAACTTTTCATGTTGCTGAGCCTTCTCTTGATTCCCACACCCTTCCTTAGTGTTACATGTTCAGCTGCTGAAAATAGGAGTGCCTTCTGCTTTCTGGCATGCTCATCTGCTCATGCAATCAAGGGCACACTCTCTGGGGTTTTATAGGCTTGTGTAGCTCTTTGGGAATGAACACATTCTCTTCCACATAGCCTGGATTAAGGCAGACAGTGAACTGTATCACTTACATTAGTGATTGCCAGGCTGCATTTTGAGGTGAGGCTTTCTCTGTATACTCTGTATTTCTGATATGTATTATAGCTTGAAAGGGAAGAATATTTAAAAGGAAGAAGATCGATGTGGGTGGCAATCATTACCACAGGCCTGGGAAAATCTTTTGATATCTGGCCCTTGAGATGATGATTCCTGGATTAATGATTAATCCTTCTGTGTGTTGGTTCAATACCCAGCACTGTGAGAAGTTAGACTGGTGACACTGGGGAGAAAGGTAGATGGCTGTGCTTGACCTTAATACCCCTCTCAGTCTGAACCCATGGGCTGAACTGGAGTTTCCAGACTGACTTCAGTGTCCCACCACAGCTCCAACCCTGGGTGCGTCTGGATGGAGGCACTGTGAAGATAAGACACCACTTGAAGATAAGCCACCACAACCAACAGCAGAGAAACCGTTCCCAGGGGTTAAGCAGTTCATAGGTCACTGAACCTGTTTCCAGTACGACTTTTGAATGTAAATATTGAGATGTCAGCTTAGCTCCCTCCAAGCCTTTCTGTGAGATCTACACCTTCTTGTAAAAATACCTGCACCACAATACTCACCTGTGATTGCCAACCTTAACTTAATCTCAGCCTTCCCTTCAGATTAATTCACTCTGTAGCAGAAGCTGCTTCCCCAGTGGATCCTCGCCAAGGGCCATTGGCCCACCTGAAGAAACACAGGAGGACAAAAGGCAACCCCAGCTGTTTATGAGACTCAAACTGGGAAGCCAGCACAGGCAGGAGTCTCTGACTATGGATGAAAGCAACCCCTTTCCTCACCTTTGATATGAAGAAAGGAGTTGCTTCCATCCGTAGTCAGAAAGGTAAAATGCTTCATTTCTTTTCAACAGGCACTTGGATACTTCCAGCTATTGTATGAGCTGCTGGGTGTGTTGGGAGTGTCTGCTGTCTGCCTGGACCATTGTTCTTTCCAGCAGATCACTCTCTACTGTGGGATGTCTCATCTCTCCTCCTCCTCCTTGTGGGTGGACAAACCACCTTTGACAACACCTTGCAGTGTCTTATGCCGCTCCTTGATTTTATTTCTGATTTAGTATTTGCTGTGACCTTTTAATCTCACCAGGCTGGTTCTACTTTGAAGCACGAAGCCACATGGTCCCTTAGTTAAGGTGTCACTGCAGTTTGGTGGAAGTAGGTTTCATTTGGGAAGGAAGGGGGAGGGACAGTACCAGCTTTCTATTTCTGTACACTGCTCCAGATCCTTGCTCTCTGCTATGCATGGCTGCTGCCTTGCAGGGTGTGAGCAATTCCATTTCTTCTCTACTTACCCATTTTGTCTGACATGCTCCTGTGCCTGGACACCAGCCTTGTGCCTGGTCCCCTAAATCTCATGAGGGTCTTGATAGAAACAGGGCACCATCTAATCTGCTGGTTTCTGTCTATAACTGGAGTGCATGACACACTTCTCAAAATAAACTGCAGTATTTAGTGCTGTATTGTCACAGGGTGCAGAACAGGAAAAGCAGTTCCTCAGCTTTCATCAGGGCTTTTATTGCCAACCTGACTTGTCACTTTTCTAACTGAAAGCAGCAGGGCTTTGACGACTTTGTTGGCTTCACCTTTTTACAAAACAACTAGAAGAACAAATAAAACAAACATAGTTTAATGGCACTTTGGCAGTGCAGAAAGTCAGAGGGATTACTGCCTGTGGATTTGTAGGGAACAGTATCAGCTCCTTCACTTAGCTAGAGAGCCCAGCTCTGACTTTCATCCCTCAGCTCATGGTTCTCCAAAGCTATCAGGAACGTGGCCTTGCAAAATCCTCAGCCTCTCCTCACTTCAAGTGGCCTGGGTGGAGGGAGAGGAGAGCCTGTCTGCTCACAGTGCCAAGAAAGCACTGGCAGATGTTTACAAGGTGCTGATATGTCTTCAGCTACTGGTGTTAAATTCCTGAAGGTGTGAGGCTGTGAGGGGTCTGATAAATGGTTCAGACAGGGCACTGCAGCTTTTCTCACTGAGTGCCCAGAGAAGAAGAGATTGTGATTTTGCAAAAATGAAATCCTAAAATGGAAGAAGAGCGACCTGTCTGCATTTTTCAGACTGAGTTTATTTCTTAAATACAACTCATCAACATAAATGCTGGCATGAAGGGTTTTTTAAAAAAGCTCTTCACAAATATAAATGGTAAGAGAAGCACTAAGAATCTCAGTGAGCAGGAGGAGGTTTAGGTTAACAGAGCTCCTTTCAGAAAACATCATGACATTAGTGCTTAGCCAGCTTTTTTTTTGTCTCTCAGTTTTTTCTGGCTCATAAATGCAAACTCTATTACTTCAGCCAGCAAAGTCATTTGTATGTACAAACCCATGCACAGGAGACAGCATGAAAGGCCAGATGCCATCTGCATTATGACTTGCTTAGCAGAACAAACACTGCCTGGGACTGTGAGCTGTCACCTCAGGGTCGATATGACCTGAAGACCCAACCTAAGGCATCTCTTACTGGCTAAGAACACCCTATATTGATGATAAAACAACAGAAGATTTACCTTTCAACAACCACAACAACTAAATATAAGCATGGCCAGAAGAGAAATGGCTCATAGGAAACTTTTGTTAAAAATTCAATCCCGAGTTTCTCCTTGATGTGTACTTGGGAAGCCCAACATGCTGATCCAGGGACTTTGTTCTTCTGCTCCTGCTGGTTTAGCATATGGAGAAGGGCAGCACTTCCAAGAATTGTTATCCATGTTGTTTGTATGGCAGGGTAAGCAAATGAAGGCAATCGAGGCCTCAGTGGTGCGATAGGCCATGGGACACGCCCAGGGCACCCTTCCAGCTCCTTGGCTCTATCTCCTGCAAACAGCTCCACAGCTGCCCAGTGCGAGGGCAGCCCCTACACACGAAAACAGCTGGAGTGGGGCATGGGCTCGTGCCCTGGCACACAGGTCAGCACCGGGCAGGCACTGTCCTTTGCCTGTGCAGGGACCAGAGGCAACAGGCAGCTGCACGGTGCTGGCTGGCGCTGTGTGGGTCACTGCCTGTTGACTGTGGCTATTGCAAGCACCACTTCATACAAATCCCCTCCTTCAACTTACCATGACACTCCCAAAATACTCCATCACCCCGTTTTCAAACATCCCTGCTAGCCACAGTCTGGCAGTGTCACACCTAAGGTTGCTGACAACTGACCATTTGTCCTTGTGATGGCTTTGTCCTTTAGCTTCAAAATCACATTGTCTCCTGGGTTGGTTTGTTTTCATGTGGCAGCCTATCCCAGCATGGTTTTTGCAGGGTTTCCTTGGGGTCTCTGTCTCCAGGCATGTCTCCAGAAACATTTTGCCAGCCTGGATGTGCCAAGGCTGTCCCTCAATACACAACTTTCTCACTGTTTCTACAAAGGTCTCTCATGTTTCCTCAGGAAGAGGTTTATCTGTGCACATTGCTGGCTGCTTTGCCCACTATAATCTCTGGTCTGTCTCTGTGAGTCCAGACTGTGTCACAGTGGCCAGCTGTGGTAGCTGTGTGTCCCTGCCCTCCACTGCATCCCCACTGCCCTGGGAGAGCCCCAGCCTTGCATCTGCGACACCAACCTGGCTGCACACAGCTACAGCCACCCAGGGCACTGAGAAAAGTAAATCCTCTTGCTCCTCCACTGGAGGCTGGAAAACTGCCCACTTTCTCTGGAGATGCTGAATAGAAGCTGGTAGGTGTGAGAGGTGCAGATGCTTTAACAGGAATGTTGTTCCAAGAACCAGCCCTGCTGTCTGGAGACGGCGCCAGAGTGTTGTGTTTGCTGTATTTGAGTCAAAGAAGAGGGATAAAAATAGGCTTCTGCAGGACTTACCACAGAGGGTGTACTGCTGTCACACAGGTACCTGCATGCAGAACTGCTCAATGTTCATTTCCCTTTGTTGATATTGCATCCCCTAACTTTTTACCTCACCAGTGTCCATCCTCCCTAGCCCAGTATTTAATGCATGAGGGATGGATTTTTCTTCTGACCTTCACAACACAGAGTGCAGGTACCTGGTACCCTCCTGATGATGTGAATCCAAATTTAGGAGCATTTTCTTGTGAAGCAAATGACTTTTTATTTGATAAAAAGCACCTGGCTGAAGAGCTGAGTAATGGTTTCATTCTGGACCTTTCTCAGAAGCAAAAAGCAGCTGTTATCCTTGTGCTGAGTAGTTTCAAACAATGTAAAAATCTAGCAGCTATTGATCTCCTGTAGTTAACTCCACAAATTTTGCCAGTAAGCATTAGGGTTTCTTTAAACATCTCTGAACAAAAGCTAAGAGGGGAGCAGCAATTTTCCATCTCTCTGCCAACACTGATCCGCCTCAGGGATTTGGCAGAACAAGTGACAGCCAGGCTTGACAGCCCTGTCTGCAAAACAACATGAGATGGTAGAAGGTCATTTAACACATTAGCTCCACCTGTGAGGAGAGACGGTTGCACTCACCCTCCTGCTGTAGGCACCAAGGGGTTGTGGCTCAGGGCTCAAGAGGGAAATCCACATTCCCTGAATAGCCACAGAGTTTCTTAGAGCTCTGGTGTTAGATGCTTAGAGCAGACTGGAAGTGGGCAGTCATGGTCTGGCAGATAACCAACTTGTTTCCATGAATGTCCTCTGCAGTGCCATGGTCTTTCTGCTCTGGGTTTTTCTTCTCTGAGTGATGGGACTGCTTATTGTGCAAGCTCTGGCTCCATCCACATGTGTATTTACACCTTTGAGTGCCAGGTAAGGGAGACTGGATGAACGGAGAGAGAGCAGAGCATCACTCGTGTGGTTAAGCAGAGAAGACCTGGCCAATATCAGGGGAGAATGGTGAAGATGAACAGCCAGGTGAGTTTGGGAAGGAAAAAAGTCTCTGCCTGGATTTTTCCCCATGGCTGAACTCTGAAAGCATTTACACTTTTTGTTTACTTTTGAGGAATAAACTAAAGGAAAATGGTGTCTGACCTCTGCTTTACATGTATTTAATTATTTTTTGCAAATTCAGCTGCTAAAAAACCAGCAGGTTCAGCCTGGCAGCCCTGCCTCCCTCCCTTCCTGAGGACAGCAAGAGTGGCAGCAATAGCAGTAAGCAGCTACCAGCTTCCCTTTGCACTTCTGCATTCAGGGATCTCAAAGCATTTTTGCAGAGAGGGCACAGCCATCATCTGTCTTTTCCGAGGAGGAAGCCACACTAGAAAGAGGGGAAGTGATGGGTCCAAGACAATGTGGTGTGGCTCCATGACCCTTCAGCCTGCAGGAAGCGAAGGATGTTCCAAGGGCTCCTAGTGACCTGGGATACCCAGGCCCCAGCTCTCCTGGGGATGTGCTATCCACACAGGCAGCACTGCAGATGGCCTCTTTTGTTGTTCTCTGCAGTGAAAAAGGGACTCAGGAACAGCAGCTCTGTATGATTTTTTCATACAGAGCCCATGTCCTGAGCTGCACCAATAAATCTGTGTTTCCCTGAATCCTCCTTACTGGCATTTTCTGCACTGTGCTTCCCATGAGGCAGTCCACACTTGTGTCCTTTAGGCTAAGTTCACTTTTTATATTTTCTACCCTAAGAGCTTTCTATCTCCAAAGCCCCTAAGAAAAAAGTTTGCAGCAATAATTTAGTACTGCAAGCCACAAATGTAATGTCCCCTCTGGTTTTGAGAACCCCAGAACTGTTGAGTCTTGAATTATGCAGCAAGAACAGTGGCAGACATGACAGATGCTTTTCAGAAGCATTTAATCGAGGTATTTAGGTCCGGGAGACTCACAGCCAAGCAAGCCAGCAACACACTGCAACCCTGGCCCTCTCATCCACCTGCCTTTGTCCCCTGCAGTATTTCCACCTCCTACCACAGCCCTTTAGGCCAGCATGGGACTGGGCAAGAAGAGCTGCTCCTGGAGTTGCACGTGCCCCAGCACCCCCAGATGGAGGCACTGGGTGAGCTCAACCCTGTGCTGGTGGTGTGATGGCCATGGTGCTCCATGGGGCCCTTGGGGTGCTTGAAGAAGGAGCACAAACTGTCCATGCTTCCAGATGTTGTATGCTTTGTCCAGGTTATTGACTCTTTCAAAGATTTTTCAGAACTGAGGATTAGCAGGGGGATTGCTGAAACAGTTCATGAACATATTCTGGGGTTACATTAATGCCCCAGCAGCCAGGGATTGCCTTTGCAGGCTGCCTGTGCCACCACCAGCTCCTGCACACATCTCCCCCATTTCTATTTCGCCCCACTATTTCACAGGGCTGTGACTTTTGGAGATGGTTTGTGGCTGCTTGTGTGAGTTCATGGAAAGAAGTGAAGTCAGTTGCAAAATCAGTCTTGCTTTGGCTTGCATGAAGGACACGGTGTTTCAGCTGGCAGGTTTGTTTCCAATGTTACATTGATGAGGAGCAAACACAAGCCCTCAGCCAGTCTGTGAGTGAACAGACATGTCAGGCCACACCACCACAGGCTCATCTCTTCCCTTCCTTTGCCTCCAGGGCCTTATTGAAACCCCAAGATTTTTTTAAGAACTAGTGGCTCTGCTGGTCTTGCTCTTCTCAGAGTGAATAGAAGAGCACCGGTGCCTTGCCAAATGCTTTGGTGACCATGGTGAAGGAGAATGGTGACCAGTGATCCCATGACACTTTACCAGAGGTCGATGTGTCTCAATACCTGCGGATGATTTTTGCTAGCTGAGGAAGCTGGGCTACTCAATAGGCATTTAATTAAACTCTGGGCATGACACACAGCCCATTTATTTTCCTTATTGGTAACTCTGTGAGGCAGCGTGTCATGAGCTCAAGTCCCAGCAGATACATGTCCACACAAAAAGGCAAAAATAATTCTCCTCTGCTGCTGGAGTTAGTGGCAGAGACTCTGGTTTGGGCTGAGCAGGAGTCACACTGAACACTGCCTCTGTTTTTGTCTGTGAATCATGTCTGGCAGCCTGAGAGAAATTTAAGCAGGGTCAGGAGGGCAGGCAATGGATGCTGTTAGCCCTGATCTACTCTGATCCTGGGGGACCTCGCTGAGGGGGACCCCGGTGGCAGCAGAGCCAGGGAAAGGTCCAGACTGGCCTGCCTTTGGCATGTGCCTGGCCACGTGCTTCATGCTGCAGGGTGCTTGCTCACTCCCTCTTGAACCATCACATGGAAATCTGTGAGGTCAACCATCATCCATGAGAAGACACTGAGTGTGTTTTCAAGCATGTCCCTGTGTCCCTCCACAGGCTGTCTCTGAGGTTTTAAGACCATGAAGGGCTTTGCAGTGCATAGCAGTTAATTGAGTAGCTGTAAAATCAGGCAAATTATAAAGTGAAAATTGAACTGAAAAAGGTGTTAGATCTGGAATTTTCCAATCCAAACCGGTCAAAACACGCAGCAGAGATCCACTGTTCAAATTTAATTGTGTTCATAGGACTGCAATGACAAAGCAGAAATAACTTAGATAATAAATGTAACATTACGCAAAGAGAGCCTTAGGAGTGTTTTCTATAAGAGAATGGAGGGAAAAGGTCTCTTGGAAATTTATATTTTGTCCATCTGGGATAGACTGTTGGGAATCAACTGAAACAAAAAGCCATCTTGGCACAGGAAGGGTCCATACAGGCCCAGCAAGAGCTGCAGCTTGGCCCAGCTGGATGAGCTGACAGCTGCTCTTAATAAAGGAGCTTTACTTCTGGATGATGAAAAGGGGATAATTTATGACATATGGATTGGAGAAAGGTTTTGTGGGGAACCTAGTGTGACGAGTAAGAAATGTGCCTACATTTAAAGGGGACTTTCAAAAGGAAAAGGTGTGCTATACAGCCCCCAAACTTGGTTTTGTCAGCTGGATTTAAAATACTGTGTTTTCTTAATGGTAATAACCTCCGGGAGTTTACTGTAATGTGGGACGACACACACGCATGTTGGTCAGCCTCAGTTAGAGGAGCTTCCCAAGGGGTGATGCTGCAGGACTTGGCCTGACATGACTGCTGGGTGAATCAGCAACTTGGTGGCTCTAGGTTGGTGCAACATTCCCGTGGAGAGAGAGGCAGTGCTTAATTCATGGACTGCTGATCAATCTTCTTGTCCTCATCACAGAAACTGGGAATGATCTAAGTTGCAAGGGACCCCTAAAGGTCATCTACCTGACTTCATGCCCAAAACAGGCCTGATTTGAAGTTAGATCGAGGTGCTTAAGACCTTTTCCAGTTGAATTTTTCAATATCTCCAGGGATGGAGAGTCTACCTGTTTCTGGCCCTCTGCTCCAGTGTCTCACTACTGTCACAGTGAAATATCTTCCTCTGATACACCTGGCTTGTAAGAATGCTGCCTCTTCTGTTTTTCTGTAGAGGGTATGAGATTTTAGAGGGATTTGTGTTTTACCCCCCAAGGATTTAAAATAAAATAAGATTGTCCTTGATAATGGTCTCCTGCAAACAGTACCATAATGAATGCTTATTCTGAAACCTTATCAGCTTCACGACCCAGTGGAGGAATGAGAGACACTGTTTTAAAGACTAAGTATCGTTATTTAAAAAACAATTAAGAGCTTCTTTCTTGCTTCCTTCTGGGAAAGATAAACCCATGGCTTGCTGTGCATAAGCTTTGCCTGCAGTTTCTCCTGGGAACCAGAGATACGTAAGAACACAAGGCAATATTTCAATCACACTTACTTTGTATTCTGGCAGCGGCCTCTGCAGCTGTTCCATGATTGCCTGTTCCAGCTACAAAGTCAAACCTCAGGCTGCATTATGACTTGGCAGGTGCTGGCCCATGCAGGTGGCAAAGTGAAGCCCCTCTACATTAAAACTGGGTATCAAACAGAGTGAGATCTTTTTCTTGTAGAAGTCAGTGGGAACTGTGCTTCTGTCTGGAAGTGGGCCTGCACATCTCCTCCCCAGAAAGCAAGTTCGTGCTACTGTCCTCAGTGGGAAGAGCAAATGCTCTCCTCCCCCTCTGTCAAAACCTGAGAAGAGTGCAAGGGAAGGTGGGAGCATGGCCCTGTTTCTACGCGGACACGAGGCATTCAAGGACAGGATCATGTCTGACCCCTATACGGAGTGCTGAAGGAAGAACCTGCTCTTGCTGACTTGGCAGAGACCAGGCAAGAATCTCGTGTTTTCCCTGCAATGTCAATACAGAGGAATCAGTTCCAGGCTGCAGCTCAGTGGATGTGACCTGGCTCACCCAGCATATGCTTCCAGAAAAAGTCATCCTCATTTTCTAATGTGGGGGAATTCTAGCAGGCAGAATGGAGTATTAACTGAGGGTGGCTTTATTTAACCCACAAAATGTGGATTTTGAGGTATTTTTTCAAATCCATAGGCCTCTGGTTCTCTGAAGCTTGAAGGTGTCTCCTTCCTATCTGGGGGTGACCTGGAGCTGTGGATAATCTCCCAGGCCTATCCTCCCTGGATGTTCAGTCCCTAGCCCACTGAGCCCCACTAAGTGCCACAGTGTGTCCCCCAAATACACCCACTGAAATGAAGATCCAGAGTAGACCACTCTACTTTAGCAAAGTGGCAATAGCGGGTGGGAACATAATGCCAAGGATATCCCTTCCTGAGCAAAGGAGCATTTGTAATTTAAGTAGAAGTTTTTTCTTGTATGGTAATAACAGTGATGAGACCATGGATGGCCCTGTTACTTTTTGGAGGTAGCTGAGTGAGGAGAAAGCAGGGCTTAGCCATCAGATGGCACTCTGAGCATGCTGTTCAGCAGAGATGTCACTCACAATGTTCCTGGACTGGAGGAAATTCCTTCAATTCAAGAATATGACATAAACTTCATGAGCTGTGATTCATTTCAGGTTAACACCCTTTCTTTATTTCTGCAAAATTAATCATCCAGCTACTCCATTGTTTTAATGCACAAGAGTCCTAGGAAGAGAAGTACAGAAACTCCATGTTTTCCTAATGTTTCTTTATCTAAATATTTATTGCATGGCTTAATATTTTTGCCAAAGCAGAATAATTCCACCATTTGTTCTCTGTAGTAAACTGCATATCTTGGCATCTGTTCTGAATTTTTGCCTGTCTTTGTCTTAATCTCCTACCATCAAGCTGATCTCAAAATAGGAACCTGAATTAATGATCTCCAGGTTTTCCACATAAATCCCTTCTTAACCTATTCAGCCATTTAACAGTATTTGCAG
This sequence comes from Pachyramphus minor, assembly GCA_013397135.1. Lineage (NCBI taxonomy): Eukaryota > Metazoa > Chordata > Aves > Passeriformes > Tyrannidae > Pachyramphus > Pachyramphus minor. The sequence goes on along the minus strand of VYXB01002322.1, from coordinate 457,180 downwards.
TCTCTGCTATTGTTTTGCATGAGGTTTCACTTGGGAAGAATTTAACTTGAGCTTTTTTTTTTTTTTTTTAGAATTACACATCTAGATAAAAAGATAAGATTTAAAATGCCTTTCTGGTTTGTTCCTTGATAATTTTTTAGCAGCAGAGTGTTTTCTACTTTGATATACAAGCAGCAGTTTATTATTACTCTGTTGGTTCTACATTAGTGCTTCTACAGGAAAAATTGTAATGACGTTAATTGAAGGGTGAAATGAAAGGGCTCGTGGTTAGCACTGCAGAACAGCACTGCAGACTATAAAATCTCTGTTCTGCTGCTTGAAGCCAGGATTTTGTAACTGGCATCAATGGGAGAGAGGCCAGGCTCTGTAGTGGATGGGCAAATACTACTCAAATGCAGAGGACAGCAGGATTTTTGCACAAAAATTCTCCCTTCCTGCCCACCATATTTGTAAAATCTATTTTTTAACTTTTCTAACCTAGTCACCACTGCAAACAATTTAATTTCCTCCTCCTGCATCATATGACCCTGATATTTAGTGTATTCCCTGCCATTCATGGCTCCCATCCCCAGAGCTGCGAACAAAGCCGTGCTTGTTACAGGGAAAAGCATGAGCTCATCCATTGTAATCACCCAGCTGCTTTAGCTGCTGCTCCAAAGGAGGTTTTGTGGCAATTTCTGAATGCCTTCAGACAAGCCAGCGCTGGATAAACTTTGGTTGAATCTTCAGGGAGCAAAGCTGAGTGGATTAAGTGCTCCTATCTGCTGTAAGAATAGGTTTTCTGAATGCAGGGAAGCCCTGGTTATTCATATAATACAGTGGTGTTTCAGCTCCAAACACAAGACCTCTCGGAGGCTCAGGGAAGCAAGGTCCCAGTGTAGTCTTCAGCAACCCCCGCAGCCGGCTAACCCAGATAATCCTTTGATCCTCTGACATTTAGGGCTTCAGGGAAACAAAGGTGAGAAAATGAGAAATGCAAATGAGTAATTTTGAAAGTGTGAAGAAAAGGACTTGAAGTTTAAGCTTGCCAAAAATAGCAGTGAAACAACTGCATTTTATACAGGCGAGTTATAATAACATGTAAATTGCATTTTTTTTAATTGGATTCACTGTAGCTTTCAATTTAGAGACCTGCCTGAGGTCCCTATAGTGTTATAGTCTCTCCTTCAGCTTTGGCTCCAAGGCACAATAGTTTGATAAAATGATTCATGTGCTGCCTGGCTCCTGAAAAATAGATCATCCCATGCCTTTTGTGTATTACCTTTCTGAAAAGGCTTGAAAGATAAACAGAGGGCACTATCCTGTAGTCATTAGCTATGAAGAAAAGAGTTAACCAGGGAGTAGGAGTTTTCTCAGTACACACCTGGGTACAATGAAGCAGCTGTAGCTCTGCCTCCATACCATCTTTTCCTTATCTCATAGATTAAAGAACAGACCAAATTCTGAATTTTTAGTAATACATAATCTAATTAAGCTATATAATCAAGTTAAGAGAGAAGTTGGCTGTTGAAGTTCGAGAAGTTCAAGAAATCTTGACAGGTTGTGGGACCTTGGGGGGACTTGCTTTGCTCTTCTAGACATTATTTTTCCCCAAGCATTACAAGTTAATGTGTTGTTACATTCTTGGCACCACCATCCACCAGTGACAGAGGAAGGACTGCTATAGTTTACAGGGGATTTCCTACATCTGACTTGTCTCACTTAACAGAGAGAAGTAAAAGGCATGCACATAAGTTTTCCCCTTTGTGGTTAGTTGTTAAACTCTCCTATAGCTGAGATGAGCCTACAAAAAAATGTCACAGAAGCCAAGGTCTTCAGCTTCTTCTGATTTCTGTTTCATTACATGAGCCTGACTTTGAATCTAAAAATTAGGAGCTAAGACTCTCCTCTTAACGTTGTGAAGGCAGTAATCTCTTTATGTAACTTGGGGAAATGGCATAATTCTGCCAGATGGCTGTAAACTCAGTGGGGAGCAAAGCATTCAGACCCTTATCTATTGTTTTCCTACCCTGACTCATCCCAAATAATTTTTTCTATGGTTTCTTCTGATTTTTAAATATAATGTAATTCTGGTTTAATTTTTTTTTTCTCCCAGCCACACGTCTTTTATAACATGTGCAGGTTTTATTCAGCTAATGCACTAATTATCACTGCTCTGAGAGAGATCAGAGATCCACACTAGAATTGCAGATGAAATGGAAAATGGCAAAAAGTACAGCAGCTTAAACCTTTTTAGACTTGTGGGTTAGCTCTGTGCTACACATTGAGATAACGTGGAATTTCCTGGCTTTAGCAAAGAGATACTCAGATCTCTTTGCTCCAAAGCTTTTACTGTGGAAGAAAATGGAAAATCTTCCTCATCATATGCTAGGCTGGTGAGCCATTTGTATTTTCCCCAATAAGATGGACACATACATATTTGATTGTAATTTCTTTATGTTAAATTACATATTATATAACTAACGTGCAGTCAAGAACACCAAAATAATGAAATCTTGTAGTACCAGGAAAGTAAATATTTGCTTGTAATATTACCAGTTTACAGGTGGGAGGGAGGGACAGAAGCACAGAGGGATTTGTGACTTGCCAGATGTCATGAAATGAAGGTCTGCCAAAGCCAGAGTTATCCTCTCTGACAGTCTCATGTTTTAATCCCCATTCTTTCTTTCTTTCCATTAAGATAAAATATGTTTCCCTAATCCACAATATTTAAGGGCTTTTTCAGGTAAGCCCTGAATCACTGGAATTCTCTGAAGCTTCCACTAAAAAAAGCAGTGTGTTCAACCAGCATTCATGAATATTTTAGCTAATGTCATTATTTTTTTAATATGATAAATATTACAGGGATGTGCGGAGAGACAGCAAGACTTTGCATCGGGAAATGAATGGAGATACAGAATTCAGGGCAAACAGCTTGTTGGTCCTGCCTGTTTACTAAAGCATCTCTGGGTGTGCAAAGACAGATCACTTTTAAGTCATTCACAACGCCTGCGTTGTGCAGAGAGATTTGCCATTCCCTTTGTTTTTCCACTGCCGCCCACGGGTCCCTACCCAGTGTCCCCTGTCCTGTCCCCTCTGCATGTCACCACTAGGTGATCTGCCACCACTCCTGGCCGCCCTGCTTCTGAAGGGAGGGTGTAAACAGCCAACAAAATTTTCCACAGAGATGCTATTCATGAGAATATTTTTGCACGCGCCGCTTTGCAGCCTGCGAGCTGCAGTTTTGAGTTTCCTGGGAAGAAAGCCTATTAAGCTGCCTTTCTGCAGGATTGCCATAGCAACCCTAGCACAATGCCAATGGCCCAGATTCCCTTCAGCCCCTTCTTTCTGAACTGACAGCAGTGATTTTAATGCTCCTTGAACCAAATCTTTGCATGCGGAGACTGCTTTAGAAAAAAAAAAAAGCTTTTAATCAGGGCTGGTTGTTCTCTTTTCTCTTTGCTTTATTCCCGGGAAGCGAGTGGGAAGGCCTTTAGCATGGCGTCCCTCTCAGCCCCTTAAAGTCGCAGCTGGATAATGACCACAAAGCAGTTCCATGTTCAGCAATTCCAGTATTATTCAGAGTTACAGGACACTGAGGAAATGCTTGCACAGGGATTGCTTCTTACAGATATTTGTGTCTTTGGGCAGGGAGGTTGGGAGCACAGCATGGAAATGAAATGAAGCTATCACAGGAGAAGGGCTAATTCCCAGTTAAGTGTTAGAGCAGGACTGGGACTCGGGAGCAGCAGTACTCTGTAAAACAAGGCAGGCTGCTCTGCTCATTTTAAGCATCCGAAAGAGGCCAATACCTGAATACTGCCAGATCTGGAAGCTGTAGTAGGGTCCCCCAGTGACACTTGGTAGGGCATAATGCCATAGTAAGGGTTGGCTTGTGCTGAAAGCTGGTGACATGGGAGATGGGAAAGCAGAGCCAACACCTGAGGATGCAGCTCAGAGCCAGCTCCCTGCAGGGGTGAAGCCACTCACCATCTGACTGCAGGCACACTGCACCCCAGGTGCCCAGAGCTGCCAGCGAGCCAACATATGGGCAGGCACTTGGACACAGCTCAGGCAGGAAAAGAAATAAATATCCCCTGTGTCTGACTAATGTGACCCAAACTTCATGGTGAGTATAAGTTGTTGTTGGGGTGCAGGGCTGCCACAACCCTCAGGCACCCTCTTTCTCTTGCCACTGTCTCTCTTGTCTTCCTTTTTCTCCTTTGCCCTCCTTGAAGGGCCTCCATGGTTCATTGCCCACAGAAATATCATGGAGAGGTTGGCAGGGTGGGGGTAGCCTGGGGAAGGTCCTTGGAGGTGGGATCTCAGGTCAAATGTCTGGTGCATTCATTTCCAGCATTCCAGGGTGCTGCACCCAAAACTGTGGAGGGCGCTTGGGGTGCAAACCCCACCACATGCACCTTCTGCAAGGGGAAATAAATCAAAGTTGTACATGCACTGTCATGCCTGTTAACAGCCTGACTCCAACCCCTTCCTCACAACTGCTTGTCGTATCCTTGGCAGCACTCCCAGCTGCATCCCTGTTTGCTGTAAGCATCTGGCCCTCAGCAAACACAGTTTGCTGCACAGTCATGTGCAGTGCTTAGTGCATCTGTCTTAAAAGTCTGTGCAAACATTGGAAACAGAGGGAGCTCCTGAGTCGCTGAATCCAGCCCTGGGCTATCTCAGGTAACCATGTCATGTGTGCTAACTAATCCTCCCAGTAGTGCCCAGATGGAGGGATTAGCTGCCTGGGTTTGTCTAGGGAAGGGAACCAAAGTGCGTGGTGAGCAGCAGAGATCAGCAGGGATTCGTCCTCTCCCCAGCTGAGCCTGCCCTGGTCAGTAAATACGAGTGGCTACCGCTCAGACAGGAATCATGCCATCAGTCCAAGCAAATGGAGCATGGATACAGAAGTGATGAGTGGAAACATGCTTTAGGGGAGAAATAGAAGCCAATTCTTGCTGTCTGCACGAAACCAAAGAAGCTCTGGGAGCTGCCCCAGGCTGAGGGACCTGAGCCCTCCCTGCATTTAGTGTCTCCCTGTGGATGCTGGATTGACCCGCATGAACCCTGCCATACTTCTGCTGTTTAGTGCTGGTATCCTGCTGCCCTGTCTGCCCAGATGCCTTTTTGTGGTGAGGATGTGCCTCCCCAAAACTGACCTCTCTCTACAGCCACCTCCTCCTATAAATACTACCTTGGCAAGGGCAACCTCCGTCCCTGGGGCCTGGGAGAAATAATCTCCCTAAAACAGGAGCCTGCGGAGAGGCTTGCAGCAGAGGAGGTGATGCAGCAAATTCCCTTGAGCTGTAAATGTATTTATATCCCTGTCCCATCCACTTGTGGTTGAAAACCCCTTATGAATGCTGTGGATGGGAAGGAAACCACACTTGTGTTTTTCTGTACTTTTTCCAGCTGGTGGTTTGATGGGCTGTGGGTTCTGTCTCCCCAAGCAATCCTCTGAGAGTTACATCAGTGCTGGGAGGGTGGGAGAAGGAAAAAATGCTCCCTTTGCTGGTGTTCCTTCTCCATGCTATAAATCAGCACTCCGTGGGCAGAGGGATTGGGCATCCCCCCATTGTCCCTCTGCCTGGGCAGCCCTTTGAGCAACAGTGAGGGCAGCAGTGGAGGATGGATGGGACTGTTCTGGGAGATTCCCATAGTCTTAGAGGAGATGCTTACAACCTTTTCATTAAATTTCCCTCATATATCTGTCACTAATTCTGTGCATCACAGCAAAAGGATGAACTATAAACTCTATCTTAACATTTCTTAGCCAAAAAAAAAAAAAAAGTCCCATTTGTTTTTTCCTAGTATAAATATTACCTTACTCCCATTCAGAAAGATAACAACCCGTACAAAATGAATTTTTACAGGAAGATTTGCCACTGTGGGAGCCAGGCCAGGTCCCAGTTTGACCACTTGCATTATCTCTGTGCCTGTGTGGGGCTTGGAGGTGCCATTTATTAGCAGAGCTCCTGGCCAAGCTGCCTGGAGAGGCTGCTTCACTGCTCTCAGCAGCTCTCAAAGGCAGAACAGCACAAATATTTGTGTGTGAAATAGAAAATAAATCATGCATTTTGCTGGAGGACTGGTGGCGTTTGTTTTATCATATTATGCCTGCAAATGTTTGTAAACACTGCATCAATTTGCAGTACTACAGCAAAGATTAGGATTTAGTGCTTTAAAGCCTGTGTTGAGGCTTGAGACAAATCTTTTTTTATGAGGTATTTGAGGACCATTCATGATTCTCCCAGCCACACTTGAGTGTGTGAGTCTGCCTGTGTTTTCTCTACCTGGACATGTCACAGCTAAGGGAAGTGAGGGAGATGCATGGCCTCCTGAACATCTCTTTCCACCCAGTGACACACAATTGCCATCTCACTAGAAAACACAAGTTTCTGCCATCACTCCTTATGTGGCTCATGCCACAGACCAGTCCGAGTTCATGACCCCACACTGAAATCAAAGCTTTTAAGCAAAAACTAGGTTAGAAATTCAAGGAGCTGAAGAAAATCCACATGAAGCCAGCAGGAGACAGGCAAAGAGCTGCGGCTTTTCTCCTGCAACAGATTATAAGCCCCAAGATTTATAACACAGGCTGCAGAAAACAACCCTTGAATTCCCATTTTTCTGTGCTCCTACTCCCCCTGCTCCCATATGTGCCCCTCAGGACTGTATCCCTCAGCTGCTGCTGGGGTTTAGTAAAGATGGAAAACTCCCAGAAGGACAGGGAGTCAGCTCCATGGATATATGAAAAACCTAACTGTGTTGCTAACCATTTGCACATTGGAGAGGAAGCAATTGCCTCCTTCCTTGGGCAACCTTTTCACAGGGTGTGATACTTCAGAGCCTGGAGAAGGCATGCCTCAGGGATGAGGGAATCTCCTTCCCAAACCTCTCCCCAATTGATGTTTGCCCAACATCCTTTCAGAAAAGGTGCTGAGATCATTGTCTGCTGGGAATACTCTTGGAAACTTGCTGGGTCATGCCATGTCTCCTCTGCCAGGCCCTCATCCTCTCACAACAGCAGCAGAGGAACCACAGGGCTCAGCAAGGCAAGAGTCTCCCAGAAGCATTGAGCATCTCCTTTTTGTAGGTCCTGCCATCCCAGATGGAGCACCGAGGGCCAGTGCAAAGATGTCAGTCCTGCTGGACTGGCACTGCAAAACCTGTAGGGTGATGGACTCTCATAAATACTGTTGGCCAAAGCTACGAGGGCCTCTCTGTCACAGAGGCTCGCATTTGTGTTTCTTTTTATTGTGGAATAAAGCTGAAGAAGTTGGGAGCCTGAGTCATATGGGTGTGTAACACTACCAACAGTTTTATAAGATTCAGCTTTTGGCAAGAAACTGACTTCAACTGCTTGCTTGATCCAAATGAACTGTACCTGCAATGGAAGTTGCCAGATAATCCTGGTCCTTCAAGTCAAAGTCAAAGCTTGCTGTACAGCTCATACCTCCTCTCATCTCCCTGATTTATGGATTATTCATTTTTGTCTAATTCACTTACATATTTAAAAGGTGCCATGTATTTGAAATCTGATGGTCATGTGGGCACTGGCTTTACTTATAGGCTGAGTGTCTCACCTGTTGGCTGCAGATGGAGGTTTTCTTTTACTGTCCACTCTGTCCCTATGTATTTTATCTTTCCCTTTAAAGCTGGCAAAGCCTAATTCCACTGTTTGTTTGGGGTTTGGTTTTTTTGTCACGAATACTGGAAAACAGGCAAGAGGTCTGTTTATGACTTCTTGTTGGCCTTTAATGAAATACTTCACATTTTATGCCCCAGTGTTTTCTACTAACACTGAGTAGTGAAGCCTGCCTTAGTACTTCCAGCTGTGCTGCATGGTTAATCTGTGAATGCTTCTAGAAAAGTGATGGAAGATGAGAGATAAATACATATATTCCCTTAGTGAGATCTGCAGCACTTTGTCTGATTTCTCTAGAAGAGACATCCCTTTTGTGTGTAGCTCTCATGACCTGTCTGCATCCAGGACAATACCTGATCTAGGCATGCACCATAATTTACGTCCTGTTGGAGCATGTTCCCAGAAAAAGTCCTACATGAGTCATACCACTCCCCCAAAGCCCCTGCCTGCTGCCAAGACATCCAGCTGCATGAGAAGGAAGCACAAACTGTCACATGAGGATCTTTTTTGATGGTGGCATCCTGTCAGCCTTGAGTTTGTCAGAGCCTCCTCAGGCAGCTCTGGCCAGGCTGTGCTGCCTCATTTGCAGCAAGTCCTGCTTTGCCGTAGGAGATGTGTGGGAACAAATTCCCTTTGGGTCACTTTCATCTGCAGCAGAAAACCTGCAGGCAGATGGGACCTGAGGGAAGTATTTCCATAATGAAGCAGAGAGGCAGAGCACCTCTAAGGATGGCAGGAGTTCCCCTGTATTAATAACATTCTCAAATAACAAGCACTTTTGATAATCTTTTTTTCACTCTCCTCAGAAGTCCCTTCATTCAGTTTAAGTGAATCCCCTTTGATGCACTGGAATTTTCTCACAGCCTCATTCAGAGATTTTTATTGTATTTCAGTCCTTTATGGACTCATTCATTGTTTCGCTGCAACTGCAACATGGCTGTTAATGGTGCAGGTGTGTAGTTATCACATATATCAGAGGTATCTGTTGCAAATGTTGAGTCTAGCCTCAGTTAAACTCAGAATATTGCTTTCCCCATCAGAGATGAACAGACACAAACAACACATGTGAGGTCCTGGACAGAGAGCTGGAAGAAGGCAAGAGTGTGAGGAACATGCAAGTGGTTTTCACAGAAATAACTTCCAAATGGCTCATTTTCTGTCATTTAAAGTCCAGAGGCTAAAGAACAACAGGAAATGTCTTTACTTCAGCAATATTCTTTAACCCCACACTGTCAGAGGTCTTCCATGTGCTGTGTCCTTCCATGTGGGTGCATGGTTTACGTGAAATGGTAATATCCCACTCCCGAGTTTTGCAGTGATAAACCACACCACTGGGGCAAGGTACTTGGCTTCTCATGCTTTTAAGAGTGAGGAGGACAATGCCCACCTGTATAAGTCACTTTGCTGCCAATGGTTGGAGTTGGCCTGTGTTAATCTCCACCCCAAAGTAGCCCAGACCACTGGAGGAGGCTGATGGTGACTCAGTAATTAACTTTGTTTTGAGGTTTTATGCATTTTTCTGCTGCAGATTCTTTGGAGACTCACGAAACTTTTACAGAACACAGAAATGTCAGTGAAGTCTCTGGTTTGTTCATTGTGCTGCTGATTGCAGAGGGTTAGAATTAATGACTAACCTGAAAATCACAGGTCATAAAATAACACCTATTTTTTCACATTTGCCTCCTCCAATTGGAGCCTCTGACTACAGCCAGGGCTATATTTTCAGGTGTTTGTTTTTTTTCCCAGCAAAAAGAGTGGAGTTAAAAAGGAAAAAAAAGGGATGGAATAATTTTCAGGAGGTGAGTCCTCCAGAAAAACGGCATCTACAGTGAGCATTGAAACCCAAAGAAGGTGGTAATGCTGCTTTAAAAACAGTTTTGGGACTTAATTTAATTTTAAACTGTGTTTCATTCCTTTGCTGCCTTCAGCTCACTCTACTGTTGCTAAGCCTTACAGGAGAGAAATCCATGTTTCTAAGGGCAGTTGGCACAGCAGGGCTTCCTCTGAAAACTAATCTGATGTGAAGGCTGGGTCTGGAGGACACCCTGGTGCTTATTGCCGTGCCCTTGGCTACTGGGTCACAGAGAATTCAGCGGAGCTCAGCGCCGAGTATAAGGGTTGCAATTGTGCTGGTGTGGTGGGTGGTGAGAGACAGCCTGTTCCTCTGGGCATGGGGGAGGGATGGGAGGTGAAGGGGGCCGGGGAAGGAGACCTTCGTTCACCACTGCTCACAGGGCTCTTAATTGCAGCAGCGTACATGGTGATAAGCTGCTGAATTGCCTTTCATCGACTGGGAAACCCAGCATGTGAAAAAATTCAGCATGTCATTGTCTGTTTGCACAGCTCGCTGCCTGACCCGCCGGTAGCACACAGAACGGGAAAATAAAGGCAAATATTATTGTCACTCCAAGAGCCACTGGCCGGGGTATTGCCAAGACAGAGGTGGAAGGATGAAGGTGGTGGAAGCCAGCTTATGTTGGCCATGTTGTATGCTTTATTTTTCCTCCTTTTGGGCCATAGGCTCTGTGACAAAGTATTTCCCCAGCTGCAGATGAACAGCTGGGCCATACGGAGCTCAGACCGCGGAGCGAAGGGCGGCACACGCGTTAGCGACCGCGGGTGGGGACAACTTCCCTGGGACTTCACAGTTCCCAGGGACAACTCTTAAACGCCGAGTATTTGCAGCAAACCTGTAGTTTGCTTGTTTATTTATCTGGCTCTTCCTGTGACTTCCAAGGAACGGTTTCCTTGTCCTTATGCTAATTTGAGCCGTGCTGAATAAAGAGGCTTTTTTTCCCCCCATCCTGTCCTGCGAGAGGTCATCTTTATTCAAGAGCCATGAATGATGTGCGCGGGGTACTAATTGCTCACAAAGAGACCCGTCCGGAGCCAGCCAAGCGTACAGCTGTCCTTTTGTTTACAGGGATGGAGAGGGAACCTCAAAAGTGCTCCTGCCCCAGGGACAATAGCAGCGGGCTCGAGAGACGCCTGAGATTTGGCAGGGCCCCTCTTTCCTGGCGCTAAAGGGCCTTTATTAAACATAAATCATGTCAGCTGCTACCACAGCCCTTTCTCAGCTTATAAAAGATTCCCCTTTACTGCTTAAGTGACACGATGGAAAGGAGTTGCTGTGAAATACCCCAAAGACCAAAGCAATGGAGCAGGTTGGGACAAATGACACTTCTGACTGTTTAATAGTGATGCTCATCTGTCGCTGTTAAAACGATGCTTGCAGCTGGCTTCATTTTTTAAGCTGGCTGGTGATTCAATGTGCTTTATTATTGATTTTGTGTTGGCTTGAAATGTCACAAGGTCACAAGGACAAATATTATACCTGAGAGTTATGAAGAATAACATAGAGCCCTACAAGCCCTAGGATAAATATGTTATCGCTGGAAGGGTGTGATGCCTCAGGCATAATAACTAAGGGTAGAGCATCTCTGCAAAGAGTAGCATAACTCTGTCAAGGGAGTAATTATTTGACTTTCTTACGCAGTGACGTACAACCTGATAACAGCATTTCCTTGGGCTGGGAAGCTAATGCTCCTTCTTCTTCACCTTGTAGATAAAAGGGCATTCTGAGTGTAAGGAACAAAATTGCCCATGGAAAACACATAGCTTCGAGTACTGCTATCGGCAATTCCTGTCCCCCACTAGGCAGCTGGTGCTTCTGTGCAAGGAGAGGGCCTGAGATATCACCGGGTGTGTGATACATGGCAAACGCAGACGCTTTGGGCAAGATTCGGATATGCCAGGAGGAGTTTGATGTCCCCCTGGAATTTCAGGCAACTGGATGGTGGTTTTCTCTGGAATTAACTAGTGAATTACTTAAAAAGTCTTACCTGGAGGACTCCCTTCAAGCTGTAACTGTCTGGGCTCATCTTCTTCTTCTCATACAGAGATGTGCCAACCCAATCCAGTTACCAGTTACCAGATAGACTCTGTCTATTAATATGTATATCCACCTGTTGTTTTAAATTTGCACTTTAATAGTAGTGATAGATGATTCAGACCATGCCTTGCACATCCTTCCTTCCCTGCTGCTTGCTTTTAGCTTTGTTTCCTTTGAGTTGACACACCTGAATGTGCAACTGTCTTGCTTGCCACAGTCGTCACAAGGATCCCATTTCTGTCCCACAGGCACCCCTGCCCCTGTTGTGCCCTCTCTCCTTCTCAGTTTCTCACCAACTACTGCAGGCCAGGCACGGCAGGGCTGCATAGGCATGAACTCAGTCCATGCATCTGCGTTACACACTGGAACACGTAATTCCACAGATGACATTAATTCTCTAGTTTATCAATGCTCCATGATCATCACCTGGTGGAGTCTGGAAGAGCATATTAGTGTCTTTCACAGGTGAGGTCCTGCTGGCACTGGGTAACAAGCAGAGCTCCTGATTTGAGCTCCTTTTTCATGTTTTCAACACATTCTTGGGTTTTGACAAGGATCCCCACCAATCAAGCAAAGATTCATAAATAACTGAGCCTACAGTTCTGTGCGTCATGGCACAGCTCCTCTCTGCAAAACAAGTCACCGCTCTGAACCACCCCTGATCTCCAAGTCTGTTTGCAGAAAGATGTGTTGACTGGATTTTCCAGGCTGGCTTTAGGTCTGATTTGAACCTGCCAGATTTTACTGCAAGTTATTCAAGTCAGTGGAGAGTTGCTTAGTTTGTACTAGTGATAACTTTGGCCCTGAATCTAAAACAATTTATTCCCATTTCAAAAAGAAAAGGTGTTGTCTGCACACCACTGGGACATTTGCAGAGAATATAAAGTCAAGTGGCTTGGTTTGCCTCATTCAGTGGCTGTTGCTCCTTGCATTTGATATTTGCCTTGTGAAGATCTGGGTGACATGGTACTCAAATGAAGATTATTCAAAAAACCACATTTTTCCTGATGTTATTAATGGTCTGGAAAAAGGGCTATTGGAGTGTTAGTAACCCAGAGACCAGTCATCACATTGCTATCTTTCAAAACTCATCTGTATGAAATGCTCGTCTTTTTTACAGGTGCCATGAAACTTCAGTGTTCTCCTAAATAATATATGTCAGAATTGACATATATTATTTTTTATTTATCATTATTATTTTATATATTTATAAATTATTTATCTCAGAATTGAGCTATATATCAAGATATAGATTTATATATTTATCATTATTATTTTATATATTTATAAATTATCTCAGAAATTAGCTATATATCAAGATATAGATTTATATATATATCTATATAAAATCTGTATCTAAATGCACTTCTTATATGCGAAATATGTAAAGCTGAAGTATCAACACTTAATTTACCCAAGTAAATCTTAATGGAGATGATGGCAATGAAAGGCAGAAAGAAAGCGAGGTATTGATTGCTTTGTATCTTCAGATTTATTATTTCTGGCTTGCTGCAGACAAGAATGAAATTCACAACAGCGTAGGTGAATCATTCTACGCACTCTCTTTACACTGAGAAGGTTTAATCAGTTTTTAAATGCATTTTTTTTCTTTAAAATACTTTTTCAATTGCTAGAATGCACTGACATGAGTTTCAAATACCTTTCACTCACTCATTAAACAGAGGAAGAAGGACAACAAATGTCAACGTGAAAATGTGCAGAGGATGGGGAGATGATTCAGCCTTACTTATCGCTATTTACCGTAGCAATTTGCTTTATAAGTTGCAGATGTAAGTTTTAGCAAACCAGGATCATTTTGGACTGTTTCTTCTCCATGCCTTGGTGTCTCCATCAGTTAAAAAAACTTTGCTAGGGCTGAACACGTAACTTGTGGTTAGTCATACAAATTCAAAGGCAGATTCTCAAAATTTGCATGCACCAAATTCAGCCCAAGTGTGGCCTCTCACTCCCCCCACCCCACGGTCTTCTGCATTCAGCACTCGCCCTGGAAATGTCCAAGCTGTTGGAAAGACTCAGGACTCGGCAGATATTCCTTGTTTGGGTCCCTCTGAGAGTGCAGATGTCTGCATGTGTGGAATCTTGTTCCTTTGCACCCACGCAGGACCACTGAACTCCTTTCACATGAGTCACAGCCTCAGGAGCTGGCCTGCAGCTCCATTGTGACAATGGCGGCTTGGCTCTGTGCCTCCCAAGCAAGTTCTTGGGAATTTAGTACCATGTCTAATTTCCAAAGGTATCCACAACTTTTTGCATGTGAAAGTATGAGACGTACTCTCAGAGACTGCTTGAGAGAGTAGAAAGGTGCTCCCAGAATGCATGTGGGATGTGGATGGACTAGGTTCACTGCCTTTTGGGAAGGATTGCTCTTGGCTATATGTGCAGTGCTGAAATAGCAGAGCACCAGTATTTCTGAGATACAGCTTTCCAGTTATGGATTAATAAAAGCTTAATATTGCAAGAAAGTGATCACAGATAAATAAATGGCATGTGCTGCTGCTGAACAGGTGTGTCTGTGGGGATACGTGAGTTCTGTCAGTGCCCGAGAAGGTACTGGGAAACAGTAAAGGATTTCCTACCTAGTTTTTTTTGTCTTATTGTACAATAGGATGTAGGTTTAGATCCCTGAAATTTGTGACACAGGTACCTCATACCAGTGAAAAGGAGATCTGATTCTGATCTGCTACCAGAGCACATTGTCGTCTCTAGAAGATGGATATAAATTCACTACTAAAACTGCACTTTGACCTGCACTTAGGGGCGCTGTATTCTTCTGCTCCCTCCTGAAATAATCGTGATAATGGGGGTCCTTCTACACCCAAGCCGAGTTTTAGCCCCAGAAAAGCTGAATTATGGACCCAAAATTACCTGGACTTGCAGGGAAATGTGCTCCTATTGATTTTCTTTCCACTCAAACTGATATGAAGATCCATTAATCCTGAGAAACTTCTTAAAACATTTTCCCAGTTCAAGTAGCACACGCTTGATTGGCACTTCTGCAAAAAAAAAGGGAGCTGAATGTGAAATCCTCGTTTCTTTAGTGGCATCATTCACACATCAGAGCTGCCAGATGGCTGTGCTCTCCTGGGCCAGCCCATTGAGGGAGCAGGAAAAGCAGCACACGACATTCTGGTGACTACAGGCTCTCTGGTGCGTGGGCCAGAGGAGGCAAATCCCACCTCCTCCCTGCTTCAGGACACGCTATCAGCAAATGACTCCTGCCTCTGCATGTCAGCCCTGCCTCTGGACTACAAGCAACAGCGTTTGTCAGTTCTCAGCGAGGTCTGGAGGCAGAGCTGCCACACTGCATCCATGATATCAATGGGCTTGGCAGAGCAAGGATGTCAGAGCCTGGATTAGGAGCAGAGCAGCTGGAAGCGGGTGGGCAGGGGCTGGAGGTTCGGTGGAGCAGGGTAGGAGGATGCCCCACCTATTTAACAGCTGCAAAAACTGCAAGGAGCTGGTTTCCCCCCTGTCAGAGCCCAAGGAGCTCATCTTGCCACCTGAAAGGCTGGGATATGCAAGCCTGGCACAGGACTGGCACTGAAAAGGGAAGCAGGGTTGTCTTCTGGAACCAGCTGATGAAGCAGACAGGACTTCTGGGCTGGTGACTGGGAGTTTTCAGGCTGCTGCAAGGAAATCTTCAGTATCCAGTGTGTTGTTCCCTGCCTAACAGATCAAGGTCATCAGCATGAATTCAGACATAGCCATTTACAGTTCGATCGATTGCAGAAACAAGATCCTTTTTTAGCAATCCCTGCTGTCTGCAGGTGAAGGCACCAACTTCTGTCACAGAAGTGCCGCTGCCTCTGTTCGCCTCAGCCCTCCCCGCTGCCCTTGCCTGCTACAGTTGCTATTTTTATCCTCTGTAAAAACAGTACAATCAACTCCCTCTGCTACCAAAGGAGCTCTGATGGATAATTTAATACCAAACACTGAGATGATTAGAGGTGCAGGGTGGCTTTTTTTTTACAGTCAGAGAGAAGCTGAACAGGCGAAGGTTGTGCTGCAAGTCTGAAATCTCCCAAAAATAGCCATGCGGAAAACCCACGGGGGAAAAGCTCTACAGAAGTGTCAAATGCCAAAAGAACCTGGTGGCTTGTGGGGAAAAGAGAGGCTCCATAGAAAGGGGGCTGTTCACCCGTTAAACCCCAGCCTGCAAAAGGGGCTGGCTTCTCATATGGCCAAAAAAAACATGGTGTGGCTGTTCATGTCACCACCGAGTCAAATAAATCAGGCTGTGCCTTTAATTACACCCACCTCTGTTGGACCAAAGGAGGAGTAAACAACTCTACTTTCCTCACTGGAAGAAAGACACGATTTCTTTGAAGAGGCTCTCCTGATATCAGAGGTTGCCTGTTTTACTTTTTTTTTCAACACTGGCTTTACTTGTTGGTCACCTCCCAGAATTGCTGGAGGAAAGGTGCTCATCATGTCTTGCAGAAGAGCACATGTTGTAGCAGACTGTATTCTCTCTGATAGCTTCTGCTGACTGGAAGGTGCTCTTGTGCTGAGCTATACACAAAGTTAACATGGCAAAACTTCTTTTTAGTGGGGTAGACCTACTCTCTTGCAGATGTGCTGATATAAATACATCTATATTGGGATAACTACTTATGCAGAGAAATTAATAACTGTCCTCTTCTAACATATACATATAAATTTCTGCACTAAGGGAATTAGTCCTATAACTACAGTGGTTGAAATGGAATTTACCATGTACTGGGATGGATATTTATTTTTATCTGTACACAAGTAAGTACAGGTTTGTTATTTATCTGTCCTATCTAGCAGACACAGGATGGAGTCACATGGCTAGCAGGGTGAGACCTATAACAGTGAACATCCTATAACAGTTTGCTTCCTGAATATACCAATTAAAAAAAAAAAACACCAAAAAACTTGCAAAAGTAATTATGGCAGGAGAAAGACTGCCCATGCGCTGTCTGAACAGCTGTGATGAAATAATTATGGCCAGAGGTGGGTTAGGATCCTCCCTCAGTCCAAATCCCATCTGGCTTTGAGATTTTAGTTATACCAGTATGATAAAGGAAAAACCTTTCTGTCATTTTGCGACATTTCAATAAGCTGCTCAGCTCATGTGAAGTCCGCCTACATCAGCCAACAGTTTGGCTTGTCAGTGGGAAACCCTATTTAAACCTGAGGTGGATCATCACAGCACTGTAAGGAGAAGACCTATACTGGGTCCCTCTGTCCATCTTCCTGATGTACTGGGCATAGTTCCTTGTCCCTGGTCCCTTGCAGGGAGACACCAAGGGAGACAACAGGGATTGCCCCCAGCATTGATGGGTGCCAGTCTTAGGGCCATGGCAAACTTGTTCTTTTTCTCTCGGGTGTGCTGAGGAGCAGAGACTAGTGGGACGTCAGCATTACTGCTGAGCTGGAGCATTCACATTCCACCTCCACTTATCACTTTTATCTTACACTGATATACCCCAGCCTTCAGGTTTACAGGAGCTGGCCTTTGCTAGCATTTTGCTAGAGCCCAGCAACAAGACTTCTATTTTGTCTGGCAGGGCTCATTTCGAAGAAGTGTGGTCCCCAGAGAGGCAGCTGACATTCTCTCTTTCTTCATTTCGTCCTGCCAGCTGTCTTCTCAGTTCTGTCTTTTAAACCTGTTTTTGTTCCTGGGCAGAAATACTTGTGCAGGTCAGCACTGAGCTTTCATTCAGTAGCAAGCTAAGTAATTTTTCAATGGCATAATGTTAGCTTGTTTTAATCCCTGCATAAATGCACTCTCCTATAACCTGGATACATTTAATTTAATGACAGCACTGAGCCACATCAAGAAAACAAATGGTGGAAGAGGTGAAAAATGAGTCCCAAGACTTTTCTTTTGGCTTTCTCAGACAGACTGCCAAGAGGTCGGAGGACCCAGAAATATACCTTAGACTGCACCACCTTGGTGACTTTTCCAGGCCAGCAGAGCTATTACTCAGTACCTGCTATTTCAGTTCCTAGCTCAGCCACAGATATCACTATAAAGATAAATTTTCTACTTTTTTCTGGGAGTGCTGACGTGTGGAATAAGAAGCCAAGTTGCAGAATCAAACCCTGTGTTTCCCAAACCAACAGGGAATGCTGCAATGGTTCTCAGAATCTTTGGCAGTTCACCAACACCAACAGATTTTCCCAGTATGAATGGCAACCAAAAAAGCCTTCTTCCTGGCTTAAAAAAACTGTCTCAGAACCAACTCTATCTCTGCTTCTCCAAGGTCCCAATTACAGCCATGAGAGAAACTCCCCCTTCCCTTCTCTTGCAGCCTTGACTTTGTGGTGTGGGTGGAATTGCTGTTTGTAGGTAGCAGTGCCCTGGGGCTTCATTCTGTGAATCGCACTACAGCAGCCACCTCTTCTTATCTGCCAATCAAGGTATTCTCACACTAGTCATTTTATAATCTACCATATAATAATTTTTACAATCTACTGTAGGGCAGACTTTTGCCAAGATATTTTATGGTTTATTCAGAGTAAATACATTTTAAGCTCATTTAATCTAAAATGCGTGTGGTTACCAAAATTTCCTGTCCTCTCTGTGTCCTCTTTGTAAAAATACCAGCTTTCCTCTTGCAGCTCAGATGCTAACAGGACTTTATTTCATTCTTCTCCCTTTTCTTTTCCTCCTTTAACTGAAAGTCACTCCAGCTTCTCCTGAAGACAAAGGCAAAGCTGTGATGGAGTTCAGCAGGTGAAAGGCTGGGTTTTTAGCTACCAAGTTCATCTACCAGAAATGAGAAGACCAGCATCATCTCCATGGGATGTGAGGGTGCCTTTGAAACACTTCATCCACCATAAAAATGAGGCCGTGCAGCAGCACAGCTGCAGGCAGACCACTCACTCAACAACAGATCAAATTACTAGAAATCAGACTTCTGAGTTACCATTCTTACCATGAGCGTGGCTAAATTGTCATGAAGGCTTTACACATTAGTCCTGGCAAAGTGATGAGAAAACAATCATGTTGTAAAAATCATGTTGTTGCTCCCAGCGAACGTGCTCGGTTCCATCAAGTGAGAGGTTTGGTGGCTGCAAATGTAATGTCATTGGGGGGCTTTTTTGTGTCCTGACTGCTTGGGAGAATTTTGGGAGAGTGCTGACAGCAACATTTTGCTGGACAGAGCTCCTACAGAGGGGATCCCCATGAACAGCTTGAGCTTTTCCGGGCTGCCTCTCCTACTGCTGTGCAGGACTGGTAACTCCCTGAGCACCATGGCTTAGGGTTCATCTTAGTGCTAGCACCCTGCTAGCACCAAGATCAGCAGATCTTTAGAAATGTGTGTTTTCTCCATTTCTCCATTGATTTTCTCCAAAATCAAGCCCTTCACACACATATGGGCTTGCCTCAATGGTATCTGCAAATGGTATCTGCATCTGAACTTAACATCCCCACTGACTGTGTAATGTGTCTCACCACAGGGTAAGCTCTAGTGTCAAGGGCCTGGGCTGCAGCTGCTGCAGACCCAGATGCCCCCAGATCTCAGGTATCAGTCAGGGATTTTGTTGAGGTAAAGGGATACATTGACCAAATTCCTTGCCCCTTGTTCCTCCCTTTCTTTTCATTGGTATTACTTATTCCTGGTGTTTTGAGGAAGCCTGTCCTCTACGGGAGACCAGCAGGACATCGAGTGGAAACATGGGCAGAAAATGGCCCCAAACTCTGGGAGACCACCATGGTTTTGCAGATTTTTCTTTCCAGGAGGTTTTTCAGGAATGAAACATGTGGGAATGGCAAGCCCACAGCAGGGGGCAGTGCTCTATGGAAAATCCATCCACTGTCCTTCAGCCATTTTGAGCATGGGAACTGTGACATTACAGGGCCTGATGCGGCAGCCTGGAGCTTCTTTAACATCCCTCTTACTCCCTGGCTGAGAAAGAGGATTGCAATGGAAAGAGGGCTTGTGCACAGCGGTCTCTGCACAGTGTAGGCTTTGTTTCTGTCTCAAACACTTGCTTGATTCGAAGGTAAAGAAAATTATCAGGAGACGTTTCAGTGTTTAAATCCATGCATGTATTTTCCCAGATGTGTCTGGTGTCTCCCTGGAACATTCCTAGAAAGAAAACTCAAAAGGCCAAGGCACCTCCACAGCACCCTGAGGAGGGAGCCCTCAGCAGCTGGCCTGCCTTTATCAGCCCTCATTCAGGAGTCACAGGCCACCCCAAGAGGGGCCATGTTAATTAAAACTTGAAACTATTGCCAGCCTTTCCACTCAACTACAGCGTCAGCCCTTTTCCTGTGTTTACTGCAGGCACATCCTGCCTGGAACTCTATCCAAACACAACAGCATCTTGCAAATAAACACTCAGCAGTGAAGTCCAAGCCTTCCCTCCTCCCTGTTTGTGGACCGCTACCACACCACCCAGTCCTCACCCTGGGGGCAATGGCCATGCTGTGGGGAGGGAACAGGGACAGGTGGCTCTGGTGAGCCAAGCTGCAGCTCACTTCTGCAATTTAAACCAATTGCAGACTTTGCTGAAGATCTGCTGTTGCCATTTAGGGTAGAAAGTGGTTGTTTTCTCATTGTTTGGGATTTAATTGCCACCGGGGAGCTCAGCTGGAGGTGGTAAGGAGCTCTCAAACCTCCTCATTCTCCATGCACAAGAGAATTGCCTGCCTCCAGCACAAAAAGGTCTCTGGGGAATACCACATGTGAACTTTCATGGTGCTTCCTGCAAGTCTCAGGACAGCAAGGCGTTCTTCCTAGCTAATCTGTGTCTATGTACTTTCTTAGGCCTGTAATAGGTGCAAAAGAGTGAGACTGCTCTTGCTGCTCCTTCCCTTCCCACCCAGGATGTGGGGACCTCCGCTTACTCTCCTGCTGATGACATCTCCATGGAAACCACAGAAGTGGTGTTCAGGGTATGAAAGGGTTTGGAAAGGATTGCAGGTCCTTGAAGAATGCTTTCACATCATAGGCTTTGTCTCCTGCACCCCCTCCCCCCCGAGGCCCCACAGGTCCCTGAAGCCACCAGGAGAGGCACGGTGGAGCTGCCCAAGCCTTCAAGGGCCTCACAATGTTGGCCCTGTGTCTTACTTTTTGTTTTAGTGATCTCTGCTCCCCGACTTATCCTCTGATCCCTTTCTCCTCCCCTCTCTGACGTGCCTTTCTGGCTTTCCCAAGCACTGTGCCAAGATGCTAATTACATTCCTGGTGCTCCTCTGTTTCCATTAATGGCTGAGGACTTGGACCCATTCCTCCTTCCTTCACTCCTCCCAGAATACCTGTCCCTGCCCCGGGAGAAGGTCCTGTCCCAGACAAAGAACCAGTGCTGAGAGTGCCACATGGGATGGGGCAGGACTCCGAAATCTGAATGATCAGAGAGGACGCAGCCTGCATGTTCCCCAAACACAAATCTGAAGGGTGGGACATGTCACCCCAAAGTTACACAGGCTCCACTGAAGGCAAATATGCTCAAGGCTACTAAACACACAGACTTGACCCCTAAATGAGGACGTCCCTGAGCTGTGGGTCAGAGGCAGCCAGGTGACGATTCTGGAGAAGGAGCACATATTTTTGCTCTGTTTGTAGCTCTTCCCTGTGTTGCACCAGCAAGTGCTTTGCAAAGTCAGAAAAGTCATACAAGACCGGTAATTCTCTTTCACAGGAATCTCTCTCAAAATATCCCCTGCCATATTCCCATTTGCTTGATTCCAGGTTTCCAAAAATATGGGACCTAATGCTCCACAGGGAGCAGGGACCTGGCTTCACCTTGTGTATGCTGTACCAAGGTGGCAATGGCTTATCTGGCAAGAGAACTCGTGCTGCCTCTCTCTCTGCCCACAGGTGCAGGGTGCATCATCTCGGCACCAGCAATCCTCCTGGTTCATCAGCTGTATCCAAAAAGAAGTTTTTGATATCCAAAAAGAAGTTTGTGAGCCTCCTCAGGATGTGCCTCTTAAGAGAAGCCACGCGAGACTGGATGGGAAGCTCCCCCAGCCAATCTCAGACCTCAGCACTGCTGCTCAGCCTGTTGCTGTTCCTTCAGGTGCTGCTGCCGCTGCTGCTGCCCATCTTGCCAGCACACAGCCTCTCCCCTCTGTGGGCTGGGACCCCGCCCCATATTTATGCTCACTATCAGGCCCCAGCCTTGTGGTGCTGTGGGGTTCCTGTGCCTCCCCCTGACTGTGCACCCTCAGAGGGGCAGCTCTGGGTCCCAAATTGTGTCTATATAGGGGAGGGGACAGCCCTGGGAGAGCTCTCACTGCATCACACCAGTCCCCCAAGACAAGCTGCACCAGATCTGTTTAAAGCGACAGTCACCCGAAGGCTGTGCAGCGCCGCTCCCAGCAAAGGCTCGGGAAGCTGTTGTGCAAAGCTGACCTAATTTACAGCTTTCGGTGCTATTCTAGTAGTTTGGGATGTAGTGAAAAGGAACCTGGCATCTATCCTCATTTAATACCCATCTCAGCCTGACTTTGAAATGCCCTACTGAAAATGCAGCCAAGGGAGAACTTTTTTTTTTTAACAGACCAGCAGCCAAGGGGGAGTAAAAAGCAGGGAAGAGGGAGTGAGAAAGAAGCAAACAAACAGCAACCAAGGACTTGTTGCAAATAACTTCATGAATAATATTATCCCCTGGAAATCAAGTGGCTGACCTGATATGCAAATCTGTCCTGGGAAGGGACGGAGCAGACAGGATTTCTTGTACTCAGCACTGGGCAGTTGCAGTGGGGAGGCAAGCCTTGAAGGCTGGGCACAGCCAGAGGTATCCATATGTGCCGCCTTTGGGGAGGCTGCTACAAACGAGGTCCGGTCATTTTGGTGCAAATTGGAGGAATTTTGAGGAGGAGGAGGGATGCAAGTGGTGGGTGGGGACCAGCACTGGCCCAGGGGAGCTCAGAGCACCTTGTGGTGGGAATCCCTCGGCACCCACAGAAAAATGTGGGCGTGCAGGGATAGACAGGGACCCCTGGGGAATGTGGACCTTTTCCGAGGAATAGCAAAGAGCCTCATGGCACAGCTGTCACTGGCGCTGTGCCACTGGCACGTCTTGCAGCACACAGAAGGCGGATATGTCACTGTCCCTGCCCTGCCACGGCAGCTCCAACCGGCCCAGTCGGGAACACGCTGCAGCAAACACACCTCTGTTTACCAAGTGTTCCTGAGTAATGGCCCTGACAGTGCACCAAGGGAGGCAACAGATCCCGGTGAATGCAAAGGGCATTTGCTCGCCCTTGTCAGCCCTTGGCGCAGAGGGGCCCTTGCTGCTGTGACCCTGCTGCAGAGGAAGGGCCATCCCTTCTGCTGGCCTGCATGGTGCTTCCTGGAGGATGCAGCTGGTGGATCTAGGCACCCCTATTCCCAGGACGCCAACACAAGGACTGGGATGAAGACTGTGGGGTTTTTCACCTGGTGGTTTCTCAGGACATTTTTGTGTGTGCTGGACTTGGCTTTCCAAGAGGTCCAAAATCAGAGTAACTTTTGTGAGTATAGATTGCAGTGACACATAATATATCACTAGACATTTCCTTATCACATGTGTACAGCATTCCCAGGACACGGTGCCTGCCTAACTGGTGTCAGTCAGTGACACACAGGCACTGGCATGCTGGCTTGGCACAGTAGATAGAAACCACAATACATGTGTCCTGGAAGAGGTGTTTGCACAAGACCGGTGTTTTTGCTGTCAGAGTCCAGATACACGTGGCCATACTGTGGTCTATCAATGCTCTCACTGTGCTGTTTCAGCTCCCTGCCAGGGATTGGTCTGCTCACGGTGGCTTGGTCTCCCACTGAAGACTTTTCCTTCATTTCTAACAGGAACATTCTTCTCTTCTTCTCATGAGTTTGTTTTGACTTCCTCCCCTCTTCCCTCCCTGGATAACCTTGTAACTGTTTTAATATGGAGTTATTGCCTCTCTTTACGGCATGAAGCTCAGGGATCACAGCAGTGTCTGCTTTTTGTTTTCATGTGACATATCATGTTCTGCACTTTTTGTGATTATCTGGGGAGTTGTCCTGCTGTATGTTCCAGTGGGTCAACCAAGCTGCCTCTGGTGCAAGTAACTCAGAGCACTCCGTAAGCATCAATGCCCCTTTAAAGTGTTTGGCATTGGAGAGCTAAGAGAGCTCCTGGAACGGTGATACATCTTGTCAGTCTCACTTGAGATGCCAGGACATTGAACTTGAGCACAAGGTGCTGGTGCTTGAATTAAAACTGATTGCTGTAGCACACTGGTGCCTGCAATGTGCTTGATAAAGCTGAAGCCAGCAGAGACCATGTGACTGGCAATTTGCTGGGGTGCAGCTTGCTGACCCCTCTCCGGACAGAGACGCAGTTGGCTCATTCCTCCTTCGGCACAAGGAGCGTTTGCAAAACTTTTAAAGACTGAGGACTGGTGGCTGCACAGTTGTGCTGCCTGGCACGCAGCAACAGTGGGTAGGTTCCCTGCTCTTATCACAGTCTCTGTGCTTTGGTCTGCAAATTTCCACGTGGCAGAAACCAGCCCTCAAGGTACAGAGAGCTGTACCTGCACTCCCTTCTCAGCTGGTTCTATAGCATTGTCTTCATTTGTCTGGGATGGACTTTTTAGTTTTAATCACTGGTCACGAAGCTGAGCCTGAAGGCGCTGTTATGTCAGGTTAAATGGAAAAGGCTGTCCATATTTACAGTGAAATTGCCAATATGAGGGTCAGTTTTAACACAAGCTTCAGTTTTAACCACATTTGCTTTGAAGCCCAGCAGACACAAAAAGGATCCAAGCCTGTTTGAGGTTAGATGTGAATTCTGCTCTGTGGTAGGACAAAAAATGGCAGAGCTCAAAATCTCCAGGTGTTACGAAAGTTTGGTTTTCTTGATACAACAGATAAGAAGCTGAAAATCTGACTCTGGGCTTTGCAGCGCAGGTGTTGCTGACCCTGGGAATGTTTGCCTGGGTGTAGCTGTGTGGAATGGGTCTGCCTGAGGTTTGCAGCATGGTCTGAGTGTGGTTTGCAGCATTGGATGAAGTTTGCAGCATAGGCTACAAGGCCAGAAGCAACTCACCTCCTGTCTGACCATTCCACATCTCCTCTGAGTTTGGGGCAGATTTATAACTCCATCAAAATAAATACCCCAGGATAGACATCTCCAAACCCAAGCAGACTTCTATTGATGTATGGGATAGCTGTTTTCTTCCACCATTTTCTCCCTTTGCTGCCTCCACTTTTTCTCTTGTGCCAGTAGAGTAAGGAGGTTTAAGGACATGGCAAATCTGAAAAACTAATCCCACAAGGAAGAGGAGAATAGCTGTCTGGTTCCTCCACAAAGCTGGAGAAGTCCCAGTGTTCCCCAGTGGTGGGGAGGTGGGACCACCATTTTCAGCTCTGCAATCAGCCAAGCACTATTGTCCTGGTGCTTTCCTTTCATTGTTTTTCCCCCCTCCCAGGGACATTCCTGTCATTTTGTACATGCCACCAAAATACAGAGGGGAAGATTCCACAAGGCAAAAGACAGGTAGCATCAAATGACTTCAGAAAAGAGATTAGGATTTTTAGAGTATGTGCTGAGATAGGAATATTCTTCACCTGCTATCGGGAAGAAGATACTTCAGCATCTGTGGATATAAATAGCACTTATCAGACAGTGAAAAGGAAACAAAGCTTTGGGTAATTAGAAGAAATGTCTAGGGGAAGATGATTTTCCAAGTAAATCAGCTCCCATGCAGTTGGTGAAGGAAGGAGATGCCTGGCAGCATGGTGCTGAACAGCCAGGTCTAAGAAGGGTCATTCAGTAAAGGTCAGACAAGAGGAGGGGCTGGGAACTTGTGCATATATTGGACAAAAAACATCATAAGTAAAGGAACATGACTGTGATTTTAAAAATGAAGCTGAGATTTCTCGGACTGAGGAACGAAAGAGTCTGAACCTCTTTCAGCTGAAGACTATTTATTTCACAAACAGCATTTTTCATGTACGTTCACCTTCCAAAAATGGGCAGTGGATAACAAAAACCATAATTTCTCTGATGAATGTACTTCCTTTTGATTTTTTGATTTAAAAAAAAAAAGATCTTGAGAGTTACTTGAATGCCAGCAGGCCTCTGCAATGTGCAGCAGCAGGCTTGTGCTCAAGATGAGATTGGGAACAGGGCAGGGGACAGGAGTAGTGGTGATGGAGAGGTGTGGTGCTGCATCCTTTCAACAAAATGGTCTTGAGTGTATGGGCCAAAAAGGAAGTCCACATGAACAGGCAGAGAGCAGTGAAACCAGTGGAGCTATAACCATGAAATCAACTGAGGCCCAGGTTCTTAATTCAGCATAAACCACACTACCACTCATTTGTTTGACTGTGTTCAGATTGACTCAGTTTATCTTGGTTTTACCCAATCTACCAGTTTTGCCCCTATTGGAAAAGGGGCCAGGAAATATTTTACTAGGAATAGGCAGACATGGAAACACACAGCTCTCACACAAGTAGCTGAGACTCAGTTTATCACAGGCGGGCTTACATTTGGCTGACAGGGTGCTCAGATAAATGGCGTGTGTCGCTTGAAACCTTACCAAGGTCCCCAAAGGTGTTAGATGTAACTGGGAGAGGAGCTGATACTGCAAATCCAGGCTGCTACCTCCCTGTCCCTGCTGCCCAGAGCCATGGAGTTCTGTATTTTGGCTGTGCCTGTGATTCGTTGCAGTGCACATGCTGCTCTTCAGCAAGAGAAAATGTTAATATACCTCTATAGAATACTTATCTGCTAATATACCTCTCATGATGGAAATTGGGGGAGTGAAACACTGTTGATCATGTGAGAGTGAGTGAGGAAATGCAAATATCTCAGCCTGCATCAATCTGTGGAAAAAAAAATACATTCTAGGCCAAAATAGTAGAGAGATTACTGGTCATTTAGCTCTGTCCTGATTTGACTAAACAGTTTACTTCCAATTTTTGTTTTGTTTCAGTGACAATGAAGG
>VYXB01002322.1:373668-429909 GCA_013397135.1 Pachyramphus minor | reverse complement strand
TCTTCCTCTCCTTCCCTCTCTTTCTCCCTCTCCTTCTCCCTCTCCTTCTCCTCTCCTTCTTTTTCCACTCCTCTCTTTTTTTTCTTTCCTTTCTCTTCTTTGTGCATGGTTTGCACAGCTGAGATACCAAGGGAAGGCTGATCCGACCGTATCCAAGCACATACCAGTGGAACATGTGTCTCTGTTCCTGGGGAAAGCATTGGGATCCAGTGGGATGTGTTTGATGCCCTGAGCCTGCCTGAAAGCTGACCAGTTCAGACCTCATCCAAGGACAGTGTCCACCAAGAACATCAGTAGGACACTCCTGCTCACAAGATCCTCCTCTGGATTCTTCAAAGCTTTTAACTGCTATTCCCACAGTTCATCCATGATGTCAGCGAAGATTTTCTGAAGCTTTCAGCCTCCCCCACATACACATACCCAAATACCTGCCCCTGAAGATGTGGGGCCAGTCAACACCCACCTGTACTGAAAGTAAGGGCCCCCAGACAGACTGCATCAGCACTTGGCATCCCGTGGCCCACTCTAACCTCCCTTCTGAGCACAAGTGGAAATCTGCAAGTCAAAAGAGGAAAATATACCAAGGGAAATCACAAATACCAGGGAACCTCAGGGGCTTTTAACGAGGAGTTCAGTTCCAATTTAGTATAAAACTCACGGCCCTGGATTGCAGTAAAACTGCAAACACACTGCAATTTTTCCTGGGTCTGTACGTCTGCTGCCTCCTCTGGGCACAACCAAGTGAGAGAAGCTAATGAGGTCCAGACTGATCCAAGCAGGAAGGAATACACAGTCTGCTTCTCAGAAGGATTAAGAATTAAAGAGCCACTGTCAGGTCCCATAAGTGTAAG
This sequence comes from Pachyramphus minor, assembly GCA_013397135.1. Taxonomy (NCBI): domain Eukaryota; kingdom Metazoa; phylum Chordata; class Aves; order Passeriformes; family Tyrannidae; genus Pachyramphus; species Pachyramphus minor. The sequence goes on along the minus strand of VYXB01002322.1, from coordinate 429,058 downwards.
CACAAGGTACAAAACCCAGCAGCCCTGAGCTGCTGATGCCGAAAAAGCTCATTGAATTCTTCACGGCGGGACACAAAGGGAATCAATCCAACAGCATCTGCAGAACAAGACCTGGCACTGTGTCAGAAGGAGGGGCTGTGCCAGGCAGGTTCTTGCAACAGGTTGAAAGTGCAGGGAGGTGGATTAGCACCTATTTACCCATGGAGCAACTTCAGCCTGAATATCCTGGTGCCATACTCTGAACATTCTTTGCTGTACTGATCTGGTCCAAAGTGCGTATTGGAGCAGCCCATCCCACGGGCCCAGGCATTAGCATGTCCCCCAGCAGGCAGCAGAGGAGCAGAGGTGTTTTTGGAAAAGTTGTCCCAGCTGTGGTCTGTGGGGGTCCTGAGTCACCCTGCTCTGAACCTGGATATCTGAATCACAGTCCCACTTCCTTGCAGGGCAAGGAGTGTTTGAATCAGATCACAACAGAGTGAATCAGGACTGAAATGAGTTCTGACTGGAATGACACTCTTTTCCTGAGTGTCACGAGGCTCTGAATCAGGCTGTGAACTAGTCCTTCCCTCCCAGACATGGAGAACCTGAATCAGGGTCTGAGCTGACGCTCCTGCTCCAGAGCAGAGGGCATTAACAGCGCAGGATGGCGAGGATCCCTGGCTGGCAGAACAGGAAGGAAAAGACCCTAATTGCATGACTTGATTAAAAACTGCCTGGATGCTCTGACTCCCTGCCAGTTTGCTGTAATGTCACAGGCCCTCTGAAGTGGAGACAAGAGGAAGGAATACAAAGAGGAACAGTAACGATGATTGTGTTGTAGAAACAGCACTAAATAGGACACCTTCAGTCTTCTCACAGGAGTGTCCTGATCCCAGAGGTGACATCTAGTAGTCTTCAGCCCACTACAGAGCCTCTTGCCTCACTGCCTCTACATTTAATGCAGGCAAGCACAGTTTGTGCAGATTGTTATTTTGGTTTTGAGTTTTTTTGCCTAAATGTGGGAGTTCCTCTGTGCTGGGCAGAGGATGATCACCCACCAGGGGAACTTGGGAAAACAACAAATCCAGATGAGCAATGGTGCAGGAAAGGAGGCACCATCCTTATTTCGTACAAGGGAGATTGATATTATCCAAAGTCACCCAAGGGCACAGCATTGCCAGCAGAGCTCCAGGCTCAACTTTTCATGCTGCTTTTGAAGCTTTGTTTTGCTGACACAGGCGTTCTCCCTCTCAGGGAATAAGGGATGCTTTCTTCAGCTTTACACATTTTTGCACACATTCACTTTTATGCTTCGATTCATTGACTTGTTAGTGATGGGAGTAATTAGGGTGGGCTACACGTGCTCTTGTACACTCCTTATCTTCTTTATTATTGTCCTTCACACTAATAGTGCTCTCTGGCTGGGATGGGGATGATCCATGTGACACTTTTTGTCATCTGAGAACAGAGTTTACAAGATGCTTTTTCTTCCAGCCAGCACCATGGTAGCATCTCTCAAACTTTGGTTGTACCTAAGAGCTGTTGCAGTGGAGTATTTCTGTAGCATGAGCCATCCAGTGAGATGGTTTGTTGCAAGCAAATGTGGAGACAGAAGGAAAAATTTATTAAAAGTGTGGGCCAGATGCACCTGTGCCTGCAGCTCTCTGTTTTCAGGGAGTGTATGGGACAGGACAAGGTAATCAGCCAGTCACTGCTGGCATCTGATCACTGGGAGACATGATTGGATCAGCCAGGATTGCCTGAATTTTTTCTCCCCATCTTGGCAGCTGCAAATGTGACAGCTGGGTGCCTGCTCCCAGCTTCCAGTGTCAAGGCAGATGTTGGATTACATTTGGAGAAGGAGGGTAGAGAATGGTGCTTCTTGGGCTTTAGTAGAAGACGTTATGGTAACAGACAAGACTGGCTAATATCTGGCAGGAATTAAATGATATTTTGAGCAATCTGTGTAACCTTCTGTTTCCTTTACTCTTTTCCTACAATATTCTCTCCTTCCATTACTTGCAGCTGTTGTATCACATGTCTACTTCAGTTGTGCTTTAGCACCCCTGGGAATTCCTTTGCTGACCTGGAAGGGACTTCTCATCTAACTCTATGTTGTTTGCAGGAGAATTGTCATGATACATTGGGGTCAACAACAATGATTGGAGCACAGATATTGAATTAAGAATGAAATATTAATAACCAAGTGGCATCTACACCTAGATGGGGTTTCCCAGCTCTCATGACTGAGCACAGAAACCCAGCACCAAAGTGGCTGTGCCATTGCTTTCCCATTGTGCCTCATGACATAAATCACAGTGGCATTAAATGGCATGGAAACATCTGCTCAGGAACTGAGGCCAAACAGGAACGTAGTGACCCACATGCTGACTGGTGGGAGCTTTGGGAATGAGTGAGAGCAGCCAGGCACAGAGTCACCTACATGAGCTCCATCACTGGCAGAACAAAATAAAACTGTTTTCTACCATTTTTCCACCTGCCAACCCTTTTCCAATCAGTTACTGATTGTGCCAGCAGTGGAATTAATAGCCCTTATTTAGGCTGCCCTTTAAAGAGGTACTTGGTACACCTATTTAATTGCCAAGTTACAGCAGGAGGTAACTTTCCAGTCTGGACAATGCCTTTGAATTTAACTGCAGTAGGCAACACCTGGGGTAGATTTTTCTTTTTGTTTTGTTGTAGTCTTGTGGTATTGTCCAAGTGTAAAGTGCTGGTAAGAAGAATAATCTCTCTAGTTTCCAAAGGGATGGCTGGTGGGAGAATAATAACACTGGTTCACATCCAAAGAATCTGGATAGAGGAGGCTGAGAGAGCAGGAGATGGGGGACATTGCTTGCATCTGAGCAGTGTTTGCAACTCTGACAAGAACTATGGGTCTGGAGGATTTGGGGTGTGAGGGTATTGCTACTCGAGGCCAGAAGAAAATCCCTGGCTTCTGCTGATGCAGCAGGCACCAAGTGGGAGGGGTGGGGCAGCCAGGAGAGGACGCTCAGCTTGGCCCGGGGGCAGCTCCCGTGTGTGGCTTTGCCTTCTCTCCTTTCGCAATCCCTTTGCTTTGGGAGGGAGAGTCTGCTAATGGCAAGCTGACAAGTGAATCAGTGCATATGTGCAGTCAGCAGCGCCAGGGGAAGGAAACAGGGATTTATCCTCCCCTCGTTGTTTCAGACAATGCTTCCGCTTGCAGCCTGAGCTCCGGTTAAGGACATTTATTGATTGCTTCTCTGGTTTACTACTGGCTGCCCAGGGAGCAAATAACAACATTTCATATGAGCAGGCTGAAATATGGCAAGGCGGGAGCTGACAGGCAGTGATTAAGCAGCTCTCTGATCTGGAGGAGGGTGAGAAACAAATGACGGTATATATAGATGGATGACGGCTAATATAGCAGGGGAGCAAATTAACTCGTTCCAGGAAGGTGGAAGATCTTTCAGCCACTCTTATTCCTGTCTGATGATTAAGCTGCTAAACTAAAGGTTGCCAGAGGGAGAAATTATCCCAAATACATTTTTAAAAGTCTGCTGCCAAGGCACGGTGTATCTCTGTTCCCACAGCACCCACAGAAATCGGGGGATTCAAAGGCTGCTGAAGTCAATGGGAGGGTTTCCAATGATGTCCGTGGGTCTGATCCCCAAATCCTGGGAATGGTTGCATTGAGAAAAACGCTTAAGACATGGCAGCCCTGGAAATTGGTCCCCAAATTACTGTTTTGAGAAGAAAGGAAGCATTGCTGGTAACCTTCTGGGTGCCAAAATAGCACCCTGGATCATAGACATGCAATTTGTGTTATACATATACATTATTTTGCTAATCTCAAGAGTTTAAGGGATTAAAGCCACATTTTCCCCTCACCCCAATTCTGAACTGGCACATATAGGCTACGTTAGAGGGTCCACTCAATGGTGCAAAATGACCCATTTTGCTAAATGGGTCATTTCTGCTTCATGGTTCATTCCTTATAGTTAGTACAAACAACTTTTTAGACAGAAGGAGTCCAGCTGCTGTTCTGCACGGTACCGTGTGCTACTGCTGTGTCACCTCAGGCCCAGGGTTCCTTAATCTCATATGCCTGGTGATGTAAGTGCATTATCAGTAACGAAGAAGTATTTGCCTACGGCAGATTGATTTTTCTTTTTTTTTTAAAATATATATATATCCTGATATAAGAGGAAATAGGCTCCTGGAAAATATTGGCAGAGAACTGGAGAGATACCATAGTTCCTATGACATCCCCCATCGGCCTTTAATCTCTCTCTATCACCAGTATTGCCATTTGCAATGGGCTTCAAAGGCATTTCAAAGAGCTCAGGTGGTAAAAGAGCTGACTACAAGCTCCAAAGCCATGGCTGAAGGTTATGGGCTTGAGGTGGGGCCAGCAATGGCAGGTCTGACAAATGGGGTGAAAGTCAGGTGCTCACTGTGCCATTGCCTTACTAAACATGAAAACACAAAAGCCTTTGAAGGTCAATGGGTGAGTTTTATAGGTAGACTGAGAGGAAAGGACTGTCTGCAAATCAAGTTTTCAGAAAACGCAATGTTACTATAGAATCAAAGTCCTCTTTGTTTAACAAGGGCAACAGGTTTATAGATCTTATCACTGCCAGATACTACTGTTGCTCTGCAAAAGCACACAGCAGGGTGCCCAAGAGCACAGGAGTGACATTATATCCTGCTGAAACCTCTAATTAAAAGAATAGTTCTTGCTTGGAAAAAGTTAATAGAGAATACTGAATCTTCAATTTTTTGCAGGACAGCAGAATTGAGAGAGACATCATGCAGGTGCAGCAAGATGTCCACGTTACATGATGGACCTTAACAGAAAGTTTGAGAGAAAATCCAAGAAAGGTCCTTGTATAAGTCAAGTCCTCCGAGTATGATTTCCAGGTGTCCCCACAGGACCAAGTGGTTTCCACTGACAGCACAAACTTTGACTTTTGTCAAACTTTGACTTTTGTCTCTGGGCATTTTCTTTTCTTCTCATTATAATTAATTTTCCCTGCTGACATTTTCTCCTACTTGCCATTTGGTGAGCTGTTGGATTTCCCTCAGGGAGAGGCAGCTGCAAGACCATATCACATACACATGGACTTTGGAGGAAAGTGGGAGGAAAAAGAGTTGCAGATTTGGAGAGATGCAAAAGACACATTAAAAGCTGTTAATGAAATGGCAAGCTTTTAAAAACAAAGCATTTTTATGAATAAGAGAAGCTCATTAAGACTTCTTAAACATTGCTGGCTCTAAGGAAGGGGTATTTTCATTTACCTTTGTGCTGTGAGGGAGAATTTTTTGAGATTCTTGATATTTACAATGTGATCAGGCTATATCTTGTGAAGATCTGGAGAAAAATGGCAGATCACCTTCTTTACTAAACTGAAGCATTGCCCTTGTGCAACCCAAGCCAGCAGGAGGCAGGTGAGAGGAGCAGGGGATGGCCTTGGCTGCATCACACCACTGCCTATTTAACGTGCACTACCACAAGCTCATCTGGCTCCCTGCTACTGTGTGTTACAGGTGAGCTTGGCTATTGAAACTCTGCTCCAGAGACCTCCAAACACTTTGCTTTCATATTAGATGAAGAGTACGGAGTGCTTATTTCATGCAGAGAGGGGCTGAATTATATTGGACCTTTCCCAGGCTTTCAGAAATATAAATTGTAAACCTGAATGATGTAATGATGACAGATCTTTGTTTCAGTGTACATAAGCATTCTAAAAGACATTAATTTACTGAATAAACCACTAATATGCTGACTTTACAAAGCGCCCTTCACTTCGCTTTCTGCATATAATCGATCATCATGTCCATACAGCCTTCCTAGAGTAGAAACTAATATTATAAACAAGCATGTTAGAAGGCTTAAAATGAATAATGAATGGACAGTAGAATGCTAAGGGCAGAGCCACCAGCAGTGTCTGGCCCCAGGCTGGCTGACTGCAGAGTCCTTGCCTGTGACAGTGCTGTGCTGGACCCAAATGACCCATCCAAGGTCGAACACAGAGGCTGGTTTGGCAGCAGCAAGCAGGGACATTGGCCCTGCTCCATCTGCTGAAGCTTTCCTGTAGGTAATCACATTTTCCTTGATTTCTTTGTTTTGAATTTGCAAGAAACTGCCCTGCAGATGGAGGGATTCATTCCTCAGAGAGGGGTGGGGGCAGCCTCCCTGCTTGTGCCCTCTCCAAACTGGCACTGGTGTTCCTGGAGTTTAGCATTTCCTCGGCGACAGGCCTGACTGGGAGGAGGAGGAGTAAAGTGGAAAGACTAATTTCAGCAAGGAATATGGAAAAAGCCTTCCCAGTTCTGGGGTGTGAGTTCCTGAAATCGCCTCCTCCCTCCTCATGAGCTCCTGGTGGGAAATGTGGAGACAGCATGGCACCTCCAGCGGGATTACATCAACCCACTGCAGCATCCCAGGAGGTGACAGGGAAATATGGGCACTGCACATCTGTGATCCTCCTGCTCTTGCAGCTCACAGCAGCACTGCCCCCGGGGAACACCCACCTCAAGGGGGAACTTTCTGTTGCTGTGCAGCCTTTGCTTTGCGAGGGTGTATTGATGGCTGAGCGGGATTGTTTGTGGTAAGGACACAACAGCTTCGTTTCCCCCAAATAAAACCTTTAATGCAAGAAAACCCCATCCGTAACTAATGTCTGAAGTCGCAGAATGAGTGACGCAGGCAGGGAAACTACAGAGGTGATCAGGGAGATAAAGCAAAGGCTGCTGACTGCATTGTCTTTGCACATGCCAAAGTGCCAACATGCCTTGTGGGGCATAAACTGACCTACCCAAGATGTGCAAAGCCATGAGATGGGAAAGTTGTCCCTGAGGTGCCGCTGCTGTGAGAGCACCTTGCACTGTTACTGCTCTTGGGCATCAGCCCCAGTGCCACTGCACAGCCCAGGAGCTGCCTGAGGAAGGGAAGAGATTTGAACTGACACATTAAAGAGACCAAAATGAAAAGTTGTGGGAGCAATTGGAATAAACGCTTCAGAGCCGCTAGAGCTTGCGCTTGAAAATAGCACACGGGAGGGGGATTTAAGCCCTGTACAGTATTTCCAAGTGGCCCTCTGGATAAATTGGCACAAATTCTGGGGGGATTTTAACTACAAGGACCAGGATCCAGAGCCTATGTTCAGGCTATGTACAGGCTTTAACCATGTCATGGATTTCAGTTCCATGAGGCAGAGACAGGACTTTGGGAAAGGAGCATGCTTATAATGTGCATACTTGCACAAGGTTTATTAGGATTATTTTTAGGAGTATTTATTTTACCTAGCCAAAAGGGTATGAGCAACACAAGCTCCCTTCACATACAAGACTACGTGGTTTTGTGAGAAATGACACAATAAACACATACCTAGTGAAAGGCTCGGGACTAGGGTTAACGTTTATTTTGTCTTCAGCTTGATTTTCCTGTTAAATAAATAATTCTGCTGTAAAAGCTTCATTCACAGAGAAGTGTGGTCCTTTTTTTGAAACCAACTTTAAGCTGCATCGTGGGGAAATTGTCTCTTGGACTTCCCAACTATTTCTCTTTCTGTGAGGTGGTGGTGGGGGAAGAGCTGTGAAAGCTGAGCGGATGTTATTAGGATTCAGTTTATTCCTGCTGACTTTCCCCAGCTACTGTGCTGCAGTGCAAAGCCACTGTGCTCTGAACCGTGGGAAGGCACAAAGCTCCACTGAGCAGGTTTGCTCCAGGTCCTCCAGAGGTGAAAGAGGAATTTGTCCTTCCTCTGGCAAAACCCGCTGCTTATGCTGTTGCCCCCAGAGCAGCACAGTTCCTAATCTGTGGTTAAACCAAACCAAAATTCTTTGCAAGGCTGAGCCGCCACCCACAGCCTGTGCCCCTGGGGAGCTCAGCCTGGTGCTCCCCCAGTGCCGTGGCCGTGATGGAACTCAGACTCCAGCACCTGGACATTCGTCAGATGTTTTTGCCTCTTTCATCTGCATTTCAGAGCTAACGAGCCAAACACATTTCTAGTGTCATTGGTTTAAATTTCCTCATTAACTCTAATTGCACTGGGCATGGGAAGAGGGACTCTGGGCAGAGACATGGCAGCCTCCTGCTCTTGGATGGCAGGGAAGGAAAGTCTTAGGTGGTGATGACAAGGGGGGATTGTTAGAGCCACCTCACATACAGGTATCCCCCAAGTAAGTGTGGAAGGTGACAAGGGCTGGGCTGTTAATGAGCTCAGACCAAAAAGCAGAGCCTGCCTGGCCCATCCAGCTTGACAATGCCAGTCAATGCAGCCAAGAGACCTCCCATAAAACTGGTACCAGTGGAATCAGGAGGGCACCTTGACTGCATGTGACTAACCAAGCAGGAAGGTAAAAACACCTCCTTAAGGCGCCTGGGATTTAAGCGTGTCACCTTATGTGTGACAGGTTTAATTACAGAGAGACCTTTCCAAGTTTGTCCACCTTATTGTCCCATCAAATGCCAAGCCTGGGAAGGCAGATTCCCTCTTTGGGACCAGAGCTGAGCCCAATCTTCCAGTGCAATTTTTTAGGCTCTTGCCTGTCAGTGGCAATTGTTGGACAGGGCTTGAATTATGGGGCCAGTTCCCTCTTTGCATGAACGCTGCTCTTGCAGGCAGACAGCTGGTTTTACCTCTTCTCCGAAATTCTGTGAATTTTGGACCCCATTCAAGACTGAAAAAAATCAACTGGGACTTTCCATTGTTTGCCGTGAGCTTTTCAGCAGCTGTTATTGTTCTTCATCATCTGCTGGAACATTTTTGATCAAGTTATTGTTGTCCCCTGAGGAAGCTTTTAGAAGACTTTCAGAAGGAAGAAACCTTCGCATATTGGCAAAGCGATTTTTTGGTTTCATTCCCAGGGCCATAGTCAGACTTTTTCCTTTTTACTGACGTCATGGCTTTTGGATGTGCTCAGACTAACTCGTGGGTGAATTCAATATTCATCTTCGCAGCTTCTGCTACATTTTCCTTTTTGTCCCACGGTCGTTTATGGCCACTAGTTCTTACAGAACCATGTTTAATTTCCACAAAAAAGTGAACTAAAGACAGAAAAAGGTCTTTATTCTTGGAACAGTTAAGAAAAAAATCAACTGCTGTTGCTTAGTATCCCAATGTCTTTATTTTATTTTATGTTAATGTTATAAATCTTTTTTCTTTGCAAAGTCTTCTCACACATATCTCTATCTGTAGCCATTTTTCTGGTGCGTCTGGGTTTTGTCTCTCTGGTTTTTTGTGAAGTCTGATGGGCACTGTCAGCTTTTTCCAAAGCTGCAGATTTAGAGATCCAGAAATCTACTAATTAGTTCATGTTTAATCTGCATGATCTGCAAGGGCAGTTCTGGAGTCTTGCAGATTTGTTCCAGCACTGTCAAATTATGCTGATTAGATTGGTAAAAGCCAAAAGAAAAGCATAAATAGCAATTATTTTAAATAAATTCCAGGCACGTAAAGACTGATTTTAGCCTGGGCTGTTGCAAAATTTCATGAAAATTGTAGTGTGTATTTATTGCATTTTTTTTTTCCCCCCAAAAGAAGTGGAAGAGTTGGACTTACAGTTGTCAGAAAAAAGCTGAAATGTGATGGCCCCTTCCCGGTGCTACAGTGGCTGCTGCCCTTGTTTTTGGGGTGTCATCGAGTTTAAACAAGTAATTTCAAAGTCTTGCTCTCTGGTCTATCACAAATTCAGGCATGGGAGTCAGGAGGTTTAACTCCCCAGGCTGCTCTGCAGGTAGGAGGCTCCTTCTGTCATTGGTCTCACAGGACTGCTGCACTTGCTAAGCACAGAGGATAAATACAGCGTAGAAAACAAATCAAGTGCAATTTGAATGTTTATGGACACAGCTGAGCAAGCCCTCTGGTTTTCAAAGGCTTCCAAATGTTTAGGAAACAAAAGTAAGAACGAAAACCTCCCATCTTACAAGTGGGCAAAAGTGCTGTTAAGAACCACTGGAGTTTTTCAAGATAAATCTTATTATGTGGTTGAAAACAAAACTGGAACTTGACTCTGACTTGCAGCAAGCAGCCATTACATGTTTTGGGAAGCATCACGGAGCTTTAGACCACTGCTGCCAGGAAAATATAGAGGGGCTTTGGAGTAAATTGGCATGAGCTCCTAGATTAGCTCCACTTAGTCACGCTCTGCAAGGAGGTTGAAAACAGCTCCTGTGAAAAGGAAAAGCTTGTCCTTCCTCAGAGAGGATGACAGTGCTCCTCTATGGTGCTGCTCAGCCTGGAGCAGCCTGCTGAGTGCTGAGCTTCTCTCTCCTGGTGCTGCAGCCCCAACACCTGGTACCATGCATCCCTCAGCTCACACTTCCCAAGAGAGCTGCCCTCTTCCCTCCCCCCTTTGCATTTATCTGCACTGCGTTTCACCCGCACTTTATTGCCCAGTCAGTCATTAAGAAGGACTCACCTGTAAAGTCTTTCCGTCGTTCTTTACAACCTGTCCCCATCCTTACTGCCATAAATAGCTGTGCACCATCAGCAGACTCCTTCAGTTAAGTGCTCAGCCCTTTTTCCAGGTCATTTATAACAACGTTGAGCTGCACAAGTACCAGCACAGACGCCGGGACACCATCTGTGACCTCCATGCCCCTGCAAGACCCAACCAGGACCCTGACCCTTATCCCTAAATCCATTACTCAGTCATATTTATCCTACGACTAACAGCTTCAGAAAATGCCTAGATTCCCAGGCTTTTGGCATGGGTAGGTCTGCAGCCTTACTCATGGTCTTTTAATTTTGGGGGTCCATTATTTTGGGGTGTATCATTGAATTCAACCACTCTCGGGTGCTCTCTATAAGAAAGTGGAGCAGGGATAGAGGAAAACACTGACTATGTGGTGTTTTGAGCAATGAGCAGCCTTTGTGGTGTTGCTGCTTTGTTCATTTTCACTTCAGAAAATCACATGCTGGCTGGTATTCTGTAAAAGTGCAACAAGATGTGACTGTTTTCTGCTAATGTGACTGCATTGGATCCAGACTATCCAAAACCAGTGCTATGTTTCATCTGGTGGGGAAAAAGCACAGGATCTATCTATAGTCACTGATCCTTCTAATTCACAGGGAATTTGGGAGGTTTTTTTCAGCTCTGATAAAACTAAAACAGCACATAAGCCTCTTTGAGTCACCCTCTGTGCTATAAGAACTACCATAAACAGCTGATTTCTGTGAGGCAGATGTATTTATAGGCTTGGGATAGAATATAGATTTTTAAAATGCCACTTTTCTGCTTCAAAGAGAGACTTAAATTTTTAATCTGTATAAAATTAATACAGCTAATTAATGAAAATGGCTACAGAGTAAAATGAATCAAAGTTTCAGAAGATCACAAAGCATTGATATGGCTGCATGCTCTGATTTAGTAACGAGTCATGACATGGTGAATATTATCTGCCTATATTTGCATCTAGATACTGTAAGAACTTGTGGGCACTGAGGTGCTGCCATGTGAGAGCTTTGCTCTGGAGGAGATTTTTTCTGAGCATTAGGAGAGCACTATTATTTAAGAAGGAACTGTGACCCTTCTCATAGTGGGAAGACTTGGGATGTCATGTCCTGTTTTCCATCCCATCACTGACTTGCACAATCCCCCTATGCATCAGCCTTTGCAAGCGGCATAGTGCTGTACAATTCCCAAAGAATCCTACGCAACCAGGGCCCAGGTGATCAAGGGAGTTGTGCTGAAATCCCACAGAAATAAATGAGTAAGAAAGTCAGTAGGTGGTGGGGCATGAAATCCCTTTACCTTGAGAAATCTCCCTGAAGTGGAGGTACCACCACGCTCTCACAACAGCAGCAGGTACTTCCACCTCCTGCTGCAGCCATTTTGCAAATCCCTTCCCTCTCTGAGTAAATGTTTGCAGGATCAAAGTCAGACTGCATGAGAAATGAGGAACTGTTTCCTTACGAAGCAGAAATCATGTCTCACATGCAGATTTATCATGCAGAAGAATTGTACTTTCTTCTCCTAGGGCAACATGCAGCACCTTGACTCCCAGACTACACCTCTGTCAGAAGAGGTACAGAAGGAGCTGGCAGGTGCAAAGGCACTTGGAAGGAAACACCGAGCCCTGCATATTCCCTTGGAGGCAGAAAATGCTCCAAAGGATAATGCTCAAGACCCAGGCTGTTCCCGAGGCTGGGAGGAAGCCCTGGGCAGTCGTGTGCAGGTCACACCACGTCTGATTTCCTGGTGTCTCGCTCAGCTGTGACAGGTTTCACACACAGCACTCAGCCCACCTGGGTGCTGCACCTTTTGGGTGCACAGGGGCTGGGTGTAACACCAGCAACCCCTTCAGAGGGGATTCAGTCCCATTTGCAGTCTGTATAAAATACCTTATGGAGTCCCATGCTGCTGTCCTTGCTCTGACGTGTGTCCGCAGGCTGGTAATCAGCTGCAATCCCATGAATATTTCTTCTCTCCACTGAAAAGGGGCACTTTCCTCTCTCTTTAAAGTGCTGTTAAGATCAGTGAGGAAATGTTGACAATAAAGGATCCTCCTGGGAGCACTGGGTGGTAAAAACTGGAAGTCAACCTTCTGTCTGGGAAGATTCGTGTGCTTATGGGTTTTATATTCCACTTAAGTATTATCCATTTTCTTAAATGTTTCCACCTTATCTAACAGAGGACACAGAAACACATCAAGAAAACATGCAGAAACTGCAGCTAGTTTCTTCGTTCAACTCGATTTTTTAACAGAGGCAATCAAATCTCTTTTAGTCTTCCATGCTTTTGCCCAGTAGTGTATTGAAGTGGGTAATTCTTTGTTGTATAAATTGTGTATTTTGCTAAGATAATTTAGACCATACTGTGACTCCTGTTACAAAGTGTGACATGACGTACATGTAATCCAACAGGCTGAGCTGACTGCAGACTTCTTTTCCTCTCCCTCTCTCCTTTCCCCTCCATCAGTTGCAGATCCCACCCTACACGCTTTGCTAAAACAGCCTCATTGAACCAACATCCTCACTGATGAGCATTTCTGATCCACGGCTTTCCAGGGGAGAAGATGTAATTTCCCAGGGAATTGCCTCTTCATTGCAAAAGTCTGGAAAGGAAGAGCCTTCTCCCAGAAATCATCTTCTACCTTGCTACTGCTGCTTTCCCTTATTCTTCCAAGCAGATTTGGTTCTCACATCCAGCTGATTCCTACAAATAGGTAGCTTTTGATTTTTTTAAATTGTTCTGAAATAGTGCTTTGTAGACAATTTCTAAGGGCATGGGGGACCAGTTAAGAAGTATTACAGAGCCTACTTCATCATCTTCCTCACCCTCCATGTGGAATAAAATAAATTCTATCTCAGAATATTTTGGCATTACAAATTTTCATTCCACATGCCCAGAGATCAGCCATGCTGCGTTGCAGACACGTGTTAGGGGCAACTACTGCAAATGTATTTTTGACTCGAGGAAGGAGGGGGGACTGCAGCTCCCCCAAAGCAAAATGAGGGAGAGGAAAATCCCCCTCCAGACTTCCCCTTCCTGCACAGTGCCTAATACAAAGGGAGGTTGCTAAAGCAACAGTTTCTCTTAGCTGACCAGACCTAGTCATGCACACGGGCTTCATGCTGAATCAGGATCAGCATTCAGGAAAAGATGGAAAAAGCTCCTTCTTCTACTTACATATCTTTGACTGCTCAGTTCATACCTCTGGGAGCAGAAGCTCTGAATTCACCCAGTCCTGGTCTCTGACATATCCTGCAGCTATCCCAGCCCCTGGGGAGATCTCTACAGCTCCACTGGAACCATTTATGCAAATTGCCCTCTTAACAACTATAAAGGAATACGGTGTTTAGCATAAACCCACTCAGTCCCCACTGAATTAACTTCAGGCTCAGGTCTTCAGCAGCTCGAATGCTGCCCGTGCTGTGCTGTGGCAGCACCACTGCTCTCCACAGGGTGCCTGGTCAGGAGCACTCAGGTGCTTCTCCCCTCTGCACCTCACAGCAGCTGTACCTGCAGGGCCTGGTAGGGTGGCAAAACAGAGCCCTTCTCCTGCACTCCAGTAAAGAGAAGAGGAAAACACTTGCCTCTGCCCAAAACCAGCAGTACAGCTGTTGGGACTGAGGGCAGTGGCAGAGAGATGATGGGAAGGGACCACTCATGGCAAGGGAAGCCCAGTTGTGGGTGGTGGATCTTAGCAGCCAGGTAGAAACACGCAGGTAGAGTGAGATGTCCACAGGACAGTGTTCCCAGCTGGCTTTTGCGTTTGTTTCTATCAGCATATCAGCCAGCTCACCTCAGAGTTCAAAGCTGCTGCCCTGTGGCAGAGAACAGCCTGTCCTGAACAGCTGCAAAAGGACATAGAGTTCCTGGGTGAGATACACAGGTAAAGGGCTCGATACTAGTAAGGAGGATTATTTTTATTTCACTAATTAATTCAAGGTTTCTCTGTTCCCTGTGTTGATACTGATGCAGATTTATTCCTGTTTAGAAGCTGTCACGTAGGGAGAAAGGAAATAACACAGTCTGGCTCCCCTCTTTTGGCATCTGAACAACATAATTCCTCAGGAGCACTGGAGAGGCCAAGCAGCATGTAAATGCTTTCCCTCATGGTGACACAGATGGAACTTTCTGGTACTAGAGCAACCCCCTTTGACTGGTCACAGCTGCACGTACCTTTGGTGTAACATCATGGTTATGCAATGCTGACTCTCCCACTTTGCTCTTATCGTGCCTCTCTCATACTTGTGCAAGCAGAAGCCAAGACGGAGCCCAGCCACAGCCTCCAAGAGCCCAGCTATTTCCCAACCCTCCTTCTCTGAGCCTGTGCTGCTCCCACTGGTACAGAGGTGGCCTGGGAGCACCCAACACCGCTGAACTGCAGCCCAGGAGGGCACAGTTCTCCAGGCTCTGTCCAGGAAGAACCTGGCAAGGCAGGGACACACAGGCTGCTCAGTGCACTCCTGCACCGGAATGATGCAGACCCTGCTCCATGAGCACCCGTATTCAGAAATGCATCACTGCATCTCTGGGCCCCCCTCCTCTCTAGGTCACCATCACTTCCGCACTCATCCCGTTCACCAGGACTAATGGAGCACAGATGTGCTCTCAAGGGAGTGAGCGTGAACCAGAACCCTCATCTCTGGAACTCTTCCCAGGAAGAACCATCTCCTCACCATCACGTATCCCAAAGTACCTAAGGAGAAGGCAGAGCAGGAAATTAAGCAGAAGAATGAGTTTTTAGCATTTCTGCTACTTTATCCCTTTGAGGTTCTCAAGCAGGATTTACGATCACCTCTTCTTCAGAAAAGTGTTGTGCTAGCAGGTAGGCAAGAAACAACCACAGTGAGATATAGATCTGCAATGCTTTAATTAAAGCACAGGTAAAAAACAGCAACAGTTTACAAGCCTCCTCTTAGTCACTGCTGTGTGCCTTGCAGGCTGCAAGGTGTCACACACTGCTCTCCACACCAGCTTTCAGGGCATGGAGCACAAGGGGACCTGGCTGTCAGGCAGAGCTGTGTCCTAGTGCTTGTCCACAAGGACTGAGGGATCCACATGCACAGCAGCAGTGAAAAAGCACAACCTGCCACCTGAACTGCGTCAGGGCAGGAAGAGGAGGTGTTTTGTTCCAGACTGGAGAAGACCAAAATGTACTAAAAAGAGAAATGAGTCTCTGGAAGTGTGGCCCAGGCACATTTCCTGCAGCATGGCAGGGCCCACGTTTCTGATTTACCACTTGTAGCAGGGAATGTGTCCAGAACGCAGAACACAGGTGACCATAAGCAGCATTAAACAGTGGGGGGTCTGGCAGCACAGTAACACCCATGCTGGACAGTGTGGGATCCTCCCTGTGAGCCTGACAACAAACCAACAGCAGCAAGCAGTGCTGAGCTGCTGGTCATGGCTGTCATCGGCAACAAAAACACAGAAGCCTTTTTAATATTGCAAAGGCAGAAATGAAATCCTTCTCCTCTTACGCAACGCTTGCCCTTCCTCAGCAGGGATCAAATCAATAAGGGACCAAGCAAAGTCAATGGTTTATTTCAAGGAGTTTTGAATTGGGCTTTGTAGGCAAAAAGGCATCAGCCTTGTTTCAAACTCCATGAAGACACATTGGTATTTCCACTCCATGTCTGTTTGTAGCACAGAAACATGACTTATCTCCTTTTTAATCCTGTTTAAATGTTACATTATTTAAAAATAAGGTCTGTCAGGAAAAAAAATCAAGTTTAGGGCTGGAATTATCCCTGGAAAAGCTCAGGGATCCACTTCTTAGTGAATGAGGATCACCCTGAAGAAAGTTAAGAACAGCCCTGTGGCATTAAGGTTGTATTTCCCCATCCTCTCCTCTGGTGTCTGTCAGTACCTCAGCCATGCTCCTGTGGTAATTCCAGCACACACAAACATGTGCACATGCACACACATGTCATTATAACACAGCCCCCAAACCCCACACACAGTGCAGTTTACTGCATGTACCTGGAGAACATCAGCAGAGGCAGAAAGGGAACTTTCAAATAATTTAGGGAGAAATGCTGCAGTTGCAGGCCGACTTACATAACTGATTTAGTTCAACAGAATCGCTTTCTGCCTTTAATCTGCTCAGCAGTTTATCTTTGCTGTCGTGATCGGTTGAGCTTTCTTTAAACCATTATGGATTAGCGTTCTGCTATAACACGTTAAAAGCTTAGCTTTGTTTATTTTTGTCAAGAATGGGGGAGGGATATCAGGTTAAATGTTCAGGCAGCAGTTTATGAATGGCTGTTTCTCTTACACAGCAATCAATATGTTCAGGTACTGAAGGCAAAGCACAGCTAAACGCTTTGAGTGACAGCACTAGTGGCTGGAAGAGAAATATCTGTGACTTTACTATTAAAAAAAAAAATATAGAAGGAACTTAACAAATTTGCATAATTATTTTAATCTATAAATACAAGATGTAATCCAGCATTCAAACAGTTCATCACACCCACCAGCTCTGTATGGAAGACCAAAGAGTAAATGATCTGAAAACTTAATTAATAAGGCTGGTTGAGTTTTTTACTAAGTATGCATTATTGATGCAATTTGGAGACAGAAATCCTGCCAAAAGCAATCTTTCTGTCATTCAGCTGCAAGAAAACAATACACCATAATGCAAATAAACCACCAAACAAATGGAACCTCAGCCACTTACAAAGAGGTGTTCAGATAATATTAGCCAGCTGTTCAGTGAATTTTCACAGTGGATTCATCAACTATAAAAGTGGATGTTCCATTAGAAAATGACAGTATGGATCCAGGTTCAAATTTCTACTACAAACTGATGAGCACAATATACCAATTTAAACTAAATCCACTAATTACCATACTTCTTTGACCTCTGTGTAACTGAAATGATTTGCAAATGCCAGCCTGGAATGGAGTAAGAGGTTGTGTTCCTGAGCGCTGCCAATAATCCTCTGGAACACCATTCCAAGGAAACACTAATTCTGTGAACAGTTGTGCTGGCAGCCCTGTAATCTTGTAAATTTCTTATCTAAAATGGAGGAAGTAAGCACTTTCATGTTCTTAAGAGCAACACAGACACTAGAAAAGTTAAAAAAACAAAGTGTGTAGTGGTGCTAGGAAGAAATAAACCCCATAAACCTGGGAAAGTAATTCAGACAAAAAAAAGGAGGAAAAAAATCCAACTTCTTTGCAATTTGTATGTCGCTTGTTTTGTTTTCTTATCGGAAGAAATCTTTATTCTGCTCATTCCAGTGAATGGCCATTCACTATTAATTTATCTTCTTTCTGACAGCAAGTGGAGCACCATTCCAGAATTTCAACATTCCCTTGATGCTGCTGTGGTTAACGCTTGCGTGCTATTTAAACAAAGCATATTCCAACTAAATCTGACTATATATGGAATTCCCTGACAAGTAAAAATTTGGATGCCTTACAGAAAAGCGCCATGAAAACAGAACGCACACAGAACCCACTCCAGACGGCACAAACTGAGCCTGTACTAAACCAGGCTCTTGGTGGCAAAGGTCAGGTAGCCAGTGTGCCCCACCATCTCCCTCAGTGGCACGCCACTTTTGAACTGCACAGTCCCTTGCTGCAGATTAGCACCTGGGCTACCTTGGTTTGATGAGTTGCTGCTGTCAAAGCCAGTGCCAGAATTATCCTCGGCTGCTTTTCCAAGGTCAGGGATTTGCAAGCTAATTGTCCTTACATTGTACACCCGGAGCAGAATTTCCAAGGTGTTAATCTCTGTAAAACCATATTCTTCCATGGCTAGGCAGGTTCTTTGAACTTGTTCGATGCAGGGGGAGAAGGAGCAGATGCGGCCACCTGCAAAATAAGACAGGTGGTGAAAAAGAGGGGAAAAAACAAAACTACGCACTTTAAATCTTTTTGCTATGTATCCCAGATGCCCATAGAATTACTGTTACGCAGACAAAGTGAAAACATTCCTCAAGAAAATCTCCATGAGGCAACTCTGCATGTTTAATGTGTCAGCACAAAATCAAACCCTTTAAATCAGACCCTTTGAAAACCACAACAGCAAATTCATTCGTCTTCCGCACCCAGTGTTGCCCACCACATTTGTTCACAGTAAAACCATTAAAAGTTGATCCCTTTAGAGCAGTGACTCCTTCGGAATCACCATCCACAGTTCTGGACTGAGGCACCAAAGTGAAGCTGGCACGTACACAAAGCCAGAAGTCATTCTCCACACACTGTACAGCGCTGCCTTCATTCGAGTACAAGCGCGCGTGCATACACCCCCTGACAAAAGCGGCTGTGTTTATTTGGGAACGATGGTATGCGTGTGCAGAATAAAGTGATCTCTCCAGGCCATAGATGGAGTGCTGGTAAGGCTTTACCCTTTTAGTCAAGCTGACTAGCATCTCTCCTGAGCATTAAAGCTTACTGGATATCACATCGGGCAGGCTTACAGCAAATGTTGTAAAACTCTAGGATAGGACTTTTAAGTGACAAACTTGTCTCCTTGTCTGGGCACAGTTCTGATTTTTGATTCTAAATACAGAGTATTAATAGGCCCCTTACACCTTTCTAAGTGCTACAATGTCACCTTAGCAGCTGAGAATAGAATGATTCAGATTTACTCCAAAAAGCCACAGCCAAATCAGATCAAAGAATTATAAGGACACTGTCTGCCATAAAGCCAGGACATGTGCTTTCACCCAGGACACACTGTCCGCCAAGGCAACTGCCCTTCCTGAAAAGCTTTTGTGCAGGAGGAAGGAACACTGGGCAATGCAGCTTCCGCTATTGTTTTACTTATTACAACTAGGTGAAAATGCCTGCTGACCTGATCTGCATTCCCTCCCAATCCTCTCACAGGCTCATCCAGTCAAGCTTTCCAACACCAGTTCTCTAAGTAGTTAAAGAACCCGTGCAAGTCAGAGCAAAGCATCCTGCTAAAAATAGAGGCTATGCTGGGACTACAAGAAGCCTGCTTTATCTCAAACTCCCTTTTCCCCCCCCCCTTTTTTGTTTCTCAAGTCAGATCCCTAAAAAAAGAAAGCATCAGGTCTGAAAGCATCACTGTAGCACTCTAGTTACTGTGCAGCAATGATGTGCTGGGTACTGCCTGGGGAAGAACACTTTCCACAACTATTAATCCACCATCCACTAAGTAAGATTTAATTTTAGTCCTCAAATAAAGTCTCTGCAGCAAGGGGTTCTTATCATGGATCTTCGGAACAAAGTACCCTAGACAAGTAATTCCCTGGAGTGACAATTAAAACCCAAATCTAATAATCACCTACAAAATTAATGCTGATAATGCTTTATTAACCAAGTCTGTGGATGCCGATTTAACTGCACACCCAGTCCGTTAGCTCCCATGAAATTAGATTTGTTTGTTCATCAGGATGGCCAGCACTACCAAAATGTTTCCCAATCAGACAGCTAATCTTTCCTGGCCAGAGCACTACACACTTCTACCATGTCTGAAGAAGTAAAACAGATAGGGTAAGGAAAAAAAGTTCTGTTACATAATTAGAAAGCTACTATGAAGCACATTTGTTACAAAGAAAAGATTTTATATTCTTATTGTGTAGGGAACTGAGCAAATGTCTAACTTAGCTAAATGTCAGCTCACAATAACTCTTTGTCTGCAAAGCAAGAATTTGCAGAGCGACCAGAGACTTACTACTATTTCATTCAGGCTTTTTGGTTTCGGTGTTTTATATTGCAATAAAAAAGCGAATTATATTCACATTTACAGTTAAGTCTGTTCTTATTTATTCTGACTCCAAGGGGTTTAAGATATGTTTAGGCTTTTTAATTCACATGCTCTAGATTTACAGTCAAAAACTCAGAAGCCTGCACACAGCTGTTGCCATACAAGCTGCAAAGCCACCTACGGTTCTCGTCAAAGCCTTCAATTAAAGGCAGAGCACCAGTCCTTGTGCCTCGGGGTGGTCAGCTGAGCACAGCACTGTCAACACCAAACTTGGTGAAGATTTATCAGCCTGCCTCTTCCCAACTGCTGGGGGAAGTAGGGTTACAGAAGACAGGCATCCAAGCTGTTTGGATGGGAAGAAAGCTCTTGCTTGCAATAGCCAATATCCACAGGGGAAGTGCAAAAAATAACGTTACTTGACTTACTGCGCTACTGGAAGCTTGTCAGGTATGAAGAGTGAGGAAATAGTGGAACTGCTGGTATCCCATGTAACCCATCCAGTGGGTTTTAGTAGTTCTGCCAATTTTGTTTTTTCTCCTTTCATAGATAGTGTTCTGGACATTTTTATATATCCGCTCCAAACAAATATACCTACGAATAGCTTGGAAGCAAACTCACCAAGCACCTATCCCTACAGATCCTAACAAGTGGGAAAGGGGTCTCTTCTGCTTTTTCCTGTACAAACCATCAGGCAGGCCAGATCTGATTTGCAGGCTGGACCTGTTTGATTAAGCAGATATTAAGAGAAGACTGGAAAGCTACAATTAGCTGAAGGCTGGAAGGCAAAAATGAAACTGCAGTTCCAGACTGGGAGAGGCTGTCTAAAATAGAAACATTTGGGAAGTTTCAATTGCTGTGGTGTGTTTAGACCAGCAAAAAGAGTAGAAAACCAACATTCAGAAGGACATGCTCATCTCTCCTAGGAGCAGAGACACTGTCATCTTCAACAGGCCAGATGCTTTTGAATTCTCCACACTGTGGGATGCCCTCTTTACCCCCAGGATTACCAGCTAGGCAACACCCCTTCTGTCACAATCACCAAACAGATATAAATCTAGATTTCAGGATTCACAGTTCTCGGATTCTTTTGAGAGCCCTCTTGTCCTTTAGACACCAAGAGGCTTTTAGAGCTTAAAGGACTTGAATATGCATTGCTTTGTCTTGCCATGCCAAGGATTCCTTAGTGAATGATGAAAAGAAGTGTACTCCCTCCCTCTCCACTTGCTCACTGGGGCACCCTGCTCTGTCTGTGGATCACAAGGGGGTGGACTAGACTAGTGAGCAGTGAAAACATCTGAACGGAAACTTTATTGTACAAATTGCATTTGTGTTCTTTCAGGGCTCTCCTTTTAGGAGAGCTACCGTTCCTAAATTTGGTTAATGAGATCTGTGTGTCATCATAAATTGATATAGTAATTATGAGAGATTAATCCCGTTCACATTGGGAAGCTGTGTGAGCTTTTTGATCTGAAGAGCTGTCTAAAAATGTGTTTATTCATGTATAATGCATTTGACAAGTGTTACAGTTGAGGAGAAGAGAATAATGAGACTGTATGAAAGACTAAAGTTTTTTCTACCTTCAATTTTATAGGGAGTGAGTCAGTTCGAAGCATTTAATGGAGAGGTTAAATGTCCCCAATCCATAGGCTGGAAGAAGCCCACACAGTCCTACCAGTCATTCTAACCAGCAACAGGGTTGAGAGGAAATGAAAACTGAAGTACGATTCAGACTGGAATGATAAGAAAAAAGAGCTTAAGGGAAGGGGCAAATTAAAGAGAAGATTTTCATCCACATAGCACTGTACATTTTAACAGACAGGATCTAGCTGGTAATTGAGGGACACATCATTACAACTCTACAAGAGGCCAGTGCCTCGAAAGTTGCTGCTTCTTCAAGGACAGTTCCCAGAATATTCCTGTGCAACTCCCAACAATTTTGTTTCTGGTTTGTCTCAGCAAGGACTAGCACCTCTGCGAGTTCTATTTAGCTAATAACTGCACTTGGTTTCAAGAATGGGAAATCTCAGTGCTACCCAATTAACAAGAACTCCAGTGCATGCTTATGATACAGAAAACGTGTCCAAGCAACATGCTCTCACTTCTGTAGGTTATATGTCACACATGCTGTGGTTTTTTCATCATCCCAGTATTACTCAGGAGATGCAAAAAGAACATGTGTAGTGCAGCACCATTAAGTTTCAGGGAAAAGGGCCAGTAATTTTAGAAATGATTCTGTGATGTAAAGAATACAAACACAGCATTTTTACCTCTGGTAAAAGAACACAGCTCTGGCTTTTGGGACGTGGCTGCACTGTCATAATTGGAAGATTACATTACAAAGATCTCAAGGAAGAAAAAAAATCACACAGGCATTATCACTGTGTAGGGGCGAGGCAGGAGAGTCACTGAGCAGCATCACTGTGGCATTTACTCTGTGCTAGTAGGACACTAAAAATATTGCCTCTGTAAAAGGGGACAGAATGTCCTTTAAGTGCGTGTGCTCGTGGGCGATTTGATGTAGCTTCCCTGACAAGTGAAATTAGAGGATTTGGCTGCTGAAAGAAATTAAAAGATATTTCTTGATTCAGAAAAGAGAATTTTCTCCAAATCACTTGCCAGCTCATTAATAGGAGCTTGATGTGATTTTCTGCAAATGTAACCTTAACCTCTGCATTTGTAGGTGCCTCATCCAAAAGGAATTTATTCCTGCTCATTATTATGGGCTGAAAAAAGTATGCAACAAGGAAATTTAAAAATCAGTTGGCTCCAAATTGGGGAAGAAAACCTAACAACTTCCTTTAAGTATCCTTTAGTCCCAAACTACTTCTTACAAATCATGAAAAAGCCAGTAGCTTCAGCTGGTTTTCCAGTGTGGATTTTGATGCAGGAATCCTTCTGCTTGACTCTCTACATGTGCAAGAGTCACTTGTACTTCAGGCCAGACCCACTGTGCCTACCTGACGTACCAAATCCTGATAGACCCAAGCCAGGGTGATGCCCTCACATGAGATACAACAACTGGGGCTGGCTCAGCAAACATCCAGTGCTTGGGAAACAGAGGAAGCTGTTTTGTGGGTTAGGACCAGGTCCTGGGTCCTAGTGGGGCAGCTTTGCACTAGACCAGATGGCCTCTCAATGTTGAGAGGATACACTGCAATTTAAAGTTAGTTTGTGGATCTTTAATCTCCCCTTAAGTTAATTCTCCTTCAAATCAAAGCAGGTGCTACACAAGCAAAGTCTGGTGCTGGTAGCTTAGCAGGCATTTATTGCTTCATCCATTTGTTCCAAAACAATATCCTGGGGACATGAGAATTGGTGATACCAACCAGTGTACTACTTGCATAAGTGGAGGATGACAGCATGCCAGACTGTCAGGCTCCTCCCCAACACATTCCCTGTGTGTTCCTGAGGTAGCCTGACCCCAAACAACATCAGCCTTGATGTCACTGCCCCCTTCTCAGTGTGATTCATCCTGGGGTACTTTCTGCTCAAACACCACAGGTGTGAGAGTCGTGGCCACGGATTTCAGCTGCTCCTCAGAGCCACGCCTGGGTGGTTTAAAAACGAGACCATGAATAACCTCTGGAGATCAAAAGAAATAGCCAGTGAGATTTTCTACATGGACATGGTATTCTCTGAAATCCCAGGGGAGGAAGGAGGCAAGCCCAAATGAAAATTGAAACTAGCTAAACCAGGCAATGCCTTACCTGCACCACAGATGACTGGGAGGCTGAGGTATTATTTATGCTCTTATACAGCCTCTGTAACAACTAAACCTGGCAGGTTAAGACAACAATCAATGGCTATGCCAAGGGAGAAAAAGGCAAACTAGACCTGTCCCTTGTGTACAACCAAAACAAATACAGGACTTTGGAAATTAAACCAGCTATACTACTTCAGAGTACTGCTGAAAGGCTTCTGTCATGGCAGGAAATGCAGAGGTCAAACAGGGAGATGTTCAAAGGGAATGTTACCTGCAGAGTTCTGGAGGGAGGGTGGGAAAACTAACAGCACCATGCTGCCTGATCCAGGTGATATCTCAAGGATCAGAATTTGACAAACTCATAATTTAGAGGCTTTATGATACTCAAGAGGGAACAGAAAGTCTGAATTTAAGAGTAAAATCTTTAAAAAAAGAAAGGCAATAAAAGAGGGGTGGTTTTCATAATTTTGTGACTCAGACTGTTAAACACCACCAAGGACCAACTTAAAATGCAAGAGGCCAATCCAATCTAATATATGGCTGTATTTTTCCATCCCCCTACCTGAAAATTTAAAATCTGTGTGAAAAGTATTGTACCAGGCAGTTTCTCCCTCATTTTCCACAGCCTGGGAAGAAATAGACAGTATTTATGAGGGTAGAGTAGGTGGGTGCAGAATTATATTCAAAGCACTACAGTATTCAGCTGTGAGATGACTGTGAGTCAAAAGTTTCAGGGCATTTAAGAACTATAGAATATTGAGGGTATTTTTGTTACCTCACAGTTTTCTAATTTTCTTAATTTTTAAAAATTGAGCCTGAAGGGGTTAACAGCAGCTTTGCAAAAACCACCAAGGTCAGATATTGGGAACAGCAGCTACGATTACAGAAAAGAATTAATCAGCAGATGCTGCAAAAGAAAAACAGTGCAGGTCTGGAAATGAAAGCAGGTTCTGCAGTGCAGCAGTGCCTGAGAGGTATTACAAGCAGCATTTCTGCTGGAAGTATAACTGGTGAAATCACCACAAAAGGATGCAGCTGAGATGCAAACCTGAGCGTTGGCAGAGTGCATCACCAAAGAACAAGAACCTTCTAGTCACAAACCTACTGTGCCATTTTTTATTCTTTCGGCTCTTCAGAGGTTGGCACTGCTTTAAATGGGAGGCCAAGCTGCTGTAAGTAGTGTATTTACAGCACAGTGCAAGGCACAGTGAGTGATAAATGTACTCTGTAAAGAGGATCATTAACACTCAGCCTACTAGGAGCTGCAACTACTCAGGACCTTGAGCTTAAGTAGGAGAAAAAACACTGATTTGATAAGGTTTTGTTAAGGTTAAAAACTCTCTCTTACATACTGTCTCAGCTGAACTCTATGATGAGTATTGTGGTTTTAGAGACTAGCTAATGCTATGTGTTGAATTTGATTAGCTCTCATTTAATTCAAAATATCTTAAGACTTCAGGTACTAAATTACCACTGTCTGGCAGTATAGCTGTGATATTTGCATAGCACATCACAACAAAACCCACAGTGTGAATGGCTCAAATGTGACCCTGTCCAGATCTGAGAGAGAGATGGTGTGGACAGAAAAGAGTGGCAGGACTCATTTTCTCCAGTGATGCTTTATCACTGCACTAACCCTTGGGTTGAATAACAGCAGTATGTGCACAGACTGTTCTTACTGCAGAAGAGCTTCAACTATTTGAAAACAAACAAAGGAGCACTATAAAATTATCTGCCTGTGGTAGGGAACAGGAAGCAGTTACAGATAACCTGTTGTATTTTAGATTTTACAGCAGTAAAAAGATCTCAACAAAACTGCCTGCATGATTTGGAATAAAACAGAAAAGTGTGTAAGTTTGCACATGTTACTACTGCAATCAATTATATTTTATATGGAAAATAAAAACAGCTTTTATTTCTATGGAAAATAAAAAAAAAAACATGCCCCCAGTCAGTCAGGTACTATGAAGCCCAAAAGATGAGCCTTAGACCAGTACCAGATCTCAGGCACTGGTGGCTGTTCACAGCAAAAACTGCAGCAAGGATAAGCAACTTCGCCTTTTGAGTGGCTCATAAAGTGCATGACGACACTTCACAAACACAAAATGTGGGATTTTGAAGTATTATTTATATTGCCTAAGCAGATATAACCATTTAGCATAGCACAGAAAAGTACAGCCAGATGGTATGGCCTGTTTGGGACTGTAATACCTTTTCTAGGATTTTAAAGGCTGTAGTAATACAAGGATTCAAAACTTGGAACTGTTCAAGCAGCCCTGCTTAGTATTCCAAGCATGCACCACTTAAATAATTCAAATTGGTCTGCGCAATGCAGCGCCTTCTAAGCTGGGAAGTCAGCTGAGTGTTGTGCTCACTAGATTAGATAATTTGAGCATGGGAAGGGCATTGTACAGTGCAGTGATTTTTTTTTCCCCCCAGGACAAACTGGAAAACTGCTACAAATTGAGCTGTAACCACTGCAGGTACAGCATGCTAACAAGTCTTATTCTACCTTTAAAGAAAGTGTGCATTATGCTGGGATCAGAAAGCTTTCTAGAAAATTTTAAGCAGTAACTGAGGTGGCCTAACAGTGGGGTTGATCCTGACTCAGCAAGGTAGTGCACATTCAGTGACCTTTAAGATAAAGCTCAAATCCTGTGACTTCAAGAAGACTTAGCAATTCATTTGAAGCCAGGCCCATGATTACATATTTTAACAAAGAACTGGGCCTTGGCACACAATCTACTTTTACTAAACTCATGTCCCAGCATGGGCACTGTTCAGCACTCCATGCTCTCTTGATTAGAAAAGTCACTTTTGTAGGTGGAAGCAATTTGGCACAAGTTAGTTCAGACCCACACTAGTATAACATTAAGTAAGGGAAAACTTATTCCAGGATAAAAGAATTATTTATTCACTGAAGGTTACTTTTCAATAGGAAAAAGATTCATAAT
The DNA here is from genome assembly GCA_013397135.1 of Pachyramphus minor. Taxonomy (NCBI): domain Eukaryota; kingdom Metazoa; phylum Chordata; class Aves; order Passeriformes; family Tyrannidae; genus Pachyramphus; species Pachyramphus minor. The sequence continues at coordinate 402,297 of VYXB01002322.1, read as the reverse complement.
AAAGTGATGAAATCAGTGCAAAACCTCAACAGTTCTCACTTGCTGTCACAATCCCAGAATAACTGGCATAAGCCTGAACAGCCTTTATGTTCCATTCCCACTGCATCCAACGGCAAACTTCTCACCGGCTCCAACTGCAAAGATTTAGGGCAGAAACTGGCAAGCACATTTAAGTGCAATCACATTTTTTTTTAACATAACCAACGGGGTGCTCTGTTAAATAGGCACAAATCTGCAATGATTGATATGAACTGAGGCTGAACACCTTTTATACAAACACCTTTCCACCAAATTGCCCAAGAAATTTGCTTTCAGCATTTATTGTTACTTCTGCTTCCCACACACCTCAGATCTAGCAAAAGGCACTTGACAAAGGTTCAAAGGGTTTTTTTTGTAAACTGCCCATGCTAATTGTGGCAGCTCGCACAGGCCTGTAGGAAAAATATTGTTCTTTCAAATCTTCCACTGTAAATTGAAGATGCCTTTTGAAGGTTTTTCAGCCTTAGAAATGCCTAGAGACTTTGACATTTGAGAACAGTGATCACACAATGGAAGGGAGCAGATCTATATGGCTCAAAGGCAGAAGATATGTCCGTGCACCGCGCTTCCTGAACAGAAAGAGACAAATGCAGTTACCTTCAGCTTTTAATGCCGACTTCGCATGTCCTATGGCTTCCCATGGAGATGGAATATCTAGGAACACTGCATCTGCAAGGTTTGAGACACCAAACCCGTTTTTGCAGACATCCTGGTTGGTCACAGTGACCAGGTGATCCACCCCGTGCTCCCGAAACTCCTCCCGTGCCTTCTCAGCCCTTTGTTGGTGGAACTCCACTGTGTACAAGTGTCCTGTGGGAGCCACTGTCCGGATGAGAGCATGGGAGAGGGATCCACTGCCCGTACCTAGAAAAGGCAAACAACTCATGAAATGCCTTTTGCCAATGCCAAACATCAGAACACAAGTCTTCTCCATTAGTCCTCCTGCTTGGAACACTTAGACAAAACACAAACGAACAGAAACCACTGGTTCAGATACTGAAAGAGAACAGTCCTTCCTTCTTAAGGAGAGAGGGACTAAGCAGCCTCGGAAACAGTCTTTAGGGTTCTCAAAGCATTGCCTCTGGCAAACTCAGAACCTGTCCTATCTCCCTGGAGTAAAAAACTAATGCCGAGGGTCAGCTAAAGCTTTAAGAACTGCCACAAGAGAGCGTAAGGAAGTAAATGCAATGTACACAATTTTTTTTTAAATTCAGGGAAATTAACTGGAGAGGTTTTTTTCCCAAAGCACCAGGCTCTTCTAGGGTGAAAAGAGATTAGGGCAAATTTTAATGGATTTTCGAAATCTTACACTTCATTAAAAAAAGAAAAGATTTTGGCAAGGGTCCGTGCTTTGAAAAGCCTGTTAATATTCATGCAAACAAATGGCCTACAGGATATAGAGTTTGCTCTGCCCAGACCTCTTAAGAGACATCCTCAACTTGCACTGAAATTATACAAAACTGAAGCCTCTTGGTTTCTTGAAGCCACACTGACCCAACACCTGCTTTCACGTGTCACTTACACACATACACACCTACAGAATCTTAACTTACTGTAATGAGATCCATCACAAACCTGAAACTGTAGGTAACTGCAATCACCAAGCACACACAGGGACTAACAAGGCATAGATTTTTCCTTGTTTTGGTTTGATAATTTAGGAAACTTATTTTAAATGATCCATTGGCGTATTAAAGAGATGAATGACTAATAATGAACATTTTCACTGAAGAAAACATCCATATACCAATTCTCATTGCAAATTACTCACTCAAGTGGCATTTAAGAGAGCAACCCCCCAAATTCAAAACCCCACAACCAACTCAATTCAAAAACCCACAGCAAATGATCTGTGTTTATTGATTCATAATTCTGTGCTTGGAACATATTTCTCCCGTAGAAAAAAGATCTATTTCTAGCCAACTTCAATGACTGTTCAGGATAGATTTCAGCCTGAAGCAAGTTCTTTCAACTAACATAACTCTTAAAACACTTATAAGGGACAGAATCTGACGTACAGCAGCTCAGAAAGGAAATTAATTAGGGGGCACAGGGGCTGGTACAGCTGCTTAATTGGAGCAGTGCTTTCCATAATCATCCAGGAAGTCCAAGTTCGCTGACAGATCCAAGGTTCTTGCCCTCTAGTCACACAAGGGGAGAAACACTGTCGTGGCACTGTATTTAATCCGACAGCTCTGAAAGGGGAGACCTTCAGACTGTAAACAGAGCTCAGGGCCCAAGTTTGCCACAGGATCAACCAACTCCACCGTGGAATCGGCTCTGCTCCTCTGCTTCCCTCTGGGAGGCCCCTGACCCCAACAGGCAGACTGGCACCCCCGCCTCCAGCTTTAGCAGGGCAGATTAGAGGGGGAGGAAGGACCTACACATTTTAGCACTGGCTTCAGAGAGGTCCAAGGAAAGAGAGAAACTGTGGCACATGCATTTAGTAAAGTGAAAATCCAGGCAGTTGTGCCAGTATCAAAATAAAGCAAATGAAAAGCAAAACACACTGGCATGTACTCACATAAAAAAACTATCCAGTCAGGGCACTTGTAGAGTCTTAAATGTCAACATAAACTTTTCCCTGGTCAAAAGGAGTAATGGTAGCACAGTAACCACATGGCTGAGAAAACTCAGTGATATATGTACATAGAGAAGAAACAGCATCCCATTGATATTTTTTTTTAAATGACAAAAGCAGGGAACTGCTGTTCATAGAGTGCTAAAGACTGAAATTCTGCCCTTACATTTAATGCCATAAGGGAGGATTACACAACTGAGAACTATTGTAAAATGAGGGAATTTAATTATTTTACCTCTCAAATGGGTAATGCTGCACACTTTCTCCATTTCTCTCTGCTAATCTAGAGGAGTGAACAGAAGGCCTGTCAGCACAGCTGGGCTGTAAGCAGAAGAGAGAGGCAGCTTGCATGTATCCAGTTTCCTTGTTCATATTCTTTTACATTTTCAATCACTTTTCTTTTAAATCTGCTCTTAAAAACGCCACAGAAGATATGGTTTGTTTCCTTCATAGGAAAACCCATTAAGATTTTTTGTCTTCTTTTCCAATATTCCTTTTTTTATTTACAAACACTCCAAGCCAAACCCTGAACTAAACCCAGGACTGCCAGGAAGTCATCACTTGCAGGTGTATTACAGCAGTGCTTTTGTTAAAAAAGGTTGCCAGGAATTATTTATTGTTGACTGGCTACTGCAATCATGAGAACAATACATATGTATCACATTTTAACATATCAAATTCCATCACGTTAACATCGTTAATGAGAGTATTTCTGACGATGCTGCCTGCCTTCTCTGTAACAACACCCTCAAAAAACTGCTGAAAACAAAGAATGAGATGTTTAAGAATTGCACACCATTGTCGAATCTCCTCTTGAAGACATGACAGATTCTGAACCCAGACCTGTGAAATTATTATGACCCTCTACTCTCATGTGCCTGATAGATCTGCACACTTGACGTGATCCATTAATAACATGAGAGTCTGGTGTAAGTCCAGACTCACCACATGCCCCGAGGCCCAATCAGTACTATCTACAGAGGTCAGGGGTTCAACCCTATATTTCTGTGATGTTGTAGAAGGGGAAATGAATGTTTATGTTCACCTTCTTCCCTGCAAATCTGCAATGTTCAACATTTCTGTCCTCCCACCACCTTCTCAATTAATTTTCAATTTCTCTTTGTCCTTTTTTTGAAATCGCTACTAAAAAAAAAACCCCAGTATTCAGCAAAATAAATCAAAGAGTCTTAGGCACCGGTTTTCACTAAGTTCTAGCCCGGTACCAGTTTCCTTGAGAAATGAAAGTATTCTAATCAGTCAGGACAGCAGCAAGGAGTACTATTGAAGACGCACTAGAATGCTACCAAACCAGAGATACCATAGCTGAATTGCCTGTATAAAAATAAAGCAAAAAAATGCATGTCAAAAATTACTATTTTACATCAGAAGAGGCAAGATAAGAACTGGGAAAACTTCAATAGATTTTCATTCGCATACAGGTGCAGTGAAATGCCTACGTTCCTCATTCGACCTAGAAGTAGAATGTAAGACAGCTAGAACGATACAGTTTATAACTTTTACAGCAGGATGTTCCCTTTCTGACAGCCTGCACTATAAATAGCCTTGAAGACTGTTTGCTCTCTACCACAGGACAATGCCCATCTAACAACTGCATATTAATCATGAACGGATTCTACAGAAGAAAGGTAAAACAACGACGCTACTAAATGTGCCAAAGACATTCTTAGCAGCTGCTGCTTTAGAGCTCACTTAGGTGAGCACTTGTGTCATTGCTAATTTTCACTTGGAAAACGTGATGCTCTTTCACACTGACTACTCTGTGATCTCAAACATCTGAGTCAAAGAGCAGACATCTGCATTGCAGGCATTAATGAGACACCGCAGGGTCCCCAATATGCCACATTCCAAGCTCAAGATCTGAGGAGGTGGCACTGTGGAGGGGAACAGCAGACTTGGAATGTGGTCCATCTCAGTCCAAAGGCAGGAATTAAGATCCTCTGTTAAACCCACATGGGTGTAGGTGGCTAATGACCCTGCACACTGATGTAGCCCTTCTTGGGCTCAAGCACATGCCCTTCTCCTTCTCCAATACATTTAAGCTCAGGGGAGTGTTTCTCCCCTCTCCCAAGAGAAGGAAAACGCTGCAGTTTTAGAAGGATTTCAATCCTAGCAAGTAGACACCTAGATGAAATATTCTAGCTCAGCACCTAGTGAAACTTCCAACTGCAAACAACAAACTACTGACCAGGAGAACTCCTTGACCCTGGCCCTGACCTCCAAGTGATTTGTTCTTCTCACTCTCCACTTATTTAAGTTATGGGTTTTCCACAGAGAAGCCTCCACACAGCTCAGCCACCTGGAGACAATGGTCAGGTAAAATCATTTCTCACCTACTCAAATTTGCAGTGGATACCACCTGAGCTGTTCCAAAATAACATGTGCTATTTCAGCACAGAATACCACCAAAAGAAACATGAGTGTCACCGCAGCATCGAGCACAGTACTTGACTGAAACAGAATATTGAGTACATTTTTACACTGTTTTCTGTTTAGTCTGCTTTTCTTATTGCAAAGGGGTATTTGTCTAATCTCCTGGAATCCCATCCATGCTATAAACATAAGTGACCTGATTCTGTGTTCCGCTACATCTCCTCTTTGCTTGGCTTGTCTTCCCCAGACATTTCTCATCAGGGGAGCTTCTTCTAAAAAAGGAACTAGAAATTATAATTTAAGATCTGTAGATGTTTACAGTGGACAAGTAAAATCATTTCGGAATAAAGCTGAATAAGCTCCTAAGTGCATACATAGGTTCATATTGCTTGGAAACAGGAAAAGAGAAAAGTATACAGTGTGTTTTTTATCTCTGGGTCTCTACAATATCTAGTAACATTTTAATAGAACTAAAGCTTCTGATGCAGAATTTGGCTACCTAAGATATTCTGAAATGAGTAAATACAACAAAACAATGACAGTGTTGCTGCGTTTGTCTCCTAGCTACGCCACTTAGACCTAGCAAATAGTAAGATGGGTCATGAATCAGCCATGAGAACGGAAGGAGCCTCAAAAACAAGGGAAAATTAATCTTTAGAGAGAGCTAACAACTCCACAGCTAAAATCTGTCAAGAAACACTGAACCGAGGAAGATTGCTCACTGTACATGACAAGTTTATGTAACCAGAAAATCATTAGTGACTTTTAATGAATATATGAAGAGATATTAAGCACCACATGGAAATTAACCCAAAGATCCTACTGTGAAGATAGTCAAGGGCACAGCTCATGGTGCCAGAGGTCAAACACAGCAAGAGCATGGACAGAGAGGAAGAGGAGGAGAGGGAGGCAGAGAATTTCAAGGAGATGAACCGGCAGCTGAAAGAGAAAACAGCAAATCAAAAAGTTTCTTTACAGTCAAGAAGTTCCCTTTACAGAAGATTAACTCACTCTCCTGCCTACCAGTTGTGGACACCACACTGAAGCAGGTATTTTAGGAAGCAGGCTGGAGGTCAGAGAGGGACACTGCTCACTGACCAGACTGAGAAGTGGAGAGAAGGATAGTACGGAAGTTTGTAGGCTGACACTGCCTACAAAAGGATTTAAGAACTAATATTTCCTTAGAGATTCAAGACTCTTCTATAGAATGGATATAATACGGTTAAGTTCAGAGATGGATGAGAAGAGAGCTTGGTGGTCAGGTGAAATTACAAGATGAAATTGAGCCCAGAAAATCTGGAAACAAATGCTTTAGGGTATGGACAGCATTCCGCATCAGCGGCATGACAACCACAAGTCTGAATACAGACTGTGACGCCTCATGTCATAACTTTTGGTTCACAGAATCATCATAGAATCAAAGAATGGTTTGGGTTGCAAGACATCTCAAAGATTCTCTAGTTCCAACACTCCTGCCATGGGCAGGACACCTTCCACCAGACCAGGATGCTTAAAACCCCACCCAGCCTGGGCTTCAACACTTCCAGGGACAGGGCATCCACAGCTTCTCTGGGCAACCTGTGCTGGTGCCTAACCACCTTCACAGTAAAAAGTTTCTTCCTAATATCCAATCTAAACCTGTCTTCTTTCAGCTTAAAGCCCATTACCCCTTATCCTATCACTCCATGCCCTTGCAAAATTCCCTCTCCAGCTCTCTTGTAGCCCTGCTGGGTACTGGCAGGTGCTATAAAGTCCTCCCTGGAGCCTTCTCTTCTCCAGGCTGAACAGCCTGCCTGCACAGGAGGGGTGCTCCAGCCCTCTGAGCATCTTCATGGCCTCCTCTGGACTTGCTTCAACAGGTCCATGTCCTCCTTACAGTCCTTTTATTGAGGGCCCAGAACTGGACCAGTTCAGTGCTTTGGTATTCAGAGAATGCTGTGCTCTCTGACGTTTGTGTTGACGAGGCCTTTCTAATTCTTCAAGAGGTGCTATACAAGGATGAGGTTTCCTAATTCTCTCACTCTAACCTGAACAGCTGCTAAGAGGTAGATAAAGGAGACATTAAGAGACACACTCATTAATTAGTATTAGCACATTCCAGAACCAAATTAATACTTCCAAACTTTGGTCTATACTTCACACTAAAGACAGAGCTGCAAACAATTTACATGTACTTTTGGCACAAAAATTGTAAAGACATGAGCAGGATTTGTCAAAAAGTCTATAAGCACTTCAGAAGAGTCATAAGCAGACTTGCTGGGACTCCACAATAAACTATTAATGATTTATTAAGTGTCCATGAATCATTAAGTCCTCACTAATTTTTTATGAGTGTACTCTTAACATAATCTATACCCCAGCTGTGAGTTTGAAAATTTCATAATTGTTTTTAAGAGGCTCTAGTGCAAGGCTGGGCAGCAGCTCTCATTGTCCCTTCACTGAGAAACCAGGAGAACCCAGAACACTGTTCTCAGCCTTCAGAAATTCAGTCCATGAGCTCAGAAACCCATTGCTGTGTGGCAATGAATAGGGTTTAGCAATTTTTAATTTGGGATTTAGCTGAAGGGAAACAAAAAAATCCAATTAACATTTTTGCTCATGTGAGTCTGATTTTGCTGAATGCTGAAGGATCACTGGGATGGTTGTTAAAGTACTTCTAACTAAATTACATTTCGTCTAAATACTATGCTCCATCAAAGCCAAAATATTTCTGAGATTTATCAGATTAAATGAGGTTGCACAGTGCTGTACTGTGTAATTCTGAGGGTAACCCTGAGTAATTCTGAGGGTTTGGACAGACACTTGTTTAGGTCTCACCAGGGAGACAGGACAGTAAAAAAGCCTCCATCTGTGGAGACTGGAAAGAAAAACACACTTTTGTTTGGAAAAAATACCTGAAAGGTTTCATATTGGTTCCAACATAGTATAAAAATAAATGTAATCCCCTCAAAATCTATTGACAAATGGAGTTGTTATACTACAGGCAGCCTTACCTGGGAAGCCGACATCAAGATTAGTTTTGGAGAGTGAGATGAAACAAAAAAGAAAGATTTCTTTCTTTAGACAGTTGCTGTATATGCAGTGAACACAAATTGGATCAGAGTTACCTGACAAGAGTTAAACTTTCACACTATCAGGCCACTTACAGCAGGTACTTCAGCAGCTCTCTTGAGTATTCTTTAATTCTGGGAAGATCAGGCTGCTAAAAACTGTATCCAAGCAGGGAATTCCTCAGACGAGGGAGCAATGCTTTCAATACATCTTAGCTCCAACATTAATGCTAACATTTTAAAAATCTTAACATACCTTTATAAATTAGAAATTAGCAGAAGACAGAAAAAGGATCATATTCCTACACCTCCGTAATGAAACATCAGGCAGATGCAGAGTTCCCTGACTGAGTATGCCTGGATCATTTTAATTATGCATGTACTGCTGACAAGCTTGCTCTTTATGTGTTTATTAAAGATTATTAAAAATAGTAAAAACTGTATTAATACATTTGTATCTTTTATGACAAATCATGACTAATCAATTTAAACTGTATAATTCAAGTGATATAAAATCAAGCCTTCCGGTTATTCTACTCCATTTTTATAATCACATACAAAATATCATTTATACTCAGATTCACAGCATTACAACACGACACAGAAGGGTATTTCATCTTACTTTTTCAATCCTTTCTTCACACAGTTGTGGAGACTAATCCAGTTCTGCTTTGCTCACACTGTGTAAATGCAGGGCACAATTCCACAGTCCGATCAGTAAGACAAGAGGAAAGGAGCCCGGCTTCTTTACAGAGTCTGCTTTGCTGGTACGTACAGCAACTCTGTGTTTAAGTTCAACTTTAAATAATAAAAAAGACATACCCCCATGCTAAATAATGCTCAAAATACATCTATAACCAGCAGCAGCAGGAAGCAGGCTCAAGTGTCATTGCTAGACCCGACTTCCTGTCTTGTTTCTGCTCATGGCCAGTGGGCTGCTCCTGTGTAGCACACACGAGGTTAAGTGAGAACTAATGATTTTGGACCACTGAGCACCGTCTAATTTAGGATGGCACCAAAGTAGATTACATCACCACACTGGAGGCTCCAGTTGTCAATGCCTGCAAAATTCATAATTTAAAGCAAATCTGCAGTAAGATCTCTTGCTTCGAGGTTAACCAGACAGATGTCATGCAGTACTTCCTTTCTTTGTGAACAATGAGCCTTTCAAGCAACACAGACACAACTTCAGCAGTAAAACTGTTCACTTTTCCTGGAAAGCTGAAGTTGTAATACACTGATAGCACAGGCATTAAAATAAACCTGGGGGCAGCTACCCATTAGCAAAAAGAATTGTTTGTGGCTATGATTTTTGACTTGTAACATTTCTGGAAATCATCAAGCGTTTCCATTTATTGGGCTCTTTAGACACACAAGTGATCAAACATTTTCATTCTCTCCAGGCACCTTTGACATTACTGAAAACATTTTAAGTGCTGCTCTGTACATATGACTATTCCAAGGGAGCAAGATGTGGAACAATTCAAATCCGCCCCCCCTGCCCCAGCTAATTTGTTGTGGGTTTTTTCCAGCTAATTTGTTGTGGGGTTTTTTCCCATCCTGTCTAAACACGGCAGTGAGGGAAAGAGGTGAAGAGCTCCCTAACGAAGCTACTGCCCATGACAAACCTAAAAATGCCTGATTGTTCTACAAACTAAATGACAAACTCAAAGGACCCAAACATTTTCACAGTATCAGAGGCTTCTGCACATGGCTTTGCCTGTTCCAAGTGCTGTCGTACACCAACCAGCTCAATATACTGGTTCTTAATGGGTGCAACTGGATGCAGAGATAAGTGGTCATTACGCCTGAAAAGCTGCCCAAAATTATGCTGGAGTGGGAACAGGAAATGTTAAATTCAAGAAAATAGAGTGCATCACAGTCCTGTCATGTTGATCCTTTGCCATATCTACGGTTGAAAGGGAAGTGTATGAAACTGCTTCATAAAAACACTCAAAGGAAACAGCCAGAAAAAACAAGGACAAACTACTGCATTTCATATTTTTTCGAACACAGAAATGCACTCAAATCAAGCAAGCTTTATATTGCCTGCAGTAATAAAGTTATGAAGGCATTATTATAAATTTTATGTAACCAGGAAAATATCTAGTTATGTAAAATTTCACTCCTTACTTCCAAATTAAGCAAAATCACGAAAACTGTAATAAATTAAACCAAGTTTTGAAACGAAACAAATCCCTGTGAAGAACACATCATCCATCATATTATATCAGTGATTTTGCACATAGCTGTGGTGCTACAAGTAGGTCACACTTGGAAAGAGGAAAATGAAATATGTGTACTTAATGGTATCACTTCCTATAAACAATGCCAATTTATTTCCTTTATTAGTTCAACACCCTATCATCAGAATCTCTTCCACGAGGTTATCTCAACTACATTCTCTGAAACTGCAAATTCAAAGCTCGAAATTTGATTCAAATCACGTATTTAAAAACATTTTAACGTACTTAAGAGCGGTTTTAGAAAAAGGAAATGAAAACATGTACATATTTGTAAACACATGCTCAGAGGTATACCCATACACGAGGCCAGCTTACTGAGGTGGCATCACTTGTTGAAGAAACAGCAGCTGGTAACATGTGCACATGAAATAGAATTATTCAACGTGTAGGCTGGGAAAATTGTACCACAGTGGGAAAAAGCGCTTTTAGCAAAATATAAAGAAAAGCCATTTTTTTTCCATGAAAGTGTTGGTGTTAGTTCTTAATAAAGCATTTCAACGTAGTAATTATTACCTGATTCACATACTATGGAGCCTGGCTTCAGTTCTAACATCATGGTGATTATAGAGATGTCAGTGGAATAGAGAATCTGTGTCCTGTGAGGGAGATTCATGGTCCACAGTTCTGGAGTTGGATGAAGAATGAACACCCACCCTCCCTTGCTGCAGGTCACTTTGGAGCCATACTTCTTGCCTATGAGGTCCGTGGAGTGCCTGATGACCCCGTACTTAGTCTGTGTTACTGTGCCATGCTGGACTTTCACGGGAAACATGGATTCATGGCCCAAGAACACAATAGCTGTGTCACCATCCTTTATGGTATCTCCATATTCAATAAAACTCATTGTGACAGTTGTTGGCTGATGATTGTCACCTAGGAAAGAATAAATAGGTCAGGAGAGTTTTGCAGGACCTGAAAGTACAGATACAGACATAAACTCAAGTAATTTTATTTTCCCCAATACAGAACAAAACCATACTGTGCAAATAAGATGTTAGCAAGAGAACTCCAGGAGGTTCAGAGACGTGCCCTCCTGTTACACTCTTGATCCAATTAAAATCAATGGAAAATCCCACAGATTTGAATATAACCAGTATTTTTCCTGGTTTACGGTACATTTTAAAGAAAAATCGGAGCATACTTTGTAATTTCTCAGCCTGCTACAAAATGCTATTGAGAAACTTGTACAATTAGTGCAGTTAGTACCAATTTCAGCACTTTGTCCAATTCCATTTCATGAGCACTCAGAGCATGTTATTAAGTAGTAACTTTTATTCCCATTTTCTTGCTTATTTCTTAGTGATTTACAACATAAAGACATACTGCTACTTGCCTGGGCATAAATCACTGGTTATTAAGACCATTAGCTAAAGTTTACTTGAAAGTTCTCCAACTGGAGGTTTAGAGATTGGATGAACACAGTATCTACATTAATTTATGCATAAATTTGACTAACTACATGGAAAAAAAGAATACTGTGGCCTTTAATTTGCCATTGGGGGTGCAATACAATTGCCTGAGAAGCGATCTGGGCTGCAGCTAAATGTAAAACAACCATCTGCAAGCTAACACAAACAGTTTTATCACTTCAGCCCCATGGTCTCAGAGCTGTTTAGAGAATTACAATTAACTTTTGCTGGCTATGAGCAGACAATCTAGAAATCAGAAGGCAGCTTACACTGAAACCTGGCAATGCCTTTCAGATAAGGCAGCTAAATATCTAAGCTGCAGGTTGATCAGTTTGTGGAATTAATTTTTTAAGGAAGTAACGGTGATCCCAAAGCAAAAAATTAAAGCCTTTGACAGAAGTCTTTGAAAGTCAAATTTCCGCTACTTCTTCCACAACATAATCAAAAGCAGCATAACTTGTAGTTTCAGAGTAATGATTTGATTCCAGCACTTTTGTATTGAATGTGTAGCAGCTTGCTCTGTTCTTTTAATCAAAAACTTTCAGTTCTCGAATTGTAGTCTGGTTCTGTTGACCAGAACTCCACATAGCTCAATTTGCTGTTAAGCAGCTATAATTTCAGTCACTGACGCCAATAAAAAGATGTGCTGGTGGACAAAACTTTCAAAGCTCATGACACGATTATTGCATAAGGCGTTTAGATCCCAAAGCACAACAGGGCTGTCTGGACACATTGAGAAATTGTAAGAATGAATTCAGAAATGTAGACATACAGGATGTTGTGAGATAGCACAAATGCTGTGTTTTATAGGTTGCACCTTCTATTTACATTCATGTCTTAATTGTTCATAAACGATACCTATAGTTCTCATTCTAGATACTATTAATGCAGTACAGTTTTTAGCTCTCAGAACAGTGCCATTTGAAAGGATCTCCACTGTAGTTCGTTTCTTTCACAGTATTTACTGCAGTTACACCCATTTGAGAAAGCAACATTCCTGCAGCAAGTCTGCCGGGACACACAGAGAATTACTCTCCCTTTGATCATACAAACTGGCTCTCATTTTCTTTGCCTTCCTTTAAGCCACTACACTTACCACAGCTAACTGTCACAGCAGTGAATCACAAAATCATCCAGGTTGGAAGAGACCTCCAAAACCATCAAGTCCAGAAAGGCCAGTCCATGTCAGTGCACACTGACATCCCAAGTGACACATCTCTCAGGCTCAGACCTCTACTTGGCACATTATATTCATACACTTGGGGTAAAATTGGCATACATGAAGAGTTTTGGAAGTTTCTTTGCCTCCCCTCCCCCCATGGAAAGGAGAAGAGTTGAGCGACAAACACTTGAAATATTTTCCATTCCCTCCCAGTGCAGAGGCTCCTGCACTGTGTGACATTTCTCCCCCGGGCAGCACGCAGGGACTGGGGCAGCATCGCTGTTGCCACACGGTGCTGCCAAGTGGGGGGCAATGGCAGTGGGGGGAAATGGCAATGGGAGAATAGCACTGGCTGGAACGGGAGCAGGGGGATGGCAGTGGTGGGAATGGCAGTGGCAGAAAGGTGAGGTGGTGCCTCCTGCCACGGGGTCAGGACTTTCCTGCGACCTTGCCGTGGCTGCAGCAACCTAAACCCAAGACCCAGTCGATGCCTCGCAGCCTCACAAATTAAACCACTGACATAACTGTGCTCCCTTCATCCACAGCCCAGGTACGCTTCCCCCTCCCCTTGACCAGCTGCCACAGGAATCTAGCAAGCTGCCGCTCCCCCCTCCTGCAGCCTGGCAGCTTGGCATGAGGGCAGGGGAACCTCCCAGAGAGGAAGAGGAGGAGGAGGAGGAGGAGGCAGGCACAGCGCTCTGGGCCCCCCCTGGGCTGGTGAATCGCTCCCTGCCCGCGCTCCGAGAGGCGACCCCGGTGCCCTCAGCCCCCTCCCGCGCCCCGGCAGCGCATCAGCCCGTCCCAGCGGACCCGGGAACCTCACGGCTGCTCCAGGCCCGAAGGATTTAATGCAGTATTTGCTGCGGGAGGGGGGTAAGAAGCACGGAGCGGGCACGGAAGGGGTCAGAGGCGGGATTAGCCTGCGGCAGAGCCGCGTTAACCCGTGACGGCTCCGCGGGGGGCGCGACCGCCCTCGCCCCAGCGCCCGTGTTCCCCTCCCCGCGCCCCAAGCCGTTACCTCCCCAGGCCCGGCCCGGCCCGGCCCGGCTCTCCTCACACGCGGAGCCCGCCCAGCGCTTCCTTCCGCCCCGGTCGCAGCCTGCTGACGCTCCCGCCGCCTCCGCCCTCGCCAGCCCTGCCTGGAGTCGGGGAGTCGCCGCCGCCTGTGCTCGGCGCAGTCAGACCCTGTTCTCGGCGCCCGGTCCCTCAGCCCCGTTGAGGCACCCGTCCCCCTCAGCCCGCCAAGCCCACAGTCCCAATCAAGGCACCTGTCCCCCTCAGCCCAAAGCCCCGCTGCCCTCCCCTGCTCTGTCCTCTTAGCGGTCCTTGCTGGGACCCTGAGGAGGAGGGATAGTCACTGACCGCCCTCAGCAGACCCCCGGGCACCTCTCGATGAGCCAGCCAAGGTGCTCCTGCCCGGGGCAGCCACCCTCTCTGTGAAACTTGAGGGGTCCCAGTGGGTCACTGTGAAAACCCATGATGGGGACTGGTGGCCCCAGTGGGAACTCGGGTTCCTTGCCCACCAAATGGGTGAGGAATCTCGAGGACCACCACCAGGAGGGCTAAAGCCCCTTCCCCAGGGAATGGATTTGCCTTCACCATCGGCATAGCCGAGGAAAGCCTCCAGTGCCTGGGGAATGAAGCTTCTAGAAAGTTCCACCTTCCCTCCCCCAGGGCAGCCTACTCGGGGAAAGGCAGCTCAAGGCCAACTGAGCTTTTCACAGGGGTTTCATAAGGCTGCAGGAGAAACCACAATGTGGGCTCAGAAGCAGCAGAATCGTTATCTAACCCCCTAACAGCATGGTACTAACTCCTACTTGTGTCTCATGTTTAGGATTGAAGTGATGTGGAGAGCCCTGCATGCCCCGGTGGTACGGGGGATGTAATCAGGAGGCAAAGAGAAGCAAAGGAGGAGAGTATTGCCTCATCTTCTGCTCACAACAAGCCCAGGCCACCTGGCAAGGGAGGAGTATGGGCATAGCAGAGAGCATGTGAATCACCCTGGACGTGCAGGTAGTGTTCCTGGCTAAATCAGATAACACTCTGTACTGTGCTGCATTCACCAGTAACCTGTAATACACAGTAATGGAGAAAGTCATCCTTTCACAATTGCGACCACAGTAACGGAGATCTGTTTAGATGAAGAGCTATGACTTTTTAATTAATGTGGTTCCATCAAGTAAAAGGGATTTTTTTCCCCCATTACCTTCAGTGAGAACATATTTTTTGTTATGGTGTTGACCTACCCATAGCATAATTGCAGTAGTCTTCGTTAGTTATGAAACTTTCCTCCATCTAATCTAAACATAATGTATGCAGTTTCAGAGGTTTCTTAAACTGCAAACTCCTACTCAGCTGTTTTTCTGACTGGCAATCATGGCTCTACTGTGCCTTTATATTTGCACCCACTTTGTTTAATTTTCTGACATTTTTAGTGTCACTGGTTATATTTGTCATTGTTTATGTTCTCATGTCCTTTCTTTCCCGTGATGAGCTGATGTTCAGATCACTGTGGGCCTGACTGTATGCAAGATTGAGACACTTAGCAACTCCTAGTTTCCACAGGCCCTCAGCTCACTGGAAACTATCAGTAATTTTCAACAGACTGCCTAAGAATTGAGAAAAAGTACACCAAGGATAATAACTAGGCAAATATATTTTAAGAGATAAATATAAATGGGAAGAGAAGTTTCACTTGACAAGTTAAGCAGATGCAACTATAACCAATTTCTTTAATTTACTATTACATGAGTGTTATGTTTAATTTTCAAGAGCTGTTGTCAGTTAGGAACTGAAAACATTTCAGTTGTTTATAGCAAACTATTCTCTCTTGCTATTTCCTAATTTGGAATATTCTTCTACATTTTGAAGAAAATGTGTATCCCCTAAATCTTCAGCTTCATCTTACATTCACACAAGTAACTTCAGAAGACACATTCACTAGCCAGCACCCATCCCCTCTTGCAATTGTACACAGCACAATATTTATAATTAAGCCTCTTAGGAAGTTAGCTGCATGGCCCATGATTAACTTCCCTTAATTCTTCATTGTTAAAGCTCAGTGCAGAGATCTCTAGAATAATCACCCCACCTTTCCATCCTGAGCTGCAGAACTCAATATTTACAAGTTAGTATTCGCTAAGATACCATCCCAGCATGGAAAGTGAGCATTGGTGCCTTTATCACAGTCTAACAGGCCATACAGGCTTATCCAAAGCAAGTGTTTCCCAGCAGATGAGGCAGATAGAGAGGGTGATCAGAGGCTGTTGACACACAGCACAGAATCTGTAATTAAGTCACCAGGGAAGCTGGCATGGGATGCTGTGACAAAGGTAGGATCCAATTTACACACAGCTTTCAGCAAATCTTAAAATGCTGTCTGAGTAAAACCCAGCCACTTCTGACTCACTGCATGCTAGAAATTTGTCAAGTAGTGGTGAGGGAAAAGGGGTAGAGAGTGCACTGTTTATTAAACATATAAATTGAACATATTTTAGTGGTTTTGCACCCGTGACTCTCTTTCCATGTCTGCTTCTCAGACCAAACTTCTGTGAAAAACAGGTGTCCGTTTGTATTGGAAATGCTGTAATATATGGCACACTGAGAGCTGCTACCTGCTTTTAATGAGTGGTGTTCCTTGTTCTGCAAGACTGGGAGGGAAAGAGCATATCCAATGAACAGAAATAGATCCTTGGATTTTGGATCTTGGTGACCTTGACTCCACAAATCTACTGAACAATTACATTACAGAACAGTTGATTGCTTCTTTGTTTGTGTGACAGTATGGAATAAGATGAAAGGAGCCTTCAGAACCTACCCTCACATGACTTTTTTTTTTTTTTTTTTGTAGAACGCCACCACAAAAATACAGGGTAATTTAAGAAAATTGTTTTAGTTTTATTTCTATTTCAAATAAAATATAAAAAATACGTGTTTTACATTAAAAAAATCCACAATCAGAATTATGTTTGCAGCTGAGATAATCCAGCAATACTATATCTCTATTTTAATATATTGAGGACTCTGGGTACAGTTTTACACTTATATTCATTTAATACTTGTTTAGCCATGGCATTACTTTCAATTTACACTATTCTGAAGTGTGAGTGCTGTGTGAAACTAGTAATATGTAGGGGAAGATTCTGTGAGGTTAAAAGTGCAGAGCAGTCCTAGAGAGAGGATTTGTTCTTTGATCCGGAAGATAAGAGACGGACTTGTACAGATGCTGAGTCCTTGGCTTCTCCTGGAGATCTGTATATTCAGCATCTCAGTCTACCAGACCTGGAATAACTCGGAAATCTGGATGGCAGCCAAACACAGTATATTTTTATTTCAGGCAGTCTAGGCTTTTTATTTTGCAATCATTTCTTCTATATGTACATTATTATTTTTAAATCCTAAGCGGTTCTGTACAGTGCACTCCTTGTTGTTAGGGTGAGGGTACTGGTTATGGTGCTGAAAGAATTGTGTTAGGGAAAGAGTTTTAGGTGATGTCTCCTGACATTCACAGCTTGTGTCCAGGAAGGCAACTGTGGGACTCAGATCTTCATTCACGTGGATAAGTACACTCTATTTGGACAGGAGGATAATAAACATGGGTTCTGCTGTGAGAAACGTCAGAGAAAGGTAAAGATACTATTATGTAAAGGTGAAAAGTCAGATCAAGACTGACAATTCACATTGTTAATATATTTATTTTTGCAAACATCAGGATTCTCAGATGCATCTTGGCTTTGGGACAAACCTGCTCACAAACAGACCAGTGGAAGTCACTATTTTTGCGAATTTCAGGTGAGCTTTAGATGGGTCAGATCTCAGAGTTCTTGTGCCTGTCTTTAGCAGGAAATCACCCACTCTCCAATAAAAGCTTAAGACTTTTTTTTTTTTGGCACATGACAAGCAGAGGATTCGCTGTGCTTTACACAACCACCCTACTTCCTTTCACATTAAACTGTAAAACGAGCCCACGGCTTCGCAGGTGCTGGAGGCGAGGTGCAGGTCCTCGCTCAGCAGAGCCGGGCTGCCGGGGGCTGGGCGCTGCATCCGCACCCGCCTCAGGGGCAGTTACTGACAGTTACGGCCAGTGCTGACATTACATAAGCCCTCATTTTTAGGATTTCACGTTATCACATCCGCGGCTGAATCCTCGACCGAGGTGTGAAGAGCCAATATTCATGGCAACGGGCCATGTTGGTGCACGCTGGCGCAGGGAGATGGAATTCTGCTCACACGTCCGCGGTCAGCGAAGGCGCCGCGGCCCCCGCAGCGCTGCGCGAGCTGCCCCAGGGGGTCCCCCCCACCCCGCGCGGCCTCCCCAACGCCGAGCAAAATGGCGGCAGGCGCGGGATCGGCCGGTGCCGGAGCTTTGGCCCCACCCTCCGGCTCATGGCCCAATGGAATGAATGGGCTATAAATAACGGCCAATGGGGCGGCGGTTAGCGCTCTATATAAAAGGGGTGCAACGGCAGTGCTGGGGCTCCACTCCAGCTTGGGCAGTGCAGGGCGTTGAGCGGCGCGGACATCCTTGCCATAGCTGCGGAGCCCTCGGTAAGTACCGGGGCAGCCAAGTCATTATGCAGCCTTAAGACAAGGGATTTCATTTTTTTTTTGTATTTTCCCTTTTTTTTATTTTTTTCTTTTTTTTATTTTTTTAATTTTTTTTTTTTAATTTTTTTCCCCCTGCTCTATGGGGTGGAGCCGGTCCGACTGAGGAGGGGAGCGGGGGCCGGCGCGGGGCAGGGGCGCAGCCGGGACGCGGGGCGCGATGCAGGTGCTCACCGGGCTGGCCCCGCTTTAAAACCAGATTAACCCGGTATTTAGCAGGGTAGTTACATACGCTCGCCCCGTCCAGGTCCCCCGAGGGAGCCATGTGTTGTGTAAGGGCTTGTCGGATGCCGCCCGCCCCTCTGCTCCNCCCACTCACCTGCCGCTGGACCGGGCTCCCGGCGGAGCCGAGCCCCCCCTGCCCCGCCGCCGCCTGGCCGCTCCCCCCGCCCCGGAGCCACCCGCGGGGTCTGCCCCGCGCTGCCGCGGCCGCTCCGGGCGACCTTGGGGGCGTCCCCTCACCCGGGCGGTGCCCCGGGAGGCGGGAAAGTCCCTGCCCCTGCGGCCGGGATGGTGAGGACGGGGCAAGGCTGGTGGAGGTGAAGAACTTAGGTTCTTTCCTTCTTCTTGGCGCTTGTGGAAAGTGGTGTAGCAGCAAAGGTGTGAAAGGCACGGGTGGAACACGAGCCAAGGTGACCTTGCCTGGGTGCCTGGCGTTCCCCCGGGCGGTTCGGAGGCTGCCAAGCCCCCTGTGATAGGCTTCCCCTCTTTCTCCCCCAGCGACTGCGGTAGGGTCAGCCATGCCCTTCTCAAACAGCCACAACCTCCTGAAGATGAAGTACAAACCTGATGAGGAGTACCCTGACCTGAAAGCTCACAACAATCACATGGCCAAGGTGCTGACCCTGGACCTGTACAAGAAATTGAGAGATAAACAGACCCCCAGTGGATTTACCCTGGATGATTGCATCCAGACTGGGGTTGACAACCCAGGTAATGGGACTGTTAGATCTGCATAGTGATCTGTTCTCCCTGGTGACTGGAAGTGCTTCTTGACAACGGCACCCAAAACTCTTGAGCTACTGAGGGGCAAATCTTGTAAAGCACTGAGAGACTGCTCTAAAGGCATGGCCTTATTAAGAGGCTGTGCTCCTTCAAGCCATGTTCCATGCTGTGATCCGACATATCAATTCCCAGACACTTCAATTATGTAACTACTCTGCTAAATACTTTAAATCTGAAGGAAAAAAACCCCAAAACCAAAAACCTCAAACCAAATTAATTCTAATTATAATGCAATTGGGGGGGCTGGGTGTGGGGAAATGTTGGCTTACCTGGCTGTCCTGGTCTGTTCTTATTCCAAACTGGTTATGTGATGTTCTCTAGCACTTCTATGAAAAAGGGGGAGCAGATGTGTTTACATGTTAACATTACAGTATTTATTTTTACTCTAGCAATATCAAAATGGCCCAACTAAATAATCAGAGACTGCCTCCTGATGAGGAGTACCCGGACCTGAGCACCCACAACAACCACATGGCCAAAGTTCTAACCCTGGATTTATACACGAAACTGAGAGACAGAGTCACGCCCAGTGGCTTCACCCTGGATGATGTCATTCAGACTGGGGTTGATAATCCTGGTAAAACGCGTTGAGAATATTCCGTGTGAACCAGCTGAAGTAACTGGTGCTTTTGAATATGGTGACTTAAAACTAATCTTGTGGAGATGGTATTTATGAGCAGACTACAGAAATGTAGCTCTGTAGCAGAAGGAGCAAAAAAGCAAAGCATGCTTGCTTACAGCAAAGCATGATTGTTTAGACATAAAGCTCTATCCAGTGATCTAAATTAGCTAGTAAAATTAGATGTGCTGTGCAAATTTGTCCTAAACCAAGCTTGACAAAGGAGCATGGTTTAATGACAACAGCTATGGGTTTCCATAGCACTGCATTTGATTAACTGAATGAAGTGCAAAATGTAGGGTCTCTCCAAATGTTTTTATGTAAGAATGAATTTCTAAGTGACTAGACTTGCCACTAAAGAACTTGCCTGGTTAGTGCTGCACTGGAGTACAGCCAAACGTCACCCAAACTTAGCTCTTCTGACTTTATTACCACTTCAGGCCATCCCTTCATAATGACAGTAGGATGTGTGGCTGGAGATGAAGAATCCTATGAAGTGTTTAAGGAGCTCTTTGATCCAGTTATCGAAGACAGGCATGGTGGCTACAAACCAAGTGATCAGCACAAGACCGACCTGAATGCTGACAGCCTGAAGGTATAAACTTTTGATTGATTACAGGTTATTGGTCTGAGGACTCTAAAGTTGTTGGCAGCTGCCTAAACTGATTGTTCAGGCTCTGTCCCCTCGCTTTCACTGAGCACAGACACATGGGCTGTGAGTCTGATGCAGTCAGGCTGAAGACTTTGCTGCTGTAGGATGTCAGTGGCTGGGTAGAACCAGGCAGCTGGCATGCAGCAGGAGCTTGCCTCAGGTGCTGCTGTGGTATAGGTTGTGCCAAACACCTTCTTCATGTGTTTCCATGAACCATGGGCTGTAGTAGTCAAGCCTAAACAACACTGTCCTGGGAGTCATGGACTGTTGTAAAAATTAAACATTTCCTTCTGTTTGATCTTGGATCTTAAATATCAGCTGGTGGTATCATACTATAGAATAGACATTATGGCTAGGAGTAAGGATTTCTGCCTGGTTTATGGATTTTAAATGTTACTGTAAATTACAGGAGTTTCTGATGGCATATTGATGGGCTTGCTATAGGTCATACTGACAACAAGAAACTTTGGAGAACAGTAATGAATAAGTTTTGTTTGCAAGAGTAAACACCTACCTAAAGAAGGTTTTGCCTCATGTTGATACTTCTAGGTTGCAGATCTGAAGGGGTAACAGAAGCCCAGACTGCAGTCTGAAATGGACATAAAACTGGTGGATGGTCTGGTGGTATCCCTGTCTTTTAGGACTACTTAGTAGCTGTACCCTTGGCCTCTAAACAAGAGTTGTGTCACACATACTTGACCTAATGCTGAAGGAAATAGTCCTGAAGTAAGACACTGTCTTATAGGCCAGGTAGTCAGTACCTGAAGTGTAAGGTGTGTGTTCAAATGTATGGGAGCTACGTGTATTTATGGAAGGTAACTTGGTAACAGGGTTGTACTCACTGGTTTCCTAATCTTGTAGGGAGGTGATGACCTGGATCCCAATTATGTGCTAAGTTCCCGTGTCAGAACTGGGAGAAGCATCCGTGGATTCTGTCTTCCTCCGCACTGTAGTCGAGGAGAGAGGCGGGCTATTGAGAAGCTCTCTGTTGAAGGTAAGTGAGAACTGGGTGCATCAGGGAAATACTTCTGGCCGTTGCACAAGAGCTGTTCTTTGCACTTTGAAAATGGAGACTGTTGGCAAAAGCCACCTCCCGGGAGACTTGGTTTAAACATGGAGCCTTCCCTGGAAAAGGCTCATTGCATTAGTGTTGCCTCAGCATTGCAGTGTGTAGCTGAGAGCAAGAGCACGTCAGAGGGAAGTTGGGCTGCGTTAAGTTGACCTTTGCTGATCTCAAAAGCTTCTTTCTGTGTGTGTGGTGAAAGAAGTTGGTTCATCAGGGCTCAAACCTGAAATGTAACAGGTATGTGGCAACTACAGAGCTTGAGTCATGGGTGTGCAGTATTCTGTGGCTGCTTTTAATTGACTTTCATTAATGCTCAGCTTGCTTAGAGATGTAGTCTTGCTCCAAATCTGCATCTGACTAGAGTAAGTCCTAATATTCAGTGAAACTCCTCAGCTGGAAGTTTTTTCCGTTGCCTTCCAATGCCATTAAGTGAAAGAATGATGATATGCTCAAGGTGCAGTTCTGGAGGCTGGGAGTGTGGTTGTTCCAAAACCTCTCAAGGGCAGTGTAATAGTCCTTGACTAGAATAACACTGTGTGTTATAATTCATGACCTTGGTTCTCCTTGGAAGAAAGCAGTCCACTTGTAAGTTCTGCAGCAGTAACGATTCTATACTGCGTGTAAGGGAACAAAGGCTACTTGTATAAGCCTGGAAGGTGCAGACAAATCATCTGATACTGCCTCAAGTTCTTCAATGCCACAAAGGCATTGCCATGGCAGATGAAAGCAAGGGAGGAACCAAACCCAGCAGATCAGACATTGCCATACTGTGTGTGTGGTCTGTAAAGTGCTGGGGTGTCTTAACACCTTTGGTCCCATCCTTTGGTGCCTCTTTCTTTCAGCTCTGGGTAGTCTGGACGGTGATCTCAAGGGCAAGTACTATGCTCTGAGGAACATGACTGATGCAGAGCAGCAGCAGCTGATTGATGACCACTTCTTGTTTGACAAGCCAGTTTCTCCTCTTCTGTTGGCATCTGGGATGGCACGAGACTGGCCTGATGCCAGGGGCATTTGGTGAGTATGTCTGGAAGAAAGGAGTCGTATGAGATGCCTGCAAAAAAATATTGTAGTTTTGGTGGTGACTGGTACTGTTGGGCTACACAGCAGCTTTGACTTGTAATACTGAATGTGATGAGAAACTTCTGTGGTGTCCTCTGGGGAAAGTTGCAGCTTAACCCAGCAGAATTTGGACAAGTGTTATTATGCTGGTAGGAACAAGCCAGCTTGGCTAGCCTGGAACCAGAGCCTGCCCATCCAGCACAGGTTAGTGAAGCACCAGAGGAAAATTGAATCAGTTTATGAAAGTAGATCACTTCTAATGGAGCACATGTACCACTACATTCAGCTCTTGCCCAGGAGTTGAGAGTAACTTGTGGTACAAACCATAGCAGTGTCTTAGCTCAGAGTTGATCCTGGATGCATAGTTACTACCTTGGAGTCTCATGGCTTCTGCTTGCAGAAACTCAGTGGTGCTGGACTAGTATGACTTTACCTGTACTAGTGATAAGATTTCCCCCTGTCCCCAGAGACTCAGTGACAGGAGTTGACTGATGCAGGAATGGAAGGATTCTGCTTATAAGATGTAGGTCACCTACATAAAACTCTGCATCTCAGGAGCTTCTGCAGCATAATTAGCTTGCTCCCTTGTAAGCTAAGGGCTAGGTTTTCATCAGCAGGAATGCTCCAGTCTTATTACTGCAGCTGTTTCAGTACAACCCAGAGGAAGCACGTGTTGTTTCTGTAGGTCACCTTTAAGATTGCATCATCTACCTGCAGATTGCCAGCACCAGATAGCGCTGTCATCTGAGCATGACTAATCTACAGGCTTGAAGTGTAATGTCTTAGTGTTGTCTGCATAAATAACTTTCCTCGGGTACTAGCTAATTTTTGATCCTAATCAAGTTCAGAAATTACCAGCATGATAAATATCATTGGTGAGAGTACTTGCTGTCAGCTGCAAGCTGGGACAAGAGGGGCCCATTGTTCAGAGATTTTTATAGCATCTCTGAAGAGCCCTGATCAAAAACTAATAGTGAAAATAAGATACAAAGTACAATTTAACAGAGTCTGACAATTCTGATAAAAAAGCTTTGTTATACATGGTCAACATGGCATTATGGACATCACTATACAAGGCTGCCTCAGAGTCTGTACTGGTGAAACCCTTCTTCAAACTGCTGAGCAGATGAAATAGCTTAAATTTGTAAAATGGGGCCACAAGTGAGCTAGGGAGATAAGGGGATTTTAGGGTTTGATACTGTAAGAAAAGGTAATGCCATGTTATTACTTTCACCTGTTTAGATAAAGGCCAATTCAAACTACCTCTTGTAAAGAGCAGGGTAACAACTATCAGCTTAACTCAGGTCCTGCATAGACAAAAGAAGTAAGATCCATTTCTTTGATGCAATTAAGTGAGTCTCTTGAAATAAAAGCTACAGTGATGAGAAATTTATTGCTCTTCAAAATGAGAGGTGGGAAGACAATGATTTGTTTGTTTTGTCCCCTAGGCACAATGATAAGAAGACCTTCCTTGTGTGGATCAATGAGGAGGATCACCTTAGAGTTATTTCCATGCAAAAAGGTGGCAACATGAAGGAAGTATTTCATCGCTTCTGTACCGGGCTAACAAAGGTAAATCAATATTGCCTGAGCTGGTACGTGGTTCTCTGGTTAGAGCTGAAATGCAAACTTCTTCATGCCCCCTCCTGAGTCCTGCATGGTTGTGTTTCATAGCCTGGATCTCTGGAAACATCCTGATGAGGTCTAGAGCTGTGAGGGCTCCAAAATACCTATATTGGTAAAAAGCCTTGCTGCTATGCAACCTAGAATACATTTCTGATATGGTGGCACCCTTATCTAAATGTCTAAAATGTTTTTTTTTAAAGAAATTCTACATAGTTCTCT
This sequence comes from Pachyramphus minor, assembly GCA_013397135.1. Taxonomy (NCBI): domain Eukaryota; kingdom Metazoa; phylum Chordata; class Aves; order Passeriformes; family Tyrannidae; genus Pachyramphus; species Pachyramphus minor. The sequence goes on along the minus strand of VYXB01002322.1, from coordinate 377,569 downwards.
AAAGCTTTGAGACACCTTAGGTGGGAGGAGAAATTACTTGAATGGGGATGGGCAAAGCTGGACTGAAGTTTCTAAGCTGGATGCTGTTCTCTCCTAGTTTCAATATGAACTTCAGCTTTACCAGCCCCTTTCCTGATCCTGAGATGTGTCAGCTTGACCTGTACTAAATCAAACTTCCCAAGAGATACTGATGTAAGAAGTGTAGCTTTTAAACTTAGCCTGTCTCACCACTAGGACCAAGATTAAGGCCTTAAAAGCCCCTTGTTGGTGGCCCTTTTTTCCAGATGGAGGGGGCTTATGTGATTGAAATAGCTGTTCCAAGTGTTGTGGCTGTTGCTAGGTGACTGAAGCTGTAAATGAGCACTAATGGATGTCCTACATCCTTCAGGCAGAGAACAATGTCTAAACATCCATTCTTTCTATTTATAGATAGAAAGTCTCTTCAAGGCCAAAAGCTATGAGTTCATGTGGAATCCACACTTGGGCTACATCCTGACCTGCCCATCCAACCTTGGAACAGGGCTCCGTGCTGGTGTGCACATCAAGGTGCCACACCTTGGGAAACATGAGAAGTTTGGAGAAGTCCTCAAGAGGCTTCGGCTGCAAAAACGAGGCACAGGTGAGAGTTGATACACTGATGGCCAGGTCAGTGTCACCTAAGACACCCTCAGAAGCCTGGCTATAGCCAGAGCTGTGCCTTGTTCACACTGTTGTTGCCTGTCAGACCATCCAAAAGGTTCCTTTTGTAAAGCACATTGACAGAACAAAGCCCTGTAATTGTTTATTGGAGGAGCTGGGGATGCCAGCATTCTGCTTACACTGTGCTGTGTGTGGCTGTCTGGTTATGTCCCTGTGTCATTCTGAGCACCAGATAAGGTGGACCTGGTGGCAGCTGTTTGCATTGTAAGCAGGGATGGGAATCCTTATTTACCCACTATCTCATAGCCAGAAGTTATTTCAGACCATGGGTTAGCTTGCTCATGGGTCAAAAGAATAAAGACCTGGCCTAGTGGCAAGGTCGGTGGTTCATGTTGGCAGTCACATGTGGCTTTATCTCCCTGCATGTAGGAGGAAGCACCAGTGGCAAGCTTGTAGAGAATCATCTTGCTGTGTCCCCACCTCCAGCTGGTGAGGGAAGAAAGGCAGACTTACCTGCTCTGGCTGTGGTCAGTGTTCTAACTAAATCTCTTGCTGCAGGTGGTGTGGACACAGCTGCTGTTGGAGGAGTGTTTGATGTCTCCAATGCTGATCGTCTTGGCTTCTCTGAGGTGGAGCTGGTGCAGATGGTGGTGGATGGTGTGAAGCTGCTCATTGAAATGGAAAAACGCCTTGAAAAAGGCCAGTCCATTGATGACCTCATGCCAGCTCAGAAATAAAGCACTTTATTCTCATGCTTCCTAACTTATTGGATGAATAATAAAATGTCACTCCAATTCAAACCCTTGGGGTCAGAGCCCACTTAGTTACACTGTAGAGAAGTCTTCCATCCATCTGTGTTAGAGTTTATTTTTTTGATGGTTGAGATGTTGCTCAAAATGAAATAAAGTATTGTTTGGCCTGAGATGTCTTAGATACATTAAATGAATGTCTTTGAGATTCAAGTGACTTGGTTTTCATAGTTATGCTAGATGGGCTGGTTTTGTGTGCAAGCACACCTTCCTGGCTGTGCTGCTGCAGACCACCTGAGTTGAAATGTTGTTAAAACAAAAGTTGAACCTTTAACTTGATTGTAGTTGGTGTAAATTTGAGAACTAGTGTTAAACATGAGTCACTGCAAACATGCCCTACCTCCAAGGCTTTGACTTTTGCATCTGCTCATGCCAACTGTAAACTATCATTATCCTGAGTACAGCAAGCCAGGCTGGCTCCTGTGAGGGAGGGGAGACAGGGCTGGGTGCAAAGGGCTGCTGTTCTCAAATGGCTCCTCCTGGGGCTGCTGAGCACACCCATAGTACTGTTGACCCTGAGCTAGTTTGTGGGAAGAAGGTGGTCTTCGGTCTCAGGCTGTGCAGAGAGGTGGTGTAAACAACCAGTTGCTCTTTTGAGACTCAGGAGTGAGGTGAAATGTAGATTAATTAAACCCATGCTTCTCTTTAAGTGATTTCAGTTCAGCCAGGGAAGAGGTAGGAGCTGGAAGCTGCCAGTTACAGAAAAATACCGGATAATTAGCTTTCTTCAGCTGACTCTTGTTGGCCCATGCAGCTATTGTTCCATGAACCTAAAAATGAGCAGTATAGTCAATTAAAACATAAGTTGGTTTTCTTTTCCAAATTGGGTCTGGCTTGCAAACTCAGGCTGTTCTCTGGGTGTGAGCTTGGAGTGTTGCATGAAGTAGGTCTGTTCTCCAGGATGGCTGTACACTATGTGCTTGCAGTGTGGAAGCATCACGTTATTAACCTACAGGAGCAATATTTTCCAGAAATATTGATAACTATGAGCACCATACCCTTAGAAACAGCAGTCTTTGCAGCTCATGCAGATGCACCTGCTCAATAGCTCTACCCACAGCTAAAACCCAGCTTTGATAGAGGGAGTGTGATGAAGGGTTGATGCAGAGCTCCACGGCATGTGGCTTTATATAGGTTTGCATAGATAACTGAAGCTTTCTTTTGTAAAGGCTGTGATTACAGGCTGTCACTTAGTTGAAGAGATGACTCCAGCTAGGGTAAGGCTAATGTAATTTTGGTAAGAAAAGACTGAGTGAACATCTCTGATCAGATTTTTTTGTTCCTTTTAATACAGCTTTCTATGTGTTTCAAATTTAACTGGGTGGGGGAGAGATCACATATGAATTTTGTTCCTGTGCTGGGTGTTCCTGTATTTGAGTTAATCAGCACAGGAATTTTTCTGTACAAAGCTTGTGGGAGCAGAGAAGAGAAAATGGTGCAAGAGACAACCAGTTGGTTCTGTATATTCTTTAGATCCCCCATGCTGTGCTTCATGTCACTGTTCACAGACGCTTGGCAAATAGCTGGTTTTGCTTCTTGTAATCAGAGAGTGTTCATTTAGTGGTGCCTCTCCTCAACACGGCGTCGTTACTGCACTCACAGCAATTACCTAATGGAAGGAGATGCCTGAAAACTTGTCTATTTTTTTCTAGCTATATCAGCTGGACTAATAAAAGCATTTCTCTCTCTATGCATCTTGTTTTTCCTATATTCTTAGCCTTTGGGAGCTGCTCTGTCTCTCCTTTTAGCCCCCGAGTCCCTGCAGTCTGAGGCAGCACCTGTAGCTGGCTAAAATGTTGTGGTCAAAGCAACAAACCAGTCTCTAATGCTTGAATCCGACTAGAAAATACTTCCTTTTAATTGGTTTTCTTTCCCACCCACCACCTTTGCTATGTTCCCTCCTGTTGCTACCATGAGGAATAACACGACCGTGCTTTTGTTGCAGCTTGTACAAAGCAATTGAAAATATTCCAGAGAAAGAATGTGTCGTGGCAAAAGGCTGGACACAGTGACCTTCCCCAGCTGGGACTTGCTAAAAACCTCTGATCAAGAATGAAATTAAACCTCCCACCCTTTTGCCTTAAAAGCTTTGGTTTGGATTTTGGCTTTACTCGCCGTTGTGCCCTGGTGCCCATTGTGGATTGTGTGGAGCAGCCACTCACTTGTTCCTCGGGCACCCAAAATGGTGCGAGGTGATGCTGTGGGACAGGGGTTCTTGGTCACTGCTGTGCTTTGTACAGGGGAACTGCAATTTTCCTTGCTGATGGAGCCACCTGTGTGCCATAGCTTTTGTGAGGGAGCTCCTGTCACACCCTGCAGCAATGGTGTCATTCCTCACCAGGCCTGGGGCAGTGCACAGGCTCCACTGTTGTCCACAACAGTGCTGGAGGTGTGTGGGTGCAGGCTGGGGGAGGACAGGGGCTGGGAGCCCTTGGGGCCATCTCCAGGCTTTC